>CM040794.1:9066618-9494118 GCA_022829025.1 Squalius cephalus
TGCTTTTGTTGTCGTAATATAGTACCCGCAAGGTCTGTGTCAGTAGAGTATCTTTTTTATCTTTACAAAAAAAAAAAAAAAAAAAAAACGTAAATGTGATGCTTTCTGATGATTAAAACATAATTAATAATTAAAAAAAATAAAACATGACATAAAATGATTAAATATGAACCAAGGAAATTGCGACGAAGTTGAAAATTGAGTGTTAACGCATTATATTACAATCGTTAATGACACAACATTGTATAGGCTACAAAAACTATCCGCTAACAGTATTCATGACTCTTGCGTTGCTCTCCGCCATTTTGAAAAGGTCAAAGGTTATCTCATCTCGGCAACTCGTGCATCAAAATATTCTACGAGTTGCCCAGTGGAAAATACCACATGAGGGGGGTGTTCATGTGCATTTTCCATGTCGGCTTTTGGTATTTACCATAATTACCATAGCACGTGAAGGCACCATTAGTGTTGACTAAGTAGTGTAAATTATACACACCTTGTTGTAACTGCGTCGTTATTTTACATAGCTCGGTGAACACCGACACACCGCGCTCCCTCTCAGTGCGTGTGCACGCGCACGTCTTTTGCATCAGTGATTTGAGTGACACGTTGTAACCACGCATTGAGTCGAAGCAAGATTTTATCAGCTGTTTCAGTGGCCAATTGTTTGGAGTTAGAAATATATAACTCGCGCTGCATATTTAGTAATTTTGCCTCAGATACAGGATTATGCATTTGCTTTAACAAGCAGGATGTTCATTACCACGGCAACCGCTCGCGTGTCATACTGAATGCTTTCGGGTTTTTAAAAGTAACTATTCACCTTATTCCGCCCCGCCCACTTTTTATACTTCGCGCTTCCGCATTTTGTCATCCGACTTCCGCTAAACTGACACGGCACATCCGGTAGCTATTTCAGTAGTTAGGAGATTGTTTGTAGTTAGCCAAAACTTTATCAAAATGACAAATAACGTTAATACCGTAAATGTTTTAAATTGGGAGCACGGAGAAAACTTCGTACGACTATCAGTTCGTCTCACATTGTCTCATTCATCGTCACTGTTAACGTGGCCAGAGGTAACGTTAACCTATTGGAATATTTAACTACGTCCTGTCAGAAGGAGTTGACGGAGCAGCAAGGAAAAATTATTTGTAAATAATAAGGAATGAGAATATTTAGGGTTAAGGATAGATTAGGTAATTGGTTAAATATGAACGATTAAATAAGTTGTATAAAATCAGTTGTAAGAAGTGTTTGATGTTTTCAGGAAGCTAGAGACACCTTCTACTGACCTTCATGTAGATACATTTCACCATTTAAATTTCATAAGTAATAAACCAAGATGGTATTCATTTGCAAACTTGACGTGACTTATTCCTTCTAACTAGAAGACTTAATTCATTTAAGTTTTAAGGGGAATCTACAGAGCTCACATTATATTGTTTTATAATAAATGACTGACAGGTAAAATCTGGTCACATTGTAAAGGTTTATAAAAAAAACTTCATAACAGGTAACATCTGGTCATTGTAAAGGTTTATAAAAATAGCTATTCATAACAGGTAACATCTGTTTTACAAGATTCACAAGGAGGACATGTTTCACCTTCCTCATACAGGAGATAGTAATGGTGAAGCCTCTGTCTGCCATTACTTCATCGCCTGGACGAGGTTAAAAAAAAAGATGCAGATAACTATACCTCATAGGTTATTTCTATTCGTTATGATATTGATATATGAACTGTTGTTGTCAAGTAAGCTTCATGCTTTCCTCGTTGCGATCGTGCACTCAAAACTAGCCTACGGGTGCTGCACTGCTCTAGACTGCTGAAAATATCACGTTAACAACAACCCTTTATAGTGCAGCAGATTAATGGCATATTTCGAGAGAATCGTTCAAATTGGTATAGAAGCATGAAATTTGGCACAGATACTCTCTAAGGGTCACTCTTTGGGAAAAAGGCGTTGGCCATCCAAAAATTCAACATGGCGGCCATTTTTTCAAGATGGCCGCTTTTTCTGTCAAATGCTCATTATGTCAATCGTTCAAACAGTGATGTAGGCATAACATTTTGTGAAAATACTCTCTTCAGAATGTTTTTTTTGGAAAACGGTGCTTGTCCCTCAAAAATTCAAGATGGCAATCATTTTTCAAGATGGCCGCCATTTTTCTTGAATCCTTAATTTCTTTTTTTCAAATGGTGATGCTATCATGAAATTTGGTACAAATATTCTTAAAGAAACATTATCATGGAAAAAGATGTGTGCCACTCAAAAATTCAACATGGCGGCCATTTTTTCAAGATGGCCGCTATTTCTGTCAAATGCTCATTATGTCAATCGTTCAAACAGTGATGTAGGCATAACATTTTGTGAAAATACTCTCTTCAGAATGTTTTTTTTGGATAACGGTGCTTGTCCCTCAAAAATTCAAGATGGCAACCATTTTTCAAGATGGCCACCATTTTTCAAGATGGCCGCCATTTTTCTTGAATCCTTAATTTTTTTTTTTCAAATGGTTATGCTATCATGAAATTTGGTACAAATATTCTTAAAGGAACATTATCATGGAAAAAGATGTGTGCCACTCAAAAATTCAAGATGGCGACCATTTTCAAGATGGCCACCATTTCTGTCAGAGCTCAATTTAATGTGTTAAGGAAGGTTTTGTTTAATAGAGTGAACGTCATTACACAACCAGGGCACACTGGTGACTTCACTGCTGTGGAACTCAGCATTGGATTCAGTGTCAGCTGATCTAGTTTTACTTTCACTGTAGTTCTTGACTAGTAGTAATAGTATAGCTAAGTTTAGTGTCCCAAATGCTTTCTAACAGCCCCTCATCAATTAGCTAGTAATAGATGTTTTTAGATAGCCGCACCTGAATTGACAGGTTGTGCCAGCGTGGGAGAGCCGAGCCAAGGGTAAGCGGGGCAATACATGACTTGTTCATGTATGCTTACCTGGAAGGTGTACAGATCACACGGGACTTAAATGGCACTGGATGAATGATCGGGCTAGGTGTAGGTGACCCGTACCTAGTTGTATCCCATACCTGAATGTGTACTATGTCTATGATTGAGGTGGTAAAAGGATAACCCCTCGGCCTTAATCAGACAACAAACCTCCAAAATGGCAAATGAAAATCCCATGTCAGCCAAGAGGCCAACTGATTGGATGAAATGTTGTCTTTGTCAGACAGACACAAAGGAACCCCTCCAATCACCACCTACCCATCGTTTCTCAACATGATGGCTATAAAATGATTGCCACCAACATTCCACTCTTTCACAAGATGAACAAAATGCCAATGACCCTGGACCTGGAACGACTGGATGAAGGTGGTGGTATAGAAGCTACTTTGAGAAGGAACCAAGCGAAGTATCACTACAATTGTCGACTTCGGTTCAACAACACAAAGTTACTTCGTGCCCAGAAGCAACAATCCGATGCTCAATGTAGTGAGACAGATGAAGGCCAAACAAAGCATCGCAGAACCATGATGCAGAAAAGTCTAGATGATCAGGTTTGCTTTTTTTGTGATAACATATCTCCTGAATCTGACCTACATCAGGTAATGACACTGCAACTGAATGACAGACTACATGAATGTGCACAAACACTGAATGATGCTAAATTATTGTCTCAACTAAGTGGTGCTGATGCCATTGCACAGGAGCTGAAATACCATCATTTGTGTCTCATTCATCTTTACAACAGAGAGAAACTCCACCTCAGAAGGCTTGAGAAAGAGTCACAGAGTGAAACGATTCAACCAGCCATCTTTCTTATGGCTCTTTCTGAACTGGTCACCTATATTGTTGAAACCAGTCTTAATTCTGATGGTCCTTCCGCCTTCCCTCTCGCAGATACAGTGGGGAGAACAAGTATTTGATACACTGCTGATTTTGCAGGTTTTCCCACTTACAATCTAAAACGGAATCTAAAACAAAAATCCAGAAAATTACATTGTATGATTTTTAAGTAATTAATTTGCATTTTATTGCAAGACATAAGTATTTTATACATCAGAAAAGCAGAACTTAATATTTGGTACAGAAACCTTTGTTTGCAATTACAGAGATCATACATTTCCTGTAGTTCTTGACCAGGTTTGCACACACTGCAGCAGGGATTCTGGCCCACTCCTCCATACAGACCTTCTCCAGATCCTTCAGGTTTCGGGGCTGTCGCTGGGCAATATGGACTTTCAGCTCCTCCAAAGATCTTCTATTGGGTTCAAGTCTGGAGACTGGCTAGGCCACTCCAGGACCTTGAGATGCTTCTTACGGAGCCACTCCTTAGTTGCCCTGGCTGTGTGTTTCGGGTCGTTGTCCTGCTGGAAGACCCAGGCACGACCCATCTTCAATGCTCTTACTAAGGGAAGGAGGTTGTTGGCCAAGATCTCGCAATACATGGCCCCATCCATCCTCCCCTCAATACGGTGCAGTCGGCCTGTCCCCTTTGCAGAAAAGCATCCCCAAAGAATGATGTTTCCACCTCCATGCTTCACGGTTGGGATGGTGTTCTTGGGGTTGTACTCATCCTTCTTCTTCCTCCAAACACGGCGAGTGGAGTTTAGACCAAAAAGCTCTATTTTTGTCTCATCAGACCACATGACCTTCTCCCATTCCTCCTCTGGATCATCCAGATGGTCATTGGCAAACTTCAGACGGGCCTGGACATGCTTCGGCTTGAGCAGGGGGACCTTGCGTGCACTGCAGGATTTTAATCCATGACGGCGTAGTGTGTTACTAATAGGGATCGACCGATATGGATTTTTTAGTGCCGATGCCGATTTTTTTTCATCAGCCTTAGCCGATGACCGATACGGGCTGCCGATTTTCTTGGGCCGATATTTGGAGCCGATACTGCTTTTGCTCACTCAGTTTACATCATAAAAATTACACATATATAATATATAATGATAACGACTGTTACAAGTCTCAATTAAGAAAGGAACATTTATTGAACTTAAAAAAAAAACAATATTTGACAAATATTAAAAACGTGAGGTAGAACAAGTAAAAAAAAAGTTCAGTGCTGAAAATACTGAAAAAAATTTAAGCATAATTCAAATTCTGAAAATCAATTCTGAAAATAAATATTTAAGCATAATAAATAAAAAATTTGACTGAAACATGTTATTCTGTGTAGTTGTCTGATATATGTAATCGTGATCTCCATTTTAAACAAAACAAAAACGATTTTAAACCAAATAGATTCTAAGTTTATTATGAATTAGGGATCGCGTCTAAAACGTGTGGAAAGCACGGCCGCGCCGCTTCTACAAGCGGTTGCGTCTGTTGTTGCTATGCAACCACGAACTGCTCTCTCCATGATGACGAGGAAGTAAGGATTAATTTATTTCTAGCCCTTTACAACTACATATATTTATGGAGATGAGAAATAAAAACCCGCCCTGTCCAGCTATGATCCGTTGTTCGGCCGAGCTTCGGCCGTTGTTCGGCCGATGTTGTCATGGAAAGGTCAGTTGTTTTTTTGTCACATGACCTGCGTGCGCTTGCGGCATTCTGAAAAGTTTAGATGTTTTCATCTCACCACGGCATAGGAGCGCCTGGACAAACGAGTGCGCTGCATCGCATGCGTGTCGCAACCGCGTCTCTTCTTTTATGAGCACACGTCCAAACCTCAGCCAGGTGGTCTCTGAATAAAACTCCCACAAATATAACGGAATCACCGAACAACGTTGGCATTATTTAATCCTATGACCAGTGTTCGTAACAGCTGCCGTATGCATATGGATAGCCTCAAACTTAGCTATTTGCAGCTCCCTAAATACAATGACAAGTAGTTTTATAGATGAGGCATTTGCGTTTTCCATTTGGACCCACAAATTTGCTTAGCTATAGTTGCACGCACATATAGAGCAACGTGTTTCCACTTTCAAAGTGTATTTCAGCTAAGTCAAACAGTTAAAAAGATGCTTTGAAATTTTAAAACTAACCGTTGTCTTGAAGAGGCTTCCAGCACTCTGCTAGTGTGGGAGGGGCAGTGCATGGGCTGCACGTGAACTGCAGCTCTCCAGCAACACAGAGCTGCCTGTGGACGCCTGTCTGTAATTAATGCCGGGAAAAAAAACTATCGGCGAACACAGCAGCCGCGTATCGGCCGATGCCGATACACGTCAAACCCGCAAATATCGGCCCGATTTATCGCCCGACCGATATATCGGTCGATCACTAGTTACTAATGGTTTTCTTTGAGACTGTCGTCCCTGCTCTCTTCAGGTCATTGACCAGGTTCTGCCGTGTAGTTTTGGGCTGATCCCTCACCTTCCTCATGATCATTGATGCCCCACGAGGTGAGATTTTGCATTGTGCCCCAGATGGAGGGAGATTGACCGTCATCTTGAACTTCTTCCATTTTCTAATAATTGCGCCAACAGTTGTTGCCTCCTCACCAAGCTGCTTGCCTATTGTCCTGTAGCCCATCCCAGCCTTAAGCAGGTCTACAATTTTATCCCTGATGTACTTACAAAGCTCTCTGGTCTTGGCCATTGTGGAGAGGTTAGAGTCTGTTTGATTGAGTGTGTGTACAGGTATACAGGTAACGAGTTCAAACAGGTGTAGTTAATACAGGTAATGAGTGGAGAACCGGAGGGCTTCTTAAAGAAAAACTAACAGGTCTGTGAGAGTCGGAATTCTTACTGGTTGGTAGGTGATCAAATACTTATGTCATGCAATAAAATGCAAATTAATTATTTAAAAATCATACAATGTGATTTTCTGGATTTCCGTCTCTCACAGTTGAAGTGTACCTATGATAAAAATTACAGACCTCTACATACTTTGTAAGTAGGAAAACCTTCAAAATCAGCAGTGTATCCAATACTTGTTCTCCCCACTGTATGTGCAACCTGTACCAGCAGCGTATCCTTTTTTCTAACAGTGGCCCTTCCTCTCTGTGGACACCTTGCCGTGGTGGAGAGGCTTGTGTATGAACTCCATTGAACCTGAGAGCTATGCCGGCGGGGATTTTATATCCCTGGCAAGTTTAACTAAGCTGGACAGGTCAAAGAAGAGGAGGCAGACAAAGCAGACATTATAACTATTTGACAGAAATGGTGGCCATCTTGAAAATGGTGGCCATCCTGAATTTTTGAGTGGCACATACCTTTTTCCAAGAGAGTGTTCCTTGAAGAGTATTTCTGCCTAATTGTATGCTTGCATCACCATTTTAACAATTTAAATAATTAAGGCGAGACACTACGGGTGAATAGGGTAAAAATTATAACTAGCAGATATCACCATGAAATTTTCCAGTTGATTACCTACATTAAGATGAGAAAAAAATGTATTAAAAGTTTTCTGTAATTTAATGTTTAAATATGCAAATTAGGCAATATCTAATTAAATATGCGCTAATTTGTATATATTTAAAAAAACGAAATCTGAGTATTGGATAAAGCCAGATTAAAAATTATTTTTTCATTGTGTTCACATATTAGATGGGGAAAAAATACAGAGGCATTTATGGATATCTACTTTTGTTATCCTGTAAATCATAATATACTGTCAATAGCCTTAAAAAATGATTTTCGCCATGTTTTTTGGAATAAAATGTTATATAAATCAGGCTAGGAATAATATATTTACAGATCCCTCTGTAAATGTCTTCATAATATAACTAGGTACAAGACTGGAAAGATTGGTGTATATAGGTGCTACTGAAGTGGAGATTTCAGACTCGGAGTATGAGAGAAAGGTCATTTTGAGAAAACGGGCTTTAAAGATTTATCATCAGCCAATGAGATTGCGCATTCAGCCCTTTTACTTTCACGATTGGTTGCTGATAAAAAGGAAATGACCATATTTGGATCCGACAGCATTGTACAGTGAAGAGAGAGCTTTCCAGCGGTGCCTGTGATGACAGAGAGCAGACAGAGATTGCGGATCGGCGGGAGGATTTACAACGACAACTTTTGTTGAATTTACGCGAAATCTACAGACGCAAACAGACAAAGTGTAGTAAAATAAAGATCTAAATGTGTTTTTTGGACTTTTTTTCACCACAGTCTGAAAGAAGACATGTTATTGAAGACAAATATCCAAAAATCTCACAATTGACCAGTAAAAAAAAAAACAATGTTTTTGCCTGCCATGTCTCACCTTAATATTCGACAGGAACAGTGGCCATCTTTAAAAATGGCGGCCATCTTGGATTTTTTGAGGGACAAGCATCTTTTTCTATTAACATGTCCTTTAGAGAGTATATTTGTATAAAATTGTATGCTTGGATCACTGTTTGAATAATTGATATAATAAGCATTGAATAGCAATGGCGGCCATTTTGAAAAATGGCCGCCATATTAAATTTTTGAGTGGCCAACGCCTTTTTCCAAAATAGTGGCCCTTAGAGAGTATCTGTGCCAAATTTCATGCTTCTATACCAAAGTGAACGATTTTTTTACTAATCTGCTGCACTATTAGAAAACGTAATTCCTTTGTGGATCCTCTTGATCTGCTTTCTCCATGTTTCTTTGACAAATCTCAGTGTCACAGTCTCATAGTGATGTGTCATGCGCAAAAGATGCGGCTCTGAGAGCCGATGCTTTGTAGTGAATCAGAAGAGCCGGCTCGCATCAAGTGAGAGCCGGCTCCCAGTTTTTTTCCTTTCGCTGCTTACCTCAAGGCAGAACTTTGTTTTGATTGGTCAGCAATCGCATCGCGGCCAATCAGATGTGAGGATATGGGATCATACCATTATGTAAAAACTGAGAGGGGGGTGAAGTGAAGCGGCACTCCACTGCAAGTTAACGCGTCGTAACAACGTTAATAATGACACTGTCTGTCAGATAGCGGTGAGGAGAGTGTGTGAGTTGGCGTATTTGAAACTATGAGTGACACCCGAAAGAGAAGCAGCATCTGGCTCCAGTTTAAAGACAATGGAAACAACAAAGCAGAGTGCGTTCACTGCAAGATGAAAATTACTTTAAGAGCAGGTTCCACCACAAACCTGCATAGACATATGAGAACTGTCCATCCTACAGTGCAGTTAGAGGAGAGAGGGCAAGCTAGCACACCATCTACAGATCCTGGTATGTCTCATCCCAAAACAGCAACTGCAGCAGCATCTACTGGCTTTCCCACACATGCAGGTATAACCTCTCCTACTGCAGCTCAAAGCAAAATAAGCCAGTTTATACCAAAAGTGATGACCCCATCCAAACAGCACAGCATTGATGAAGAGCTGGCTAAAATGATAGCTACTGATTTCCAACCCTTTTCCATTGTGGAGGACAGAGGTTTTAAAAGTTTTGTCAAAACTTTAAATCCCACATACACTCTACCCAGTAGAAAAACATTGTCCCAAACAACAATACCTAAACTATATGACACAGAACAGGCATTATGGCAAGTAAGGGTGAAACAAGCTCCATCAGTTTGCCTAACAACTGACTGCTGGACCTCCAGAACAACCTGCTCTTTCATGGCTGTCACTTGCCATTTCATTGAAAATTACAAGATGACATCTTGCCTTTTGGACTGCTTTGAGTTCACAGACAGACACACTGCAGAAAACCTGGCAGAGGAGCTAGTAAGAGTGGCAAAAGAGTGGCAAGTAGAGGACAAAGTGGTGTGCTGTGTGAGTGACAATGCAGCCAATATCACCAAAGCCATAAAAATTCTTAAGTGGACCCACCACCCATGTCTGGCACATACACTAAACCTCATGATTAGAGATGCCCTAAAGGTGGTCAAACCAACCGTGGATAAGGTGAAGGCTGTTGTGGAGTTTTTCCACAAAAGCACAGTTGCAACACAGAGGCTAAAGTCCACACAGTGCCAGATGGGGATGCCTGAACTGAGGCCCAAACAAGAGTGTGCCACCAGGTGGAACTCAACATTTTATATGTTGAAACGAATTCTTGAAACAAAAGATGCCATCATCTCCACCCTGGCCCTCATCAACGCACCAGTTGATGCTCTATGTCAAGAGGAATGGGAGCTGGTGAAAGAGGTCTGCACCGTCCTGCAACCATTTGAGGAGGTGACTGTGGAGATAAGTGCAGACAGGTACCTTGAACCATTTTTTTTTTCACTACTACCATTCAGTCACTATTATACATTGCAGAAACAATACAGTATAATGTGCCACATACTTTAAAAAAAGCTTAATTTTAAAAGTTGCTGTTTTCTCTCCCTCAGCTATGTCTCGGCCTCAAAAATGCTCCTGCTATGGAAAGGTTTGCAGCGTGTGACAGCCCAACAGACTGTAACCATGCAGAAAGGGAAAGAATTGGTTGCAGCTCTTTGTTCAGCCATGGACCGGAAATTTCTGCGTATGGAGTACAACACTGTCCACTCAGAAACCACATTATTGGATCCTAGGTTTAAAAAACTTGCATTCAATGACAACAGAGCTGTTGATGAGGCACTTCAGAGAATTAGTGCAGCAGCAGCAAGATGCACCCCTAGCAGCCAGCCAGCTCCGCCATTAGAAGGCCAAGTGTATGAGGAACCACAAACCTCTGTTGTTTGGAGGCTTTTTGATGAAAGAGCTACAGGAGATGCTACAAGAAGAAATCCTACAGCTGATGCTATACTGGAGGTGAGGTCTTATCTTGAGGAGCCCATCATCCAACGAGCAGAAGACCCACTGAGCTGGTGGCAGGCCAAGGCCTCAGTCTTTCCACGCCTGGTGAAGGTGATGGAGGGGAGACTGTGTATTGTGGCAACATCGGTTCCTTCAGAGAGAATCTTCTCAAAAACAGGGCAGATAATCACAGAAAGAAGAAATAGGATCAGTCCATCAAAGCTGAGGCATCTGATTTTTTTGAATGCCAATCTTCACTGAGGACATTAATACTGTTTTCTTGAGTTTGGTTCTAGTTCTGTTCTAGTTCAATTCTGTTTTTTGTTGTTAATTTGAGCAATAAAATGTTTGATTAAAAAAATTAAAAACAAAAGAATGCTTTTGTAACAAAATAAATGCATAAAAACACTGCACATGCAAGGGTTTTCAACACACAAACCATTTATTTTTTTCAAAGTTAGGGTAAAATAAAGGCCTACAAAAAATCCTAAATTAACAGCCGTTCAGGAGTCGAAAGAGCCGGCTCTTCTTTGGGAGCTGAGCCAAAAGAGCCGGCTCTCTGAAAAGAGCCGAACTTCCCATCACTACAGTCTCATGCACGCTGCACGTGAGTTAACCACGCCCACTTATTTACATGTCGCGGTATCACGGAATAAAAAAATCTGTTACGTTGACATTTTCTACTGCGGTAACGATATATACCGTCATTACGCCCAGCCCTAGTCTTCGCCAATGCAGACTGATCTCATGAAATGGCGTATGTAGGAGCCTAATTTGCTTATGTTCAGTGACAGTTATTGAAAATTAGGTGTTGCATTTCAGTATTTGAATATTTGTGTTTGATTGTAAACTTTCTTTATTTGTGTGTACTATTTAGATACATAATTGTCTATATTTACATTGAAATATATGTTATATGTTAAAATTTTGCACTGGCCCTTTAAGAATTGCGACTGTAAGAGATGCGGTTGTTCGTCCTTTAGGAAATAGAGTGGAGTCGCACAGTTTTCTTTACCGCATCCGTGATATTTAGGATTTAAAATTATATTTTGTTTATTTTCTTTTATTTTGTTTGATTTTTATCACTTTGATTTAAAGTGTGGATTAAAGGAAGATTTCACATGAAGAAAACGGTGTATGTGAATTGTTATTATTGGACACGGAGCGAGTTGACTGAAAATACTGCGATGCGCACTCACAGCGTATGTATGACACGGCAATTCGTATTTCCATTTTTGGCGTGCTATCAACACGCATAATCGCTTTTCAGCGTGTTTATCAACGCCGTTGACTTAACGTTACATTACTGTATATATATGACCTACCCCAACCCCGTCCCTAACCCTACCCATCACTGGGGTTAATACCATTTATGAGTCTTCCCCTACCATCCTAGGAAAAAATATCGCTCCCCAGATGTAGATATACATTTTGCTCCGTTTCGCTCGGACATTTAGCGGCGTACACATACACGCGGAATCACTCTGACATTTAACGGCGTAGACATACACGCGGAAGATGGCGGTTCGTTTCGGCGTGGACATACACGCGGATAGCTCAAAATGCGTATAGATAACACGCCACTTGACTTAAAGGTGAACTAAGTAACTTTTTTTACCTTAACTGAACAGCTTCGGAGTCATTGGAATGGTTATATTACTTATTTCGGGTTGAATGGTGGTCGTTTCGCACCCCCCTGGTGCCCGTGAGCGGAAAATCCGCACTTGCAACTTTGAGCCGGCGGCCGCCGCGTCAGGAAGTCTCGCGTGATATCAGGTCTCGCGATGTAAACAATTGCTTTACGGCAAAAGAAATCTGCTCAAATACTGTCATTATTGCGCTCCCTCACGCTGTTTGAACCCGAATGAAGAAGACGTTTTAAAGAATGTCCCATCTGCTTTGATGTCGTTGATCTACTAGCCTCTGGTGTCTGAGAATCACCAACTAGTTTTTACAACAGTGTTGTCAAATATCTATTCCGAAGCTGTGGGGGGAGCTCTATAGAGAAACCTGCGAGCAAAAAGCGAGAATACAGCGAAGAAATCCCAAAGCTACTGAGTGCTGCTTTAAAAGTGGTGTGTATGTTTACGCAAAGTCATGATGTCATGTTGGCCAATGTGTGTTGGTCCTGCGCTAACCTGTGAGCGCCGCCTTGCCGGTGCCTTTGCATGGTCTTTCCTTTCTCATCGGTGGCTTCAGCTGTTATCGGACGCCCTTCGTCCGCGCTTTTGCGCATCATCTCCCCCAGCTTTCGACGTCGTGGAGTAAATCATTCCAATCTTCGCTCGTTAACTCGAACAACACAGCTGGAGGAAGCTGCACCACCACTTAAAGTGTCTCTGATCAACGCCCGGTCAGTGGTGAACAAGACATTTTTAATAAACAATTTCTTCACGACACAGGATCTGGACATTTTATTTATTACTGAGACATGGATTATCCGGATGAGTTAAGTCCATTCACTGAACTTGTCCCACAGGATTGTTCTTTCTTTAATTCACCGCGGCTATCTGGCCGTGGAGGGGGCCTAGCGTCACTGTTTAAAAAACATTTGCCCTGCCGCAGTCTAACAACTGGTGCAAAGTGCAATTGGTGCAACCTACTACAACAATCTCTCAGGTATTTGCCTTGATTTATCGTCCCCCTCTGTCAAATAAGGATTTCTTAAATTAATTTGCTGAGTTTGTGGGAGATCTTGTTACGAGATATGATAGAATTTTTATCTTGGGTGATTTTAACATTCATGTATGCTGTGATACTAAGCCAATCTCTAAAGAGTTTTTGAACCTAATCGCCTCTTTTGACCTGGATCAGTGGGTGTCTGGTCACACTCACATCCAGGGACATACCCTAGATTTAATCTTAACACGTGATCTACATGTATCAGACATCAGCATCAGTAATACTGGCTTGTCGGATCATTTTCCGATTCTGTTCTCTCTGCCTCTTAATGCTTCTACACATAAACCTCATACTTATTCACGGACAACTCAAATTTTTAATGAATGTGCTAAGGAGGACTTTCTGGCACTATATCCCGGTTTACCTGCGAATCAAGTCATGGTTCCACCATTAAGCTCCCTAGATGCTGATAATCACTTGATGTTTCAATTCTATTTGCTCTGATGTTTTAAATGCCGTTGCCCCTATCAGAAAAAATAAAAATAAACTTAATCATGCTTCGAAACCATGGTTAAATGACAATGTTCATTCTCAAAGAAGGGCTGATCGCAAGTGGAATAAGGACAGACTACATGTTTCCTATGAACTTTTAATGGATTCACTCGCCCCATTTCAGGGAGTTGCTAAATCTGCTAAAAACCACTATTTTTCGGAGCTGATTCGACTTAAAGGGTTAGTTCACCCAAAAATGAAAATTCTATCAGTAATTACTCACCCTCATGTTGTTCCAACCGTGTAAGACCTTCGTTCATCTTCGGAACACAAATTAAGATATTTTTGATGAAAAATGAGCCAAGTCTGAATCCTCCATAGGCTGCTATGTGACCGAAACTTGCTGGCCCAGAAAAGTTATTAAAGAGGTCGTTAATATAGTCCAAGTGACTCCAGTGGCTCAATCTTAAGTTTATAAAGCGACGAGAATACTTTTTGTGCGCAAAAACAAACAAAAATAACGACTTTATTCCACTATTCATTTCCTTCTCTCTGGGCCTCGTAGTGTTTTTGCGCTGCGCGTCTGTGTACACGTCATCACGCATCACACACATGACCGGCGTCGGCCAATAGTTAGCCTACGTGGTGACGTGTACACAGACGCGCTGCGCAAAAACACTACGCGAATCAACTAGAGGTCCAGAGAGAAGGAAATGAATAGTGGAATAAAGTCGTTATTTTTGTTTGTTTTTGCGCACAAAAAGTATTCTCGTCGCTTGATATACTTAAGATTGAGCCACTGGAATCACTTGGACTATATTAACGATCTCTTTAATAACTTTTCTGGGCCAGCAAGTTTCGGTCACATAGCAGCCTATGGAGGATTCAGACTTGGCTCAGATTTCATCAAAAATATCTTAATTTGTGTTCCGAAGATGAACGAAGGTCTTACGGGGTTGGAACAACATGAGGGTGAGTAATTACTGACAGAATTTTCATTTTTGGGTGAACTAACCCTTTAATAGTAATAGGCCTGTTTTATTTTCAGTAATTGACTCTGCTCTTCATCCCACCACTAACCAATTCCGAGAGATGTCTGACTCTCTCTGTGAAGATTTCACGATTTACTTTAATGAGAATATCTCACTGATTAGATCTCAAATGCCTTCATCAACTTCTATGCCACTTGAAGTGCCCATATGCTCTTCTACATGGTCTGTCTCTGAGCCTGTTTCTCTTGACTCTCTGACTAAGACGGTTTCAGTTTTAAAACCTACCAGCTGCTTTCAGGATGTGATTCCAACTAGATTTTTTAAGCAAGTATTTTGTGCTATTGGTCCCAACTTCATACCTGGGTTGTTCCAAACAGCCTGGAACATGCTTCGGTTTTGCCTAAACTTAAAAAGTCTAAATTGGATTCGTCAATCCTGAGCAACTATCGCCCAATTTCAAATCTACCTCGAAAAATCTCGAAAAGTCTTGAAAAAGTGGTTCTGAGTCAACTCCAGTCTTTTTTAACTGATAGTCAGATTTATGAGAAATTTCAGTCTGGCTTTAAATCTCGTCATAGTACTGAATCTGCACTTTTAAGAGTCATGAACGATATAATGCTCTCCACCGATACCGGGCAATCTGTGGCTCTGGTCATGTTAGATCTTAGCTCTGCGTTTGATCTGGTTGATCATAATATCTTAATCTCTCGTCTTGAAGCTTCCACGGGTTTTCGGGGTACTGTGCTAAATTGGTTTCGCTCATATTTGTCTAATAGAAGCTTCTCTGTTCACATCGGGCAACAGTGTTCATCCAAAATGAAACTGGGGTCCGGTGTCCCGCAGGGTTCTATTCTTGGCCCGGAACTGTTTAATCTGTATATGCTACCTCTGGGCTCCATTTTATCTAGACATGGAGTTTCCTTCCACCTGTATGCTGAAGACACTCAAATTTACCTGCCTCTGAAGCCTGACGATAAGTCTGCTTTAAAACCATTAATGGACTGCCTGGACGAATTGAAACTATGGCTTTATGGTAACTTCTTGAGTCTAAATGAGAGAAAGATGGAAATGTATCATGTTTGGCCCCAATGATCGTAGCACACATGACTTTGACCTCCAAACGTTGTCACCGTATAGCACCACCTATGTTCGGAACATGGGGGTCTGGATTGATAACAACCTTAAATTTGAAAAGCAGATATGTGCTGTGGTAAAATCCTGTTTCTTTCACCTCCGTCTCTTAGCTAAGGTTAAGCCATTCCTGTCTGCTAAGCACTTTGAGATTGCCATGCATGCATTCGTAACATCCAGATTGGACTATTGTAATTCTCTATTTATCAGTATTTCGCAAAAATGCATCACCCGTCTACAATTAGTCCAAAATGCAGCTGCACGCCTCCTCAAAGGGAAGCGTAAATTCGAACACATTACAACAGTTCTAATCTAGCTCCACTGGCTACCGGTTAAATTTAGAATTAATTTTAAAGTTTTACTATTTGTTTTTAAGTCGCTACAGAAACAGGCTCCACCGTACTTATCTGAATTGCTCCATCCAGTATCTCAGTCAAGATCACTAAGATCGGGGGACTCTAACTCACTATCTGTCCCTCGAACCAAACTAAAAAACAGGGGTGATCGTGCCTTTGCAGCCTATGGACCCAAGCTATGGAATAGCTTACCGTCTCATACCAGATCTCCACAAACTTTGTCACTTTTTAAATCTTCCCTGAAAACGCATTTCTTTTCATTAGCTTTTAAAATATCTTGATATATGTATCTCCTGTGTGTATCTCTTGTGTATTATGTTGATATTGTGCTTGTTTTGGCATATATTTTGATATCTTTATATCTTTTGATATCTATATATCTTTTGGCCTTGTTAAGCACTTTGGTTAACGCCAATTGTTTTTAAATGTGCTATACAAATAAAATTGTATTGTATTGTATTAGACTTATTCACATATAAAGACTGATCAATGAACAATGTATGCAGAATTCTATATTTGGTAATGGAGGCGATGTGTAAATTTAATAAATAAGGTCAACAGCACTGCTGTAAACCCGCGGGGCCCTACGCAATTGTGTGGGTTGCGTGATGATTAAAAACACTATGAACTGATGATCATGTAAAGAGAAAATGATCCTGCATCCATTGCTAACACATGCAGAAATCCTCCAACACAGAAGATATTTAGAAATGTCTCTGCTGTTTACATAACCCAAATCCTGACACAACCACTATTGAGGGTTTGATATTGTATATTGATTGGGTTGAGAACCCCTGGTCTACAGCACAGAGCACAAGTTCACTCAGGCCGTGTCCGAATCCACTTTTGCTAGTTTAATGATGGCTTTTTTACGCTTGTTTTACGCTCCTGGCGCATGGTCTAAAAGGGTTGTCCCTACACTGAAATAAAATGATTCATTGAATTTAATACATTTTTTTATGGTTAGCTGCACACAATTGATTTTAGCTACATTTAAACAAATGTATTAAGTTGAACTTATTAAATTTTAACTTAATGCATTTGTTTAAATGTAGCTTAAATCAATTGTGTGCAACCACTTACCATCATTTTTTTTTTTATTAAAGGAGAACTCCGGTCAATTTTAACATTGAGCTCATTTTTTTGTAAATGTGGAGTGCTGTCAGTACAGAGAACAACGACAAAAATCGGTGTCGCCTACACCGTGTTATCCTCTTTTTAAAATGTGCACCCTGTTGACTTCAATGGGGCAAGTTTTAAACCTGCTTTTAGCCTCTTAACATCCTTGATGTGTCATTACATGTGCACAGGTCATGTGAGTGATTCCTTCAGAGTGAACACGAGTGAATCTGACTGCAGTAGATGTGAAAGATATGAATAAAAGTGATGTTAAAGGGATACTTCAGGATTTAGCATTAAGCTTTGTATTAGTAGAAAACCTGTAGTATTTTTGAATTACCATGCTTTCCCCCCTCATATCCCCCTGAGACGAGAGATTTATGTATTTTTTGTCTGGAAAAAATCTTCCGATGACGCAAAAATCGTCATTTTGCGTCATCGGAAGATTTTCTGGCCAGAGGCTAAAGACTACAGCCAGTAGATGGCGTTGTTCCGCATGTTTTCAGCCCGCCCATAGGAGGAGGGATCTCACTCACAGAATGTACACACAGTCAGCCGTCTTTCTTTGGAAGCTAAGCTAGCAGGCTCTTGTTCTGTGGAGAAAGCTGAATAGTAGGAGAAAGATGAGTAAGTAGGGGTTTTACCAGTAGCAGTTTTAACATTAAGTGACATGACGGCGGGCGAGATCGTTCAAAATGTCCGGGATTCGGCTTTTGCTTTCTGCGGTCGCCATTCATTGTTTACAAGCTCACCTCTTGTTTCAATCTAGCTGAATTCATTCCGATTGGGGAATCTGAATGTAGTGTTTACATGAACGCTAAACAAGTGATCGGTTGATGTGCGTTTTACCCTTGCTAAGAAAATTCCCGCTCCTCCGTGAGAGATGGGAGACCCGGCGCGTCTCAGTAATGACGCCACCGGCCTCGCGCCGTTCTCCCGCAGCCGTCAGCCTCGTCCTGCTCGCCACAGTAAACATGATGAATGGCGACTGTAGAACGCAAAAGCCGAATCCCGGACATTTTGGGCGTTCTCTAAAATCCCAGGCAAACTCATCACGTAGGCTAGCCTTGTTGTTGTTTTCAACTGCGCTCCCTTACTGGTAGGCGTGGCCTCCTAAGGCAGCGAAGCAAGTGCATTCTGGGAGTTGTTGTCTTTCATCCACATAAGCCAAAAATACATTTCCTGGCTTTTCTCAGTCTAGAAAGCTCCAAATTCAAAAATTTCTTCACATTTCTTCTACTTAAATGACCTATTTTAAATACACATTCATCTTCCCAGAGGTGAAGTATCCCTTTAATTCGGCCAGTGCAAATACCTGTATTTACTTCCTGTTTTCGGTCGAAGGCCACAGTAGTCGATTGTCGAGTTCATGCTTAGATACATATGATCACGAGCGTGAAGAATATAAATAATGAGATTTGCATTTGTTAAATATATTATTTATATTAATCATAATCATAATCATTTAGTTTTCAGGGATGACTAAGGTCTTTCTACAGTGGGCTTAGGAGTCAACTGTTTTTGTGTGTGTTAAGTTGATTTTTCTCTGTGCGTGTGTGTCTTTTGTTTATTATTGCTATTGTTTATTCGTTTATTTATTTTTATGTCAGCTATATTTTTAAATGTCCGATTGGTTTTCATAGAGAGCAATGTACATGTCACTTGTTCAAGGCTTTGTATTGTTTATTGTGAATGTCATATGAATGTCATATGATTAAGTACATTAGACATCAAATACATAATATACTCTGCGTCTTTAAGGACTATTTGTAACAACATGAATGAAGGAAATAATTCGTTCATATATACAGTCAAATGGAAAACACTTTACAACATGTTAGTCGTTTATAGCCACATCTGTTAGGAAATATGGTTGTCAATACAAACATTAACTGTGTGAAGGAAGCATACATATATACATATATATACATACACACACACACACACACACATATATATATATAGAGAGAGAGAGAGAGAGAGAGAGAGAGAGATACACACACATATATATATACTGTATATATAGATACAGATGTGGCCTTTAAAAATGCGCGTCTCAGAGAGAAGAATGCCTCGAGCACTTCCGAAATTCTGCGGGATCCTGCAGAAGGGGGATTAGGTGTTGGACGCAGGAAATACTAAAACCTGTAGATGGCAGTCGTGTTTCAAACGAAATTCAATTTAAAGAAAGGCAGCTGTTCTGTTTGAGGTCTCTGTGAAAGTTTTAGAGCAGTCTTTTAGTGCCGCTTTCAGAGCGCTCACGTCCGTATCCCGAGAACTGACACGTTGTTTTTTCAATGCTACGATTGATTATTTATTCTCATAAATGCGAACACGAAAAATAAAATAAAATGAATATTATAATGTTTTTTTGTTGGGTTAGACAATGATTACCAAATTTCTCTCTCATATTGCTCCTCATAACCACTGAAAACGGTCAAAAAAATCAAACCAAAAGTCAAATTATTATGGACTTTAAGTTAAAAGTGGTGGGTACAAAATGACTCATGACGAAATCCTCACCCCGTCCTCACCGAAATCGACGCTTATGCTAGTACAATATCTTTGCTTCTGACAAGTTTCTGTAATAAATCCGTAAATCAATCACAAAACGTGTTGGCGAATACAATTTTAAATTGTCAATTTAAAAAAAAGCAGAAACGTGTATAAAACCCGCTTCAATAGTTAACAATATCTGAACTGTGCTCTTTTGCATACTTCTAATTTTCTCATGCACTTTGTCTTGTATTTCTGCAATAGATTCATTGATCTGGCCATAATTGTGACCAGACTAATGTAATTTCTCTGTCATTTCTCTGTCTTTTTATCTCTTTAAAATATTGCTACTTTAAGAAAAAATGACAATTATGAACAAACAATGAAACTGTGTCAAAATTCGACAACACAAAGAATTATCAAAAGGCGATATAACGCACATCTCAGGTTAAATTAATTATATAAAAAACAGGGAACATTTTGTAAAAACAAAACTGAACAAAATGCATAATTAAAATAATTGTAGGCCTATTATGTTTTACCAAATATGTAATACCACTTCCCCATAATGATGTAATAAATTTTTAAAACAACATCTGTCAAACTGTCAATCAGATACCTCTTATCTGGGCTGGGTTTCCCGAAACCTTCTTAACGATACGTAATTTTTAAGTTACACCTTAAGCTGTAGCTTATCGTTAATACGTGTTTCCCGAAACGTTCTTAGTTAAGTATACCTTATCGGAAGGTTGGTCTGGACCACTCTTAGCTTTACCTTATCACTTTTGCAAGTCTATATGAATATAATTCTGAAGTTTTAATACACCCAGACAGTGTTCAGTTTTCATGCAAAGAATAACATTGTCATTACACTGATTGTTGTTAGAATTTTAATTAAATTTATTTTAATTAAAGAGCGCTTTTAAAGGCCAGTGAAAGCATAGGCTACTGTCAGTTAAGCACTATTCGGACGCTAATATTGTTTCTCATGGGCTCGTACAGTATTTTAAACATTTACAGGGTTAAGTTGGTTATTTTAGTGCTGTCCGAATCCATATCAGTGTTTTTTCTCACCCAACCCGCGTAAAAATCCCTGGCCAAATTAGTACGTACTGTTTTTTGACAAACAGGTCGTGTGGGGATTTAATTGCCGTCTGAATCCACATCTCTGCGTTTTCAAGAAGAGATTCAAAATTCACTGTTTAAATCCTTTTTGATCACTGCCGAGCACCGTACATGACGTACACTTTTATTACTGAAATGCTTGAAAGTATTTACAAGAACAATATTTTATCGCAGCTCCACCTCAGCGAACAAAAATGGGAAATAGAAGAAAGCACATAAAAACTTTAAATGGTTATTATGGCAACAATATATGATACAGTTTTAAAATATGTAGGCAATGCTATTATAGGCTATTATAGTTTGGGTTATTTTTTATAATATCCCATGAGTCCTAATAAATGCAATTTCAACTATTTCTGAATCGCTTCTTTTATAAAGAACACCGCTTTCTCAAATAAACAGCCCCTGCACGAGAGAATAATTGATTCTCGAGCCATCGATATCAACCAATTCAGCACCATCGCCACAGACAGCACCGGGTAATGTCGCACGCAAGAAGGTATATCTTAAGCGGCTTCCTAAGGTATAGTTTGGGGAACACGCCTAGAAATGGTATACCTTCAGTTAAGTTATACCTTAAGAGTCTTCGTAGCGCGCTAAGAGACAACGTTATCGGGAAACTCAGCCCATGTCATTTTTATTTTATTTTAGAAGTCATAACTGTTGATCACCCTTTATATGGATTTTGTGAATATGAATATTTAAAAGATTTACAAACTGTCGGCAAGACCTCAAACCAACCCCGGACATTCTGAGACTAATGTGGAAAAATATTGTCTGTATAATATATATAATACAGTACTGTAAATATTTGTGTCTATTACTATTTATAATTTTATTGTGGATGTTTTCTCACAATCATGACATAATGTGAAGTAAAATAAAAAATCTAATGTAAAGTTGTTTTTTATGTGCCACCTGGTGGATATTCTATGAAGCGAAACACATTGAGGGAATTTGTAAGTAGGCCCCCCCGAAAGCACTTGCAGAATTCTGCGAGACGAATTGCCGAATGCCGCGGGAGAAAACGCGCGCTTTTAAAGGCCACATCTGTATAGATATATTTTAAGATAAAGATTAATGCAAAGAAATGTGCATATGACACTCACCTGAAGACTGTATGGGGCCGATAGTGTCACTGGCTTCACTCACTCCCACTTTACCCACTATCCTGTAGCGGATCGAGTACTGCTTTCCAAACTCCAATCCAGTCAGAGTAAAGTCTTCATCAGCTGTGTTTATGATAATCCACTGTTCCTCAGCGCCAGAATCTGCTTTCTCCTGCTGGTACTCCACTCTGAACTGCACAGTTTCTCCAGTTGGGGACTTCTGCAGTTTCAGGATCACACCGCGCTCCAGGACCTGCTTCACTTCTGGTGGAGGAGGCTTCGACACGAGCTGGAACTGTGTGTCCGTCAGGTTCCCTGATTCATACAGATAGATAGAGGAGCCAGGATTGGAGGGATCGGAGATGGCAGAAATAATGAATCGATATCTCTTTTCATCTTTATTAGCCTCTGAAAAACTTCTGAAAAGAGATAAGTTCTTTCTCATCTTTGACATGACATCATGATCGTTGAACCACTTTCTGACAGATGCTAAAGTGCTAGAATGCGGTTTCATTCCCACATCTAGCTCTTTAATCTCATCAGATTCCTGAAACTGCTTCAGGGCTGAAAGATAGGGGTCTTCATACTTCAGAGATGTGAAGGTCAAGCACACCACAACATCAATATTAAGATTAAAGAGGATGGTGTTGAGACGGTTTGAGTCTTCAGTATTGATTCCTTCCAGCATCTTGGTTTGAGAACTCAAGAGGTTAAGTTCAGCCTTTGCATGATCTAACCACTGGTTAAGCATGTCAGCATTAAAGGGGGAGCTGTAGTGGATCTTCAGGATGTCTTCCAATGAATGTTGCTCCATCTCTCCTCCTCGAATAGCAGGCAAGACCTTGGCCACTGCTCTTAGAAATACCATTTTGTAAATGTTAAGAGAGCCCTGAAATAAACTGAGCCTCTCTTTGAAGTCTTTGAAAACATTTACCAGAGTTTTTCTGGACAGGTCATTGCAAGTCCTCTGTACTTCTCCCAGCCCCTCTATTATATCTTCAGTGTTGGAAACCAGATGTGTGCTAATTTCTCTCTCCAACTGAGCTGCTTTTTCATCCAGTAGAGAAAGAGGATAGAGCCAGACTTTTATTGGAACTGCATTCTTTGGATTCTCCTTCAGTTTAGTGGGGAGCTTCTTGTACACCTCTAGGGCGTCCATGTAAGTGGTGGGGTTCAGATCAAGGTGGACGTCACCATAAAATGTGCAGGCGATGCTCTCAGCCCTATTCTTCTGACCTTGTGTCATTTGTAAAGCTCCTTTCCCCTCAATAGAAAATTTAGGGATGTTCTTGACCATGACATTCAGTTCTCCCTCAATCTCCTGTTTTTCTTCGTCTTCTGTAAATGTCCGATCAAACACCAAGACGGCCTGAGCTCCGTAATATACACCAGTGACCACATGAGTTGCAGTTTTCTGGTCAAAGACCTCAGGGTAGGTGATCTTTCCCAGATGGCTCATAGTGAGCTGGTCGAATCTCGTGGTTTCACTGTAATACATTGTAACTCTGGACTGTTGGTTTGAGGATTTGGTGTCACGCAGGAACTTGGCAGATCCTCCCACTTCCACCAGCTTTCCCAAGAAGCTGGCCTTCAGGGAAGCACTCACATTCAGGAGATCGGACTTACTAGAGAGAGAGTCGGAGCTACTGAACTTCAAATCTGTCATGGGCTGTGGACGACTGTCCAAATCTGCATCCAGTGACTTCTTATCCCACAGAGTGACACCTGAAATGAGACATGGCTTTAACAGTTAAGTCAAGTCACCTTTATATAGAACTTTTTACAATACAGATTGTTTCAAAGCAGCTTTACAGAGAGAACAGGAAAATAATGCAACAAAGTTTGTTTCTAGAAGAAAATAGCACCATCGTCCAGCTTAAAGGAGAACTCCGGTCAATTTTAACATTGAGCTCATTTTTTTGTAAATTTGGAGTGCTGTCAATACAGAGAACAACGACAAAAATCGGTGTTGCCTACACCGTGTTATCCTCTTTTTAAAATTTGCACCCTGTTGACTTCAATGGGGCAAGTACTAAACCTGCTTTTAGCCTCTTAACATCCTTGATGTGTCATTACAAGTGCACAGGTCATGTGAGTGATTCCTTCAGAGTGAACACGGGTCAATCTGACTGCAGTAGATGTGAAAGATATGAATAAAAATGAAGTTAATTCGGCCAGCGCACATACCTGTATTTACATCCTGTTTTCGGTCGAAGCCATAGTAATCGATTGTTGAGTTCATGCGCATATGTTTAGTACCTATGATCACGTGCGTGAACTCGACAATCGATTACTGTGGACTTCGACCGAAAACAGGATGTAAATACATGTATGAGCGCTGGCTGAATTAACATCCTTTTTATTCATATCTTTCACATCTACTGCAGTCAGATTCACTCGTGTTCACTCTGAAGGAATCACTCACATGACCTGTGCACTTGTAATGACACATCAAGGATGTTAAGAGGCTAAAAGCAGGTTTAAAACTGGCCCCATTGAAGTCAACAGGGTGCACATTATAAAAAGAGGATAACACGGTGTAGGCAACACCGATTTTTTGTCGTTGTTCTCTGTACTGACAGCACTCCACATTTACAAAAAAAATGAGCTCAATGTTAAAATTGACCGGAGTTCTCCTTTAAAGGGATAGTTCGGCCAAAAATGATATTAAACCCATGATTTACTCACCCTCAAGCCGTTCGAGATGCGTATGTCAATCATTTTTCAGACGAACACATTTTCAGTTATTTTAGAAAATGTCTTAGATCTTTCAGTGGTTATAATATCAAGCTATGGGGTCCACCTCCTTCAAGTCCCAAAATGTGCATGCATCCTTCACAAAAGTAATCCATCCGGCTTCAGGGGGGTAAACGAAGGCCTTCTGAGGGTAACTGTGCGGTTTTGTCGTAAAAATATACATATTTAAAACTTTATAAATGAAAATAACTGGCTTCCGGCAACGGTCGACGCGCGTTCACGGAGAAGGATGCCGGCGTAGGACGTAGCGTAGGAAGCGTGTAAAGGATGCATGCACATTTTTGGGACTTGAAGGAGGTGGACCCCATAACTTGACATTATAACCACTGAAAGATCTAAGACATTTTCTAAAATAACTGAAACATATGCATCTCAAACGGCTTGAGCTATCCCTTTAAGAAAGTTCAGTGATGGTTAATTTTTGTTTAAAAAAAGGTATTCATTTAATTAATTTATATATATACAGCCGCTCATTGTTGAATATTAACGTGTGAGGATGCAATGTCAACACGCCGATTTTGTATCTCTAAGACTACTAATTTAATAGTTGTGTCCTTTCTCTTAAATCTCTAAATTACCACATTGTTGATTCACATTTGGGTGAAAAAGAGAGTAAAAAGCATTTTAGTAGGTACTGTACACCACCTGGAATGAAGGTATCCTTGCGGCAGTCATAAAGCATACCAGGATAGAGAGGTCTTCCTAGAGCTGCCATTTCAATGGTATGGGATTCCATGGCTGCAGGAAATAACAATGAACAATGGGGACATAAATACATTTGAAGATTAATAATGACTACTTTATCATTCTAAAATTATTATTTTTACTTGTTACTAATTTCATTGTTTTACTTATTGTTTTAACGTTCCTTAAAATGCCATCTAATTACGTCTTTCAAAATTTAAAACCATATTAAGGCATAAATCCTTCCGGCTACATTTACATGCAACCAAATAATTCGTTAGTAATGGGATTGACGGCTCAATCGGACTGAAAAACCTTCATATACACACCTTAATCGATCCAACTGAGCTCGATCCAAATGAAATTTCGATCGGATTGAAAGGGGAGGTTTATTCCTTTTCTAATCGATCGAGAGAAACCGCGCACTTCAACCTGATCACTTTATTTATTGTTCATAAACAGTGCAATCCATTAAATAATTCAGCAGGTTGATGCGGGTATTTAATTTTCTCGTTCATCTGTCAATCTTACTGACCACATCGCGTGTTTCCTCCAATGAGGGCTCAGAGTGAAAAATTAACACTTTTCTGGTGTTTATAGGTACACACTAAATCGAGTTAAACTTACACTTTAAGTAGTGTTACTTTTTTTTACACTTGATCACACCTAACGCGTTTTTTGCAGTGATAGGTGCCATTTTTTAATTGTTTTCCTATGGCAGTGAGCGTTCTTCGTGCTGTTTATGCAACCCAGGTGCCTTGCGTTTTACCGCCGGCTGCGCCTCATGTTTTTGCAGTTGAAGAAAAAGCAACTCCAAGCGAAAAAAGCGCCCGACGTCATCGTGTTTTTTTTTCACTGTCCAATCGAATGAATGGAGAGGCGGGCCTACCGTTGTAGTGATGAAAGCTACAGTTGCTTTGAACACCCGGAGAGTGCGATGATGGAGGATAAAGCTTAACGACTTCACGAACAGTAACTATCACAATGTTAACAGAAAGTAAATAACGATAATAAAAGGCTGATTTGACGTTTACTTGACTGACAGGACAGCTGTTTCGGTGGTTGCCTAGCAACACAAAAACGCAGCGCACTGCTCGCTCTGTGTGATCGGGGCACACTGCTTTGTGCTCTGCCCCTTGGGTTTTGGACCATTAACAGCAAAAGTGTGTTTTTTCCCCCTCACAAGCTCCATTTACACCAGAGCAGTGTCTGAAATCGCTCCCTATCCACTATATATTGCACTATTTAGGGTGTCGGCCATTTTGTAGTGGTGTCCGAATTCTGAGTGAACGACATCATTCCCTACCCAGATAGCACACGTACGCCGGGCCGACGTTGGCCCAACATCGAGCGTTGGCCTCCCTCCCTATAACATCACAAAGGCGTCGGCCAGGCGTAGGCAGATCTCTGTCACAGTCAGTGCTCTATTTCCCAGCTCCCTTACATCGGCTTTAGGTCGGCCCACTATACGGGAGGCCGATGTTTATGTTTGCGCGGGTCCAAATAATGAAATGTGTTTTATAATTAACCATTTTGATAAATTATGTGATAAAAATATGAGAAATGGCTGGTATTTTTAGACATGTAGCGCGGTATGCTGCATTTAAACCTCTGCGTGCATCTCAGACATGCTCAGCAGTCAGCACTTTTTTATATAAATTAAATTATGAATTAAATAAAATTAAACCTTTAAAAATGTATTTTTTAACTGAAATATAAAATATACATTTTTAGACATGTATAGAGCTGTAGGCTGCACAATTGAAAGCTCTCCGTCTCAGACATGCACTATCGATCTGCGTCTCTCCTCTGCTGCATGCGCTGAATTAAAGTGACAGCGCATATGGTTCGTGGTCAAAACTCAAAATGAACACAGACTGACATGAAAATTTAGTAATCTCAACATAAATGCATTTAATTAAATTATAGTCTACTACCATTTTTCACAGAAATCTTTTTACTTTAAGCCAGGGTAAGAGGATTAACACTTACCAGTAGTAGGCTTATACTTTAGCAAAAATAAAAATAACTAATGAATAATAACTAAGCCAAATATATTTATTTTATTTTAATTATTATTGTGAGTGACTGCAGTATAGTGTGGGCATAGGCCATTGCACCTATGAACGAATCATCTCCAAAATCAGTTTTAAATTCATAATTTAATATTAATGAGTTTTATTTAAGTAATGTTCTAATTCTAGATGTTTGTAAATGCTGCATGATTTTGACGTGGTTTAATCAATGGCCGTGTGCGTGAACTTTCAAGTCGCTTTCAAACACTGGAGCGGCCGAGGCGCAGAGTTGCCATCTCGTATTTTCTGGTATCCCGGCCATGGCCGATGGTCCTATAAATGTAGAGCAGATGCCCACTATCCAGTGCCCATCCCTACACTCAAGCACAGCCCGTCACACAGGGCTCGCGCTCATAAAATCGACTCAGGTCGATTGCGCACTCAACATAGCAAATGTGCCCACTGCCCAGTGCCCACAAACACTATGTTATACACATCACACGGTTTCTGTAAAAACGAAACCCTTGCGCGCTCGTTCTGCTCAAGCAGACAATGCGTCCGAAGCAGTAAATGTGCCCGCCCCATCGCGCCCACACTTACTCACAGACATTATGAGCCCTCTCGGTCTCGCTCGGTTAAGTGCTGTAGCGGGATCAAGAGCGAGCGTTCTGCCCGCTGCGCTCAGCGCGCCCCCCGCCTCGAATGTCACGGGCATAACGCCTATGCTACAGCACGCCGAAGCGCTCCTGCCGCACAGCGAGCAGAGCGCGCTTCACATTCAGCCCTTGGCCAGCCATGCGGACGCATGGGCTGCGCTCCCAGGGGTTTCGGAATGGGTGCTAGACATTATAAAGAGAGGCTACTCGCTACAGTTTTATCGACGTCCTCGCCGCTTCACAGCACGTGTCGAAACCACGGTGAATTCAGAAGTAGCGCACCTACTTCGAGCCGAAATATCAAAACTGTTGAGCAAAGGGGCTATAGAGCCTTTATCTCAAGTTCAAAGCGGAGGGGGGCTGTACAGCAGATACTTCCTGGTGCCCAAAAAAGACGGGGGTCTCAGACCCATACTGGATCTAAGACAGCTGAACAAAGCATTGGCGAAACGTAGTTTCAAAATGCTCACGACCAGAAAAATCCTCACGCAGATTCGCCGAGGGGACTGGTTTATGTCAATAGATCTGAAAGACGCGTATTTCCAAATACAGATAGCGTCACATCACAGGCAATACTTGAGATTCGCCTTTGAGGGCCAGGCATATCAGTTCACAGTCCTGCCATTCGGTCTGTCCCTGGCAACGCGTACATTTACGAGGTGCATGGATGCAGCGCTCGCACCGCTCAGACTCCGAGACATGTGAGTGCTAAACTATTTGGACGACTGGCTGATTCTAGTTCAATCACGATCAGAACTCGTGGAGCACAGAACCATTTTACTCGATCACCTCGAGAATCTAGGTCTCAGAGTCAATTGGGCGAAGAGCTCTCTGAACCCCAGCCAAACGATATTGTTTCTGGGCATAATTCTGGACTCGCAGTCTATGATAGCGCGGCTGTCATCACAGCGCGTGCTAGACATTCAGCGCGCAGCGAGCCTTTTCCGCTGCGGCATGACCTTCCCGCTCAGGAATTTTCAGAGGATGCTTGGTCTTATGGCCTCGGCATCATCAGTTCTTCAGCTGGGCTTGCTTCGCATGCGCCCTCTGCAGTTCTGGTTGAAAGCACAGACATCCGGTCAGCTTCGTCTCGAGGTCAATCAGAGTTGCTTCGCAGCTCTGAAACCTTGGAAGGCAAGCGACTGGTACCAATAAGGTGTAAGCCTGGGGACTTCCTCGAGAGTGAAAGTGGTGTCGACAGATGCCTCCACCTCGGGATGGGGGGCGCTGCTCAAGGGCAGACCGTTCTTCGGCCAGTGGTCAGAACGGGAGAAGCTCCAACACATCGACGCATTTTCTTCCCCATTTAAAAGGACACCACGTCTTAGTCCGCTCGGACAACGTGTCAGTGGTGTCCTATATAAATCACCAAGGCGGCCTCAAATCCCGAAATTTATTCAGACTGGCGAAACGCCTTCTGGAATGGGCTCAGCACAACCTGCGCTCGCTGAGAGCGGTGCACGTGCCTGGGCTGCAGAATTTGGGGCCAGACAGACTGTCCAGGAACAACGTTCCGACGGGCGAATGGTCTCTACACCCGTAAACAGTCCAACTGTTGTGGGAAAAATTCGGCAGAGCGGAGGTGGACCTCTTCGCGTCCCACGAAAACGCTCACTGCCCCTTGTTGTGCGCGTTGTCCCAAACGTGAATGCTCCCAGACCTTCTTCAGTCCCTATGTGGGACCTCTCTACGGTTTTGGAGGCCATGAAAGGTGATCCTTTTGAGCCTATCCAAACGATTAGCCTCAAACATTTGTCTTTCAAGACAGAATTTCTGCTGGCTCTCGCTTCAGTGAAGCGCGTAGGTGACCTGCACGTGCTCTCCGTGAGCGCAACGTGCTTAGAGTTTGGGCCAAGCGACTCAAGAGTCATACTCAAACCTAGGCATGGATATGTTCCAAAATCCCTCAACACACCATTTCGGGCACAGGTCATTTCCCTGTCTGCCCTGCCGGTGTCAGGCGAGGAAGGAGATGCAAGTTTTCTTTGTCCTGTAAGGGCGCTAAGAGCTTATGTGTCTCGCTCATCTGTTTTTCGGCAGACTGAGCAGCTATTTGTCTCATTCAGCGGACGTTCCAAGGGACTGGCTGTTTCGAAACAGAGCCTATCCAGATGGATAGTTGATGCAATATCACTAGCTTACACTGCCAAGGGCCTACAGTGCCCATTAGGTGTCAGAGCGCACTCCACCAGGAAGCGTCGCCTCTTCGTGGGCCTGGTCTAGCGGGATTTCCTTGCAAGACATATGTACGGCGGCAGGCTGGGCCTCGCCATCTACATTTATCAGGTTTTATAACCTAGAGGTTCCCGCTTTGCAGGCTAATCTGAGTACGTTTTCAGAAGAGGTAAGTTAAGCTAAGTTAACGTTAACTCGGTTGAGATTTTGTTTATGAAAGTTTGGGATTTTAATCACCTCTTATGTGTATATGAGAGGTTTTGTAAGGGATTTCCTTGGAAGTGAGCTAATTTATTTTACACAAAGTAAACATAAACTTATGTAATCGGTGACGTCACTTACATTTAGTGAGAAAATTGGTTGAAACAACTCAGTGGTAAACAAATATTGATAAACAAAATGTTCTGTGATTTCAGCAGCAACAAAATAACCCATAACAGAGGGAAAGCTCCACGACTTCAACATTTCTGAAGAAAGCTGCTGCCAGAGAAGTAGGAAATACAGGTAGGAAATCCAAAACTAAAGAATTAATTATTGATTTTAGGAAACAGAGCCCCGCTCTTCCCCTCACTATCATTGATGGCCAACCTATTGAGATACAAGAATGTACAAGAATACAAGTACCTTGGCACAATAATTGATAGTAAGCTATGTTTTGAATCACACACTGATGCTGTTTGTGCCAAAGCCCAGCAGCAAATGTATTTTTACCGTAGACTGAGGAATTTTAACATTGACCCCACTTTAACCCTCTGAGGTCTACAAACGCGCGGGCGCGTTTTGCTGGATTTTCTTCACATTGTAGCACTATAAACTTAAATTTCTCCGTCATTTATGGTCATACAGAAAAAAGAAATATAAAAAAAGAATCTGTGATATTTCTACTTTTGTATGTGTCCACTTACAATCAAATCAAAATATTGTGCTTTTGTAAAATAAAGAAAATAGACAGGGTGTGCGTTCTGCCTCTCCGTCGCGGTGAACTTTTTTTTCTTGAGCACGTCTATAAACTGAAACAAAACTCAGCGAATATTTGTCACACATTTATGAGCCATACACCTTTATAAACATTTAAGTGTGTACTTTTAAATGATCAGATTCAAAACGAAAACAAATATTCTCTGTTTAAGTAATTTGTATAAAACCAACAAGATGTCCAGCTTCTCAAACGCTTCCTAATTATTTTTTAATTTACCACGCCCACTCGCGCTAAATCTCCACATGGAACGCGATCGCGCTCATTACCTCAACAACAAAACACTTCACTTCACTTTTCGTCGAGTTTGAAAGACGTGCCTGAGCTTACATTGGATTTACATCAGAAGAAGAAGAACCCGATTTGAAGACAAGAAAGATAAGGTAAGAAATTCTTACATATTAGTTTGCTATTGTTGCATAAATTTCACATTGCAGTTGAACTGTTGCTAGATATATGGTGAATATTATATTATTTAGACCCGTGTTTACTGTTACTGTGTTTGTGATCTGCTCAAACGTAGATGTACGTTTCCATAATGGTAACCATAATGTTTTATATTTGAGCGCGATCGCGTTTGAATGTATCATATTTTGGATCGTGATCGCCTTTGAATGCATCATATTTTGGATCGTGATCGCGTTTGAATATATCATATTTTGGATCGTGATCACGTTTAAATGTATCATATTTTGGATCGTGATCACGTTTGAATGTATCATATTTTGGATCGTGATCACGTTTGAATGTATCTTATTTTGGATCGTGATCGCGTTTAAATGTATCATATTTTGCACCGCGATCACGTTTGAATGAATCATATTTTATCCAGCACTGCGCATAGCTTATGCCTACAAGGCACAACAAACCTGGTGTTCACTGTTCATTATATTATATATTGTTGGAAACATTTGTGTGTGTGTGTGTGTGTATTCTGTGAATTTTAAAAAGCAATTTTAACCAGAAAAATCTAAAATATATTCCCAAAATCGTGCAGGCCTTTCTCTTGATATCAGTATGTTCACTTTTTTTTTTCAGGGCCCAGATGACACTGATGAGTCCTGCTGACTCCAACATTCACATGAGTCTCTGAATATGGTAAAGTGAAAATCAAACACCTTGGAAATGAAAGGTATGTACAATGTTTTTAGGAATGGCACAAAGGTCTCTGTCTTTGGATCATTGTTTTCAATAAGAGCTTTTTTGGCACTTGTTGTGTATCTTTGGACTATGCTGTGTTGTAAATAAATCCAAACAATTTAAAAGCCATTATTTTTTAAATCTCCTCATTTACAGTATTGTGCAAGGTTGCCCAGAATGACAGGGCCTGATAGCTCCTAATAGGGCCGTTAGAGGAGGTTCTTTGTCTTTCTCAGGTGTGAAAAGCTTACATATTAATGAGCTCTCGCATAAGGCCTTTTCACACAAAACACGTCGTAAAATTTTTTAATCAATATATTGTCTTATCTGAATGAGCAGTCAGGGTGATTTTCACATAGTTTTAGAGCAAATATTCTAGGCTACGTGATACAATTTTCAAAAGTCTTGTGAAGAAATAATCAGTATGGGTTTCATAGCCTTATTTCAGTGGGATTTTTTTTTGTATTTTCACAAACCACGCATAAATGTCATTATCTCAAAACTACAAACTTTTACATACATGCTGTTGATATATTATTGTAGCAGAGTTTGTGTTGAATACAGTGTAATTAGACTTTAGCCATGAAAATGTCACAAGTAACAGAAATAACCAGAAATGTCAGAGCATGTCAGAACACCTCCAGGGCCCAGAAAACAGCTCAGACCTCAGAGGGGTAATGAGAATGTTTTATTCTTGTTTTTTTAATTGAGTCTGTTTTAACCTTCTGTTTTATCTGCTGGTTTGGTTCCTTGTATACTGTGATGGCTACGGCCACACAGGGTAACATTACCTCAGTTCTAAATATTTGATTATCGTTTTATTTCATCTCTTTAGTTGGTTGCACTGATTATTTACAGCCATCTAAACTATGATATTTAAATAATGAACACAATACTATGATATTTAAATAATGAACACAATACAGTTTTTTTGATTTGGTTTATTTTGCTTTACCTTTACATTGATTTACAGGGAGTGCACTAATCACATGTTTCTTTGTGTTGAGTTACCTGGACCTGTTGGGGGCGGTCCCTTCCTGGTTGGGCAAAAGGAGTGGCTAAGGGCTGAGGAAACCTATATCCGGGAGTCAGCTCATTAGGCCATACCATGTCTCATCATGTGCCAGGGGGGATTTTGACCTTAGTTAGCTCTTGAGTTCTCAAGTGTTAGTTTGTTTACCCCTTCTATGTTATTTGGTTTTGTCAAGCCGTTATATAAGCTCCTTTCTGTGTCTTTGTGGGAAGGTCAGTTTTGTTCAGTTAATTTTGTGTTACGAGTCTATGTATTTGAGTCTACATTCAGTTATTTTTTTGTTGACCTCTTTTAAGGCCTAGTTATTAATTTTGGTCTTTATGTAACTTCTCAATATTTTGGGTAATAAAACCCCTTTTTTTGAAAACCGTCTCCTGTGTCCTCTTGCCTCACTGCCTTGGTCCCTGACATCTACAAAAAAACGATTAGAGAGTATTGTCAGGACGTGTAGCAAGATTGCAGGCATTAACTTCCCCCCTCTCTCACACATTTACTCCAGCAGAGTGGCAAAGAAGGCACTATCTATTGCAGCTGACCCTAGTCATCCTTTGTCCTGCCAGTTCAAGCTACGTCCCTCAGGCCGTAGGTACTCCATGCCCAGATGCAGGTCAAATAGATTCAGAAACTCTCTTATCCCGACTTCTGTCTCGATTTTTAACAATTTGTCAGAACTGTTTTAATGTATTTCTTTACTAGTGTGTTTTAGAGACTGTGAGTATGTGTTTATCTGCTGGCTGTACAAATAATTGCCCCTCGGGGACAATAAAGTGTCCTTGACCTTGACAGGTGAACCGAGGAAGCTCATTAAATAACGTTAAATAACGTTAATGTTAAATAACATTAAATATATGAGCAATATTAAATTAATAAGTAAAGTAAACCCAAAAACAAATTCTGTTATCCTAATTAAGAAATAATTTTCTGTATGTTCTTATATTCTTTCTCTTTTCTGCATTTCACCTCTGCTGTAGCTTCTTTACTTGTAATAAACCTGGCATTATATAATAATATTGTTGGCTCTGTGACAAATGATTTGTTGTGTTCCTAGATCCTTCAGTGTTGATGCCCTCCACCGTAGCAGAGTTGGGCGGATCATCATCTCTAAGGCGCTATGAACCATGTGATTAGTAAGTAAAACTTCAAACACTAATGTCAAACATACACTAATTGTGTTGGTAAAAAAATAATGTTTTGAAAGAAGTCTCTTATGTTCACCAAGACAGCATTAAAAACAATAATATTGTGAAATAAAATAACAAATTTTAAATAACTGTTGTGAATATTGTAAAATGTAATTAATTTCTGTGATCAAAGCTGAATTTTCAGCATCACAGCTTCATATGATCCTTCAGAAATCATTCTAATATGATGATTTGACGCTCAAGAAACATTTATGATTATTATCAGTGTTGAAAACAGTTGTGCTGCTTCATATTTTTGCGTTTTTCAGGATTATTTGATGGATAGAAAGTAAAATAAAAAAAACAACAGCATTTATTTGAAACAGAACTCCTTACTCTCTCTTTTGGTCAATTGAATGCATCCTCCAAAAAAAATATGAATATTTCTATTTCTTTTTTAAATATTATTGACCCCAAACATTAGAACATTAGTGTAAACTACCGTTTATATCTTTGGGGTGACGGGGTCTATTTAACAATGAATCCTGCAGGGGAAAAAAATGGTTCAAACTGTTACAATGCTTTACACAAAAACATTAATCAGCACAACTGTTTTCAACTTTGATAATAATCAGAAATGTTTAAAATGTTTATATTGTAAGAATGTATAGTATTCAAATATAAAACCGCTGGCTCGTTAGGTCATGTTTTCTCATTAAAATCAGATGATTTCCTATTAATTCAATATAATTTGAGGGAATACCAATATAGTGGCTTCACTTTACATGACGACATGAGCAATCAAGTCATTTATATAGATCAGTGAGTAGTGCCCAGCGTATCAAAGTTCACTAAAGGAGATTTCTCCCATTTTACCCCTATATCTTTAGCCAACCATTCAATTAACACATCTCATAATCTTGTTTTACAGTTAATATGTGATGAAATAGTAAAAAGTGCACATGATCATTTTTGCATGAAATAATATGAACTGCAGCTATGCTAATCTTTCTCCTGTTCTTCCCTGTTTCTATCTCAGGATGCTCAGCAAGTTCACTAGAGATTACAGCAGCTCCAGTGTGGATCCAGCCTCACTTGTGAAGACTTCAGATGATGCAAACACTCACGAAGACTTCAGATGATGGCAACTATAGATGGACACAAAACTGCCAGATATTAAGGTGGGGTGAAGGCGATATTTCAAAAATGCTGTTGGACATTGTTGATATTTGGAATGAACCCAAACAAACACACCTCAAAAACTCACCAGATTGCCCAGCAGCTGCATCACATTATTGGTGTAAATAACTAATTTATGTTATTGCATGACCTGCTCAATAAACGTCGTTCCTAAGTTATAGCTTAACCCCCTGAGGTCGACGGTATCGCCGGCGATACCAGCTCGCTTTTTTTTTATATCAGTATAAAAGAAACTCATAAATACGCTGTTGACTTTAATTTTCCATAGGAGTTTTATACATCAATCGATTCTGTTAAATGTTTATTATTTTTATGTATACTCACAATAAATGGTAAATGGTAAATGGACTGCATTTATATAGCGCTTTCATAGACCTATGGCCACCAAAGCGCTTTACATTAGCCTCACATTCACCCATTCACTCACTCATTCATACAACGACGGCGGTGTCAGCCATGCAAGGCGCCATCCAGCTCGTCGGGAGCAGCTGGGGTTAGGTGTCTTGCTCATGGACACCTCGACACTTGGTCAGATGGAACCGGGGATTGAACCACCAACCTTTCGGTTTGTAGACAACCTACATGAACCACTGAGCCACTGCCGCCCCAGAAATAAAAACAAAGTGTTGTGCTTTTTGCCAAATAAAGAAAAATAAACACGAAGCGAGTTCTGCCTTCTCTCTGTCCGTGTAGTCCATTCTGAAACGCGTCCCGAAAATGAACTGTAACTCAGCGAATACTCAGTCAAACAGACATACAGACACACAGGCATGAAGCTTGAATTCTCTTCTTTTAAATGAAGTAATTTATATAAAAAACAAATATTCCCAGTTCATGTAATCTGTAAGAAAAGAGCGAGATGTCAGTCGTTCTCATCTCATCTAATTACTTGTAATGTGACTCCGCCCACGGAGAGCGCGCGCTATTCAAACGCAAATGACTGAGGCAATCCGTGCAAACTGTGAACGCCCCCATATCAGCTCGAGAAAACAAGTCGAATCAGATCATTGTAGCCTACTTGTTTACACCGTCTCACAGCGCTGTGAGGAATAATAATAATGGAAAATGTCTCTCGGAAGTGCGGGTATATCGAGGAGCGAGCTGAGGAATGGTGTAGTAAGTTTTTTTTTCTCCTTCTCACGTGAATCGGGTTTCTGTTTATGAATGAATGAACGGCAGAGATGCGCGCTGTTTACCACAGCTCACAAAAAGACAGTTTAAATTTAAATCGCGTGTGTGAATGAATGATGTTTTAGCAAACTGTATTGCTATACTGAGATGAGTAAAATCGACTGAAATATGTTGAAATAAAGTGTCTAGGTTTTGGCATAAATGCAAATATAAATGTAATTTTACAAAATATTATCGATTTTCAAATACTGCTGTATTGAATGAAAAGCTTTTAGCAAACTCTATTGCTATACTGAGATGAGGAAAAATATAAAAAAATATCAAAAATAAAGTCATCAAATAATACGTTTTGTATACTTTAGTTTTTAAAAAGAAAGATTACACTTGAATTGTTGTAATTGTAACCTTTTTAATAAAAAATATATATTTATAAGGTAGATGTAAACAAGTAAATATAATTTTTTTCTTTAAATAATTTGTATTATGTTTTATTAGTGACAAATTTGTGGAGAGGATAAATATTCCAAAACTGAAAATACAGTATGAGAATTAACTGCACAATTACTAGACATGTTTACCTTGGATATTATACAATTTGCAAGCACAATTTGTGAAAAAAAAAAAAAATGTGATGCCTCCAACTGTGAAGTTGTAACGATAACCAGCTGGAGTGCCCTTGAAAGCCTCCAGAGGGCACTCCACACCAGACTATCATGTTTCACTCACAAACATTTCCCATAACTCACTGCCCAGACTCATCATCACTTATCACTGATCACATTCACCTGTACCTCATTCACTGATTGCATTCACCTGTGTCTCATCATCCTGTTAGTCTCTGTCTATATATACCTTGTTCATTCATTCACACCCAGCGAAGTCTTGTTAAGTGTTTCACTGCATTTCTGAGCGTTTCCCTGGTTTTCTTGTATTTTGGTTTTTGGATATCTTGCCCTGTTCCCTGGATTACTCTCTTGCCTCTGGTCCCTGGATTACTCTCTTGCCTCTGGTCCCTGCCTGTTTTGTTTGTTTGTTTGTTTCTTTGTTTGGACTGCCTATCTGTGTATGACCCTTGCCTGTTCTTTGGATTACTCTGTTTATTAAAAGCTGCATTTGGATCCCAACCTTCAAGTCTCAGAGCAGTTCGTAACAGAAGACTTCGCCGTACCAAGATCCAGCAGCGATGAGCACCATGGATCCAGCGGCACAGATTATGTGTCTCCGTCAGGGAGACCGGCCCATAGAGGAGTACGTGAGAGACTTTATTGAGCTGGCACCTTTGGCATTTTTTGATGAAGTATGCCTGATGATATTTTTCCGTAGAGGACTATCCGAGCCGATCAGCTCCCTTATGCCACTTCATCACCCTGGCTGGAATCTTCAAAAGTATATAATCCAGGCTCTTTTGCTGGCTGAGTCTAAGTCACTTTACGTCAGCCCTGCCGAGCCAGTACTCCACGCTAGTCCAGCCGAGCCTGCACTTCACGCCAAATCTGCCGAAGCCAAGGCAATATGCGTCATGCCCGCCGCCCCTGATACTGAGAGCGTCATGCTCGCCGCACCTGAGACAGCAAGCGACATGCCCGCCAAGCTAGAGCCCTCTTCACCGCTGGTCTCGTCCAGCACAGAGCCCTCTTCACTGTTGGTCTCGTCCAGCACAGAGCCCTCTTCACCGCTGGTCTCGTCCAGCACAGAGCCCTCTTCACCGCTGGTCCCGTCCAGCACAGAGCCTTCACCGCTGGTCTCGTCCAGCACAGAGCCCTCTTCATCGCTGGTTCCGTCCAGCTCAGAGCCCTCTTCGCCGCTGGTCCTGCCCAGCTCAGAGTCCTCTTCGCCGCTGGTCCTACCCAGCTCAAAGCCCTCGCCACCGCTGGTCCCGTCAAGCTCAGAGCGAGCTGATCCTGATCCAGAGACTGAGCTTCACGTCACTTCTGCCGATCCAGAGACTGAGCTTCACGTCGCTTCTGCCGATCCAGAGACTGAACTTCACGTCGCTTCTGCCGATCCAGAGACTGAGCTTCACGTCACGTCAGCCGATCCAGAGACTGAGCTTCACGTCACATCCGCCCGTCAAGAGTCTCGTCCCGCCGAGACTGAATCTGTTCCTGAGCCTGAATCTGTTCCTTTTTCTACGCCTGTGTCTTCGGACAAGATGGCCGACTCCACGCCTGTGTCTTCGGACAAGATGGCCGACTCCACGCCTGTGTCTTCGGACAAGATGGCCGACTCCACGCCTGTGTTTTCGGACAAGATGGCCACCGCCGAGCCAGTGTCTTTGGACAAGATGGCCGCCGTTGAGCCGGTGTCTGTTCCTGTTCCTGAGCCGGTGTCTGTTCCCGTGCTATGGTCGCCTGAAGGGTCGTCTCCGCCCTGGCCGCCTGAAGGGTCTGCTCCGCCCTGGTCGCCTGCACTGCCTGCTCCGTCCTGGCCTCCCGTATTACCGCAGTCTCAAGGTCCTCTTCCGCTCCACGGACCTGGCCCTCCATCCCGCCCCCGGATCCGCCTCCGGGCCACCTCCCACCTGGACAGTTTTGGAGCATCTGGAAGCCGCTCTTTGGGGAGGGGCTATGTAACGATAACCAGCTGGAGTGCCCTTGAAAGCCTCCAGAGGGCACTCCACACCAGACTATCATGTTTCACTCACAAACTACATTTCCCATAACTCACTGCCCGGACTCATCATCACTGATCACATTCACCTGTACCTCATTCACTGATTGCATTCACCTGTGTCTCATCATCCTGTTAGTCTCTGTCTATATATACCTTGTTCGTTCATTCATTCACACACCGCGAAGTCTTGTTAAGTGTTTCACTGCATTTCTGAGCGTTTCCCTGGTTTTCTTGTATTTTGGTTTTTGGATATCTTGCCCTGTTCCCTGGATTACTCTCTTGCCTCTGGTCCCTGGATTACTCTCTTGCCTCTGGTCCCTGCCTGTTTTGTTTGTTTGTTTGTTTGTTTCTTTGTTTGGACTGCCTATCTGTGTATGACCCTTGCCTGTTCTTTGGATTACTGTTTATTAAAAGCTGCATTTGGATCCCAACCTTCAAGTCTCAGAGCAGTTCGTAACAGAAGTAGTGTAGTGTGTATATATATATATATATATATATATATATATATATATATATATGAAGAGTTCAGATGCAAAAGCCTCTAAATGCCATCTGAAATTTTCTTCTAGAATGATCATTTTTATGAAGCTTGTATATTTAAGTTGGCTATAGGTGACACACCTGAATGAATGGCTCATTAAGTATGCAGGGGCATTGTCTAATCAGGTGTGAACTACTAAATATGCATGATCGTTTACGCCCATCCGCATATTGGCTTTCCAAACTAAAAGTGTTTCGCAAAACTTAAATCAATGTATCGTTTTATGTGAATGATTAGGCTGGGTGATTTTCACATCATTTTGAAGAAAAAACTCTAGGCGACGACTAGGAGACCATATTTAGTATGTGTTTTGTGGCCTTATTTCAGAAACTTTAATTTTTATTTTTTTCAAAAACCATGCATAAACATTATTCTCTAAAAAATGAAAACATGTACATACATGTGGCTCACATATTATGGTAGTCCTGTTTGTGCTAAATAGAGTGATATTTTTTCTGCCATTGATATGTTTATAAGCAACTGAAAAAAGCACAAATGTCAGGGCATGTCAGAACATCTCAAGGACCCCAAAAACACCCCAGACTCCAGAGGGTTAAGCTGTACCTTATCGTTAATACGTGTTTCCCGAAACGTTCTTAGTTATTTGCACCTTCTGTAAGTCATACGTTCGGATATTTCCCCACAAGTTAATCAAAGTGTGACAACACCGGTAATACAGTACCATGCTCGTTTTTCCAGGCGCGAAAATTTGGGAGACATTCAGTATACTCACAGCCTTAAATGTTACACCACAGAAAATATTCCATTCAGACCCCCATGCTCTAGTATTATGATGTATATAAGGACTGATGTTTCACTGGAGAATGGATTTTGTGCCAAATATTCTCACACACTGTACAGTGTGCACACAACAGGGACAGAATAGGACACACAGACCAGTGCGGAGCCCATGGAAGAACCGAAGTGCAACAGGCATCGGGGGTCAGCCATGTGGTGAAGATTTCCTCATAGGTTTCCTCATAGGTCAACTTTTTCAAGTTACAAGAATGAACTTAGTTTTAAGTGTCTAAATTTGTATTTAAGAACTCTCAAAGAGGGGACTGAAGGGTTACAAATTTAAGAATATATTTCAGATATGCTTCCTTACATAACATCACGGTGAAGAATACTGATTTTAGCTTTTAAGGTTAAGATCTCAGCAAAGTTGCAATTCCTGTTCTCCTAAATGGCTCTTGAAGCCCCAGTTTCACTCAGACTGATGGGATTAGCACACGAATGATTCACTGAGAATCTCACCTTTTGAGACCCTCAGTCTAGGGTGTTACCTAAACCTGTTACATGCTTTGTTTGAATTTGTCTCCACCTTCAAAAGTCCCTCCTCCTAAAATGCCTATAAGATACCATGTAAAGTTCCCATAGTTAGATTATGTTGGATTCCTGCAGCCACGTCAACGCGGAGTCCTCAATAAAGAATAACTTTGTTTGAACGTGATCCCCAACATCTCCTGGTCTGCTTTGAAGAAAGAAAAACTTTACAACAGTATATAAAGACAGTTTAAACAAATTTGAAAAAAAGTTTTTTAGAAAATCCTACCTACCCTACCTTTAAGTTACTGTTAATTAAAATTTTAAGGAAAACAAATACAGGTGCTGGTCAAATAATTAGAATATCATCAAAAAGTTGATTTATTTCAGTAATTCCATTAAAAAAGTGAAACTTGTATATTATATAGACTCATTGCATGCAAAGTGAGATATCTCAAGCCTTTATTTGTTATAATTTTGATGATTATAGCTTACAGCTTGTGAAAACCACAAAATCAAAATCTCAGAAAATTTGAAAATTACATGAAATCACACAGTAATCCCATGGTCATTGAACCAGGTTTTGGTTATTTTGGCAGTGTGGGCAGGTGCAAATCCTGCTGGAAAATGAAGTCAGCATCTCCATAAAGCTTGTCTGCTGAAGGAAGCATGAAGTGCTCTGGACATGTCCTGGTAGACGGCTGCGTTGAGTGGACAGCACAGTGGACCAACACCAGCCGATGACATGGCACCCCAAACCAACACAGACTGTGGAAACTTCACACTGGACTTCAAGCATCTTGGATTGTGTGCCTCTCCATTCTTCCTCCAGACTCTGGGACCTTGGTTTCCAAATGAGATGCAAAATTTGCTCTCATCAGAAAAGAGGACATTGGTCCACTGTGCTTTATTAAATCCAGAGTCAACGCAGCCGTCTACCAGGACATTTCCAGAGCACTTCATGCTTCCTTCATTTTCCAGCAGGATTTGCACCTGCCCACACTGCCAAAAGAACCAAAACCTGGTTCAATGACCATGGGATTACTGTGTGATTACTGTGTGATTTCATGTAATATTCTAATTTTCTGAGATTTTGATTTTGTGGTTTTCACAAGCTGTAAGCCATAATCATCAAAATTATAACAAACTAGATGTACCGCATGGCGGTAAAAAATATGACTGCCGCTCAGGCCTGCACTGGCTTTCCACAAAAATAAATGACGTGGAGCAATTTGGCTGTATTGCGTGTTTATGTATATAAGTTGTATATTTTACAAGACTGTCTGGAGTATTCCTGTGGATCATGGATAATTTAGAGTTTTGTAATTATTTGCCATTACTATTTAAGTTTTATATCAAAAGACATTAGTTTAGACACTTAATGAAGTTTTATGTAACAAAGTTCGGGAGGAGCATGTTCAGGTAATCATCCAATCAGCACAAGAAGAAGCCAGTATAAATAAAGCCTTCCCTTACCTCCTGTCTCATGACAAATTTCTCAGCATCCCGCCACCACCCCATCACCTCACATTCGGCTGGGTCTACTCATAGATACCCACGATCTATACATTCATAGGGGGGAGTACTCTGGGGTCGGGCCGAATTCTGAGCTCAGAGCCCTCCCCCCGGACAGCAAGCCAAATACGCATTATAATTTTATATCAGATTTCATTAACATGTGAACTCGTGAAACATCCATAATGTGGGTGGTAGTGGGGGGGTCTAGTGGGGCTACATGCCCACCAAATTTCATGTTCCCCGGTGTTTCGGTGTCCCTGGTATCGTTGACCAAAAATTCAGGAAGTAGATGACGAAAAAAGAAAAAAAAAAACTTTGACAATCCCTATATGACTAGCGGCGGTCATAATAAAGGCTTGAGATATCTCACTTTGCATGTAATGAGTCTATATAATATACAAGTTTCACTTTTTTAATGGAATTACTGAAATAAATCAACTTTTTGATGATATTCTAATTATATGACCAGCACCTGTATAATAATCTGAAATCTACCAAATACATTTTTAATTCATTCAGGTACAATTACCAAACATATCTCAATGTCTTTTGTACAAATGCAGATTGGTCAAGTGTTCAATAAATGTTTTTGTTGAGAAATTTGGTCTATCTTAAGTAATTATTTGTGTTACATTTTATCTTTCAAATAGAGGTTAAAAACAAGCACATAATCGGTTCCTTACATACCACCACTGGTTATTTTGAAAATTAAAGTAACAAAATGTAGGCCTATTGTCACAATATTAACAAATTTTTGCTAACTACAGCTCCGTCCCATTTCAAAGGGCACACCTGAAGCGCTCGGACCGGTCTAGCCTACGGAGGATTGTTCTTGTCGCCTAGCAACAGTGACTGACAGCTGCCGAGGACGAGCGGGAGTAACATTCGCACTGGACTTTTTATATTCAACTGAGTTTTATATTCAAATAGGGTTGAAAACCTGTGTAAATATATATACCATGGTTTATTTATGTGCATAATAAAAGATAATACACTAGCCTACACTCGCATCAAGGTAAGATATAAATGAACATTTGAATCTTCGGCTAAGCCGAAAGTACATGACCTGAAACATCCTTAATACCATGTCCTCCAGTAAAATATAAAACATAAAAATGACAATAGCCAATTCTGGCTCCATAGCTGTTTACTCAATTATATCAAATGAATTATCAGGATGGCAGCATACTCTCGCACCGTTGCTTGGCGCCTGGAGCGGTAATCGGGAACACCTGGCTGCGCAATTAGGAAATCCTACGAAGGCTACATGTCGTTCGGAGGACGCATAGGCTGCATCGTTTGAAGTCCGCAGCCTTCGAAAGATGCAGTCTTCACATTGGGACACCAGCTTGTGTGCATGGTGGTGGTTCGGCTATCGGTCTGCAGTGTTCACAGCGGGTGGTTTGGTGTTGTGTGGTGAGACCACGAGTAGTTGCAGTGTTTATTGGATAGGCAAGACAAATCCCCCAGTTCTGAAATGGTGAAATTGTGTGTGTGAAACATGTTCTATGGTTGATGTATTCATTTTAATGTTTGTATTTTAAAATATACTAGTTTTGTATTTTATTGTAAGTGGTTAGGAATAAAATTGTGAAACGCTTTATCATTGTCTGATATCTGTTTCAGCCACACAGGCTACCTGTGGGTCCCCGGCCAATTTCCGGATTATATGTATGATTACTATAATATTATATATATAATAATACTATAATTAGTAAGTAATCTACATCCTGGTTGATGACCCAGATATATGGCCAGACCAATGAACGGACATTGAAAGGAAATGTTGAAGGAGATGTAGACTCCCAAGGGAAACAATTTCCAGAATATTTGCAATGGGTTCCCAGAGTACTCTAGGCCATAGAGATGATACAAGATGTCTGAGGTATCATGGCTCAGGATCTATGATAAGCAAATGTGTCCACATAACTTGCTATGTTAAATGGAGAAACCTAAAGCACTCAGTAATTACAGGACGCGGTATCAATAATCAATTACAAACAGAAGTTGAGAAAAGCAGAGATCTTCTGGAAGGAATTATAGATTTAGCATCTGGAAACCTGCCTTTCATGGCAAAACTAAAAACCTTGATGATGTGCATAATGGCAATTTCCTCGGCACGGTTGAACTTTTGTCACATTATGATACACTCCTTAAACACCACTTGGATAAAATTAGGAATAAGAAGACAGGAACGAGGCTGACACATCATCCATAGCCTGGTTAAAACCAGACCATTCTCAGTAGTAACTGAGTTATGGTCTGGCAAAGCTCCTTTAATAACTCATTTCCAACGGGGCGTCACCAACGGACTTTGCTCAAATGCCTCTGGGCGTAATTGGATAGACCTAAAACTCCTAAAACCAATCAGAGATCGTCATGTGTAAAGCCATATGCTGCGTCCCAATTCGCCTATGTTACACTACGCCATATGTACTCTTTTTATGAAGAAAATGTATACTTTTGAATGTGTAGCAAAAAAGTAGGCAACTTTGGGACATACTACTTCGTCATCTTTATCGGACGGATCTGTCATGTGCATCCTGTCACATAAACTGCCCAGTCAATCATCGTGTCACAAGCCGCGTTTCCATTACAGATTTGCGCAAATGTTTTGCGCTATTACCTAAATATCGATAAAAAAATATTGCGAAATGACGGCGTTTCCATTAACCGATGTTATGCGACTAAAACGTCCTTTTTTCTCTCGCGATAAGTCATTCCAAAAATCACGGCAACGGACGTTGGTTTATATAATATCACAGCCACAGGATTAGACATTATTATTATTAATGGAAGGAGACGTGGCGTGTTATCCAAGCATTAATGGCAGGGAAAGACCCTTACTGCGAACGACACATAAAGCCTAAGGAGTTTCTGGGTGTTTCGTCCTCATTTCTGCTGCGAGGTTTTGATTGTGGCATTTCTTTGAGGTTTAGAATCCAGTATTCCTATAGGCTAATTATTGTTTCTTTTATTAATTACTTCTCGTACTTCTCTTTGGCTCTCAACGAAGGCGGTCGCATTTTCTTACCCTCCTCTCCCTTATCTCCCCTGCTTTGCTCCTCTCCTCTCGTCTCGTTTAGTCTATTGTACTTTGAAGAGACTCTCTCCACACTGCTCTCCAAACTAAGAAATTATGGATTTGATCAACTGGTCTCTCAACGCAATTGACACCATCTTCTCGAAGAGAAGCTTGGGTTCGGGAGAACCTGACTGCCCTGCCGGAACGTTCGCAGCTGGCTACACGATGGCTCGTGGGAGAGGTGGCGGGTCGTGTGTCTGGCGCCTCTTTCCGTGGAGGACATTGAAGATATCTACCTATTCGGAACCATGATAACAGGTTTTCTGCTGTTTGGATTAGGCATTGCCCTGGTTTATCGAGGAATTAAGAAGACGGTGACAGCTGTCCAAAGCCCCACAAGGCTGCCCGTCATGATTGAAGCAGTGGGCAGAGCTGTCAGCACTCAGACTGTGACTTTGGTGACTATGAACCAAAATATGGATAACATCATGGAGAAGCTCACAGCTTTGCAAAGGAAAATGGATCGTTTCGGAGACTAAGATGGACCAGGAGCTGTGTAAATTGGAATGCGGCCACTCGTCCCAAGACCAAACAACCCCAATCTTATCTGCTTTTCGGCCCCCCTTAACCAACACTGGCCTTGGCAGAGGCTGCTGCTGGAACAACAACTCCCCCGGATGAGCACTGCAGCAAAGACGCTCTTGCATTCCTGCCCAACTCCACATTGACACCTGCTGATTGTTGACTCTGTCTGGGACCTGATCAAGGTTGACTCCATGGCAACTGCTGTGTATCGCTATGACATCCTGCAGACTGAGGCACCTAGATTAGGATGTCAGGCGTAGCGACTCCCCAGGCCTACACATACACGAACACTTACATATATACAGATATGCAGTCACCCACCCCACCCCCCATCCCACGCCTTCAACGCTTTGTACCACCAGTCTGACAGGCGGGTCTGTGACCAGCGCCGAAATGGCTGCAGGACCGGATGGCTGCTTGCCTGTGCTGGGTTACCTGCACCCCCCACTCCCCTCCCCTGTTGCAAGTCTTGTGTGTTCATGTTGTGTACTGATTATGTGCTAATGTTGCTGAGGTTTTTTACTGTTCCCAAACTGTACTCCTTACAGGAGCATAGTCTGGGGGTTGCCTTTTTTTCTCCTCACCTCTCCTCATGTTATGCTGTATTTCTTTCCTCAATGACATTTCGCTGGTACTTGTGACTAGTGACAATAAAGGCTACTCTACTCTACTCTAATTTAATAAAGAACTCGGTCTCGTATTCCGTCCAAACGATCCATGTAGGCTACTTTTGTGTCCATTCGTTTTTCCTTTTTTAACCCGTAATTGAAAAACGAAAAATGAATTCGGTTGTTGTCTTTTTAAAACGAAAAGTTGAACACCAAAATTTTAATTTGAACTGGCTACACCAACTGCTGCGCAAAAAAGTAAATATCGACGAATTTTCAGATTTTTGTTTATGACTTTTAGCCCATTTATTAAACATTTGAAATATTCACAAATTAATATGTAAAACATGTCGATTTTTACTGGTTTTCTAAGGCCAAATTAGAACCTGGAATTGATGTTTTTCCCGCAGTGCTGAATGAGAAGGCTAAAATCACATCTCCATCTCCGCTGTTAAGCAGACGGATTACATAATCAGAAGGTATTAGCCTTCGATTCGAATTTGTTCGTTTTAAAGTGGACATTTCAAGCTTTAGCCTACATATTTGTTTCAGTTCTCGCGCTCCAGTTTACGGAGATCATGAAAGTGCGTCTGATTGTTTTATTTTATTTTACAAAAGCACGTTTTCTTGTTATTGTGAGTTTACACAAATAAAAGTAGTTGAGAATAATGTATTATTATTTTCTGTATGACCAGAAATGATAGAGTATTTTAAGTTGTTTCCACTGTTGATAGGAAAATGCAAGTGTTCGCGCTCGCGCCTCCGTGGCATGCAGTGCGCGCTCCACGCTCAGCTTTGTTCCTTTTTTGCATAAAAGCGTCTTCTAAATATAGCCTATTAAATGTTATAATAAAATAATATAAAATTATTATTATTTGCGTAGCTATACATGGACCTCAAACACACAGCGTCTTCTAAGTCAGGTGACTGTAAATGCGCAAAAACTGTTTCCATTGCAGTTTTGCGAAATATTCCTTTTTCGAATTGCCTGAAAAACCTCATGAGAGCGTAAAAACTTGTAATGGAAACGCGGCTACAGTTAAAATCCTCTATTAAATCTAATTTAATTTCCTACCGTTTCAGAGAGAAATGTAGTAGCACGTTCACCTGTGAGTGGGTCTTTCATGGAGACTGTCCTCATGTGTTTGCAATTTGAATATAATAATGCATTTAAAAGTTGGTGTGCAGCGCTTCACCAACGGACGTCAGAGTGGACGTCGCTCAAATGCCTCTAGGCGCAACTGGATAGGCTAGACCTAAAACCAATCAGAGCGATCGTCATTGTGTAAAGCCCGCCTCAACGTTTCTGATTGCCTTGATTTCTCGGCATGGGTAAATGGACTTGAATGAGCTCTTTGCCAGACTACTTGCAGAGCAAATCTAAATTTGCCGGAAGTTGTCTGGGTTTTCCCAGGCTACATCACCCAAGTTCTGATATTCAAAATGATTAATTGATATGTGTGGGAAGAGAGTTTTAAAGACAATCCTGAAGGAAAGGGAAGACGCAATATATTTCTCAATTATCTGTGATGCAACTCCAGACATTTCCCACACAGAGCAGAATATGATCAATGTGTCAATCACAAGCTATTAGTCTTAAAAAATACCTGGTAAAGTCATGAAGTAATCAAGGTAAATGTCTCGCACTTACGGGTTGAATGTCAATGAAAGCTTTGACTGTTTTTCTGCTCTTTTTGTAAGGCGGCAGTGGAAGTAAAACAAGTAACAGCTTAAGTGCAAGATTTCCCTTTGCATCTGTGGGAAAATAATTTGACATTTAAACACTATCAACACTATCACTGACATTTAAACACTATCAACAGTAGCTGAGTTGTCATTTAATAATAGCTAGTATAGTAATATAGTAAGACCACGATATCCCATAAAAGCGCAGATTGAAGTGTAAAGTTCTGCTGTCGATCTAATGATAATGAGCAAATGAAGAATCACAGACACATTTCCATAATGACCAACATAACCTATCAAGAGCAGCGGAAATGAAAAAATAGCGATGCTTGGAAAGTGATGTTTTCAGATAAAGGGCTCTATCTTGCACCAATCTTTGTACACTGACGCATGTATCATTCCTATTTTGCACCTGACGCACAGCACACTTTTCCTTCCACAGACTCACGTCGGTAAATTAGGGAATGAACTTGCGCTCCCGGGGGCGGTTCAGCGAAAAGAGGAGGCGTGTTCCGGCGCAAACGTTCCCTGGTGCTATTTTGCAGTTCCAGAAAACAATTCCGCCACTGACCAGGTAAAACCTAGTTTAAAGTCAGTGGTGTGTTGCGCATGTTATTCAGATGCTATTTTAAGGGCGCATGCTTGGCCATAATGTAGCGTGTGCACAACGTGCATACACTTTGCTTCTCTCATCTACACAGATGCAGCAGTTTCCTTTCGTGGTCACTACGAGTTACGTCTGTGACAACGAATGGGGTTTTGCTTAGAAAGCCTGTCATCTTCGAGTATATAAAATGAGCCAATGGCAATGAAATGCCATGGGTCTGTGGAATTTGCATAGCGTAACTCCGCCCCACCTCGTGGGCATATAAGGAAGTACACCGGCAACATGCAGATATGTTTTCGCTTCGGAGCCAAGTTATTCACGTTACTCCACAAGCCAATCTGAGTTTCATCTCTACTCTCTCCGAGACGAGCTTCACTCCAGGTGTTGGTGTGACAGCGAGTGAACATTCCCTGCTGATCTGTGCAGTAATTTGCCAGTGTTTGTGTGTTCATCTCCCTGGTCGCTTAAACACTCTGCAGCGATTTCTCCTTTCTAAAAGAGCATTGCACGCGGCACGTCTTTTTAAAGATGCCTCGCCCGTGCACTTCTGGTTGCGGTTGCATTGTGGCAGATTCTGATGGGCACAATGGCTGTCTTGCGTGTCTGGGCATTGATCACGCTAAGACAGCATTTGTGGATGAGTCATGTTCCCGCAATGGGAATGACCATCGCGCTGTTGCGGTCGAGACTCAATAACCTCATTAGAGGGAGAGTCCCCTCATCCACACCCTGATCTACGAGCTCCGCGAGAGCTGGTACTTCGGCGGGTGGCCAGGGTTTCCTAAGGGTGACGGTGTGAAACAAAGCGTCGACTCTTCCACACTCCACACCCCCCTCTCTCACAGCGCAACCCGAAGGCGCTCCGATTGAGCCCTGGTTCTCTTTCGGCACTCCAGATGATGACACAATGTCGATTGCTGCATCACAAGGTGGGTAGGAGTCATCGGGAGATGACAATTCGGCTGTGCGCTCGCGGCTGGACGATTGGTTTTTGGGTGCGGCCGCTGACCCCCATCAGCGTCCGACCCCAATGCCTTTCTTCTCGGACGAGCATGAGGAGATCACAAGGTCCTGGAAGGCCCCCCTATCTTCTAAGCAGCGCACCTGAGACAGGCTTCTCAGAGATGGCGATCAGTTCTTTTCAGGGGACAGTAGCAGGGCCGCTCCTTCCCCAGGTGGAAGACCGGGGGAGAATCATTTTTTTTCCTGACCCCGCTGTTCGTCCCATGATGAGCAGCACCCTATTTTGGTCAAAGAAAGAACTGACACACCCATCTCTGAGCACACAGTTCTCGGATGACAGTGCGTGCCACTCACGAGCCTTGCCACTCTCGTCCCCTCTGTTGCCAGACCCCTGCCAGAGCACACCCCGTGGAACACTGGTCCTTCCCTGGCCTCCTCTGGCAGGATGTGGCTAATGACCGTGCCCCCGCACCGGGCCGCTATGCCACCCACGCCTGAACCGGTCATTCCGCTTCACTGCACCACAGAGGGTACGTCTGTGGTTCGCATGACCCCGCTGGTACAGTTCCTGGGAGCCTGGCTGGAACCATCAGGCTCGGCTACCATCAGGCTCGCACAGGTTTGCTCAATGTCAAGACGCCAGTGTGCGTTTCTTCCCATTTGAGAGGTACACAACCATTAAGATGTAAAAACTAATTCTAATGAACCAAGAGCCAGAGAAAATATTAAAAACACTCAACCTGTCACATATAGTTAAGAAACAGACAGACAGGTAAACAGACAGACAGCACTGAAATATAATGTTAAGAGACGACAGCACTGTCAGGTTTCTCTGAGCTCAGACCAGCGTTTGCAGCATTATGACATTCATTCTGAGTCTGTGAGCAGGACATGATCAGAGATGGGCAGAATATTAATTAATGAAATGTATTTAAGCTTTCCAAATCTTTGGACTGTGGATGGTATTAGATCATGCCAAAATGTTAGATCGGATGAATCTCCAAGTCAGAAATATCAGATATAGATTCGACCCCTGGACACTGAATCCCTGCCAGAAGATTTAAGTCTTCTATCAGCCTGAGACTTTGACTGGGAAAGTCAGGGAAGAGCAGAAGCAGGAGACGAAGCAATGATAATGTAAGTGTGGCGAGGGGGGCGTGGTTTTGCGAAGTCTGTAGCAGGAGAGAAAGGAGGGGGCCGATCGGTGAGTAAGTAGGTCAAGTGCAAAATGATGATCACCTGTGTCTGATTGCAGTGATTGGCGTGGAGAGACCGGATATAAGCCGGCATTTGGGAGGAGATGAGAGAGAGAGTTTGGACTGGAACCTCACCTGTGTTGTTGCTGAATGGACGTTGTCTTTATTGTTTATTTTTGTCACTGCCGTGTTTGCCACGGTGAAGGCGCTACGTGCGCACCTTTTGTTTTGTCCTGTCTGTGCACTAATAAAGTGAGTGTTTCAGTTACGCCGACCCCTGTCTTCTTCCTTCCGTGCATATTTGTGACGAACCTCATCACACTGGTGCCGAAACCCGGGAGGGAAGAAGACAGGGGTCGGCGTAACTGAAACACTCACTTTATTAGTGCACAGACAGGACAAAACAAAAGGTGCGCACGTAGCGCCTTCACCGTGGCAAACACGGCAGTGACAAAAATAAACAATAAAGACAACGTCCATTCAGCAACAACACAGGTGAGGTTCCAGTCCAAACTCTCTCTCTCATCTCCTCCCAAATGCCGGCTTATATCCGGTCTCTCCACGCCAATCACTGCAATCAGACACAGGTGATCATCATTTTGCACTTGACCTACTTACTCACCGATCGGCCCCCTCCTTTCTCTCCTGCTACAGACTTCGCAAAACCACGCCCCCCTCGCCACAGTAAGATATTTGTAATTTGTAGTGATTCGTCAATTTAGCTCAAAGGAATTATTAATTAATTTATAGGGAATTCGAAAGAGTCACTTATTACAACCGAGCAAATGACTCGTTCGCGGTTCATTTGAACTGGCTGTAACTATCAACTCTGCAACGGATATAAATATCCGAACTATAGTGAAACACTATAGTTAGCAAGGTAATTAGATCAGAAGTTTAAGACATTAAATTTCGTAAGCACATAACACAAGTAATATTTCTCTTTAAAATACAAACAAGACTTTATTGATTATTCTAACACATACAACTAATATCTAACACAAACACACACATACACATTCATACGCGTTGCAGAAAGAAAGAGAGTAAGGAAAGATTAAGTTTTAAGAGTGAGTTTGAGAGTGAGATGATGTAATCCCAAGTTTCTATAATGCACTTATACGACATGACCTGGAACTAACCATCAATCATTAATTTAACCCTTCTTAGACAGGTTATTACATTTATATCAATACACCAGTTCAGCTTAAGAGTCTGGAGGTAGTACTTGCTTGTCTTTGCTTTGGGGATTCCCTTTGTCTGCGTAAAAGGGGTTTCCCGAGTTCGTTCGCTGACTGGTCTCCTCGTGCCTGATGTCTGGGGGCGGCCAGTCACGTGGTGTGCTGGCGGCTGGATCGAAAGTCTTTGTCTGAAGCTGGTGTTGTCGAATTGTGGAACGAAACTTTGCCGCAAAACTTAACTTAGAACCGAGACTCACACGGAAAAGAAAGGAAACTAAGAAAAGAAAGGAAATTGAGAGGAGAGTAGATGATGGCTTGAATGAAGTTGTTTAACCCATGTTCTTCAGATCTTGATTTGGGTTATTTCGTCTGCGCGTTTACATGGTTACTCGTCTGTCTAGATCTTCATCTCCCGCTGCATTTTTGGTTCTGCACCCTCTTGAGTGTGATAGCAGAGCGTTTCTTGAGAGCGAACACAAAGAAAGAGAGAGCTTTGTTTCGGGTCTAAGATTTTAAACTCAAAAGTTTGTCCCACCTCCTGAAGAGATCGGACCAATTAGACACTGGCTTTATTTGTCTCATCGTAAATCATGCATTATCTGGGATCTCCTTACTCTCTAAGCTCTAGCAGAGAGGACAGAGGCCACAGTTTAGACATTATTACTATTATAAGAATACAAAACATTTTACACAGATTTCATTCAAGCCATCTTTTGAATTAAGAACATACGGTCATGCTGACAGGAAGCACGACACACTTTCATTCAAGCATCTAACAGTTATAACAATTACATGAATTATATGAGATCTAAGCATATTAGACACACATTTATTGTAGACACAAAATAGAATCATGTCGTTGCATGATGTTTGATTTATAAGTCCATTGGAAATTGTTCTTGAATGATTTTATGTATAGTTATGGGTAAAATCTTAGTTCTCTGGTTTGAAGAGAAGCGAATTCTGGTATGTTCATTCAGAGGTCCTTAAGGTGGAGGGGGTCTGGAATGTTGTGGGGGTCCAGCAACTTCTGCTGTTATCTGGCTCATAAAAGTTCTTAGGTAGACTGGCTGGAGCCGGGATGGGTGATGGGGGGCTTGGAATGTTTAGTTCTGTGTGGAGTTACGTTTGAACAAATCACCTGGAAGATTCATTTGTGTTTGTTTCGCACTCAATCCTACAATGAGAGTTTATTGAATAATCTTAGTTGCGTACGTTTCAATGCTCAGACTTCATCTAGATGTTACACTTTGCCTGACCAGTGCAATTCCTACAAGTGTTATTATCAAGAGAAAAACAATGTAAAATGACTGCTTCACAACATCGTCCTGTGACTTTAAAACCTTGAAATGGAGACATTCTCTCATATCCAACTCATGAAGACAAACATCCCTTCAAACCACACAATCATGAGATTAAACAACAATAGCAAGGAAACAACAAGAGCAAGGAAATAAGTTAAAAAAGAGAAAAAAAACTATAGTTTAAAAAAACTATAAAAACAAAATAAAACAATTATAATTAAATAATTAAATGACAAAGATTTGTCAATTATGTAAATCCAATAAATCAAATGACAACTACATAAGTAACTAATGATTATAAATGATCATGAAATCAAGTATAAAAGGAAATAAAATAAAACAACACCAATGTCTGGTTGCTTAAAGTAAAACAAAGGTTGTTATTGAAACCCTTAGATACCCATCATATCTCCTCTTAATCATTTGAAAACACTGGATTACATAGACTGATTAAATGCAAGTGTAACCCTGACTTAATTTCAGGATTAATAATACGAATTGTATATAGTTTAAATCAATTATAACGTATAGTTATATGATTGTTAACTGAAATATAAAAAAAAAAAAATTTATTTAAAAATAAATAAATGTAGAAGAGGAATAATTCGAATAAGATGTATTATAGAATTGACCAATGAGAGAAGACTGAAAAACTCCGCCCTGCTGAGTCACTAGAAGCAGCGCGATCTAACGCTGAGAGGAGAGCAATAAGCTACAGCAAGTATTCTCTAAGAAAAGAAGGATATAGGTGTAAATTGTTGATTTTGTCTAGAAACGGTTTGGATTTCATGAAGAGACAGTTATGTTGAAAGAATCCAGTTAATTTTAAAAAGCTGTTGATTTTGAAATAAGCACAAGACAATTGTGATTACAAATGTTTATTGAAACTGTAAGATGTTTGTGTTATTTGTATGTGATTTTGCAATGTTAAAGTTTAATCGTTTAGTTAATTAGTCTCACACGGAGCTGTAGTTCACGTGGCTTTGACATGTGATACACGTGAGCCTGAAAAAAAGAGAGAAGTTAATGCAAAATTATTGTAAATATTGTATTATGAGAATAGTGATTGTAATATAAGGAAACTACTTACCTAATGAATATTGAACACAGATAAATATATATTGTGTTGCGATCTCTGGCTTTTTAATAGGTCAGGTCAGTTCATCGGAAAGTTCCGTTGATGGCGAGCCACCCAATCGAAAGCTAGGAGAAGAAAGAGGACAGCAGAGACATCAAGTTTGTTTTTCATTCTACTCTTCAGGAAGGATGTTTTTTTCCATTTTTCTGAATGGAACTGTGAATTAAGATGCATCGTTGGATTTGAGATAGGTGACTGAGCGAAATCTGATATCAGTGACTGATTGAACTGAACTGTGATTTGATTTCAAGGAGTTCTCCTTGAGAGGGTTATCTTATACACAGTGAATCTGGTGTTACTAGGGTTAATTCACTGTGACGGTAACAGGTGACTGTAAACCAGTGATAACTGATTATATTTGAAGAGTTTTTTTTATTTATTTTACATTGAAAAAATTTGATTTATTTGTTGTTTTTATTTTTCTATTGTTTCTTTTGAAAAGGCCTACTTTTATTTGGGGAAATTATTCAAAGTAAAGTACTTACCGCATTATTGGCTCCTGTGTTCTTCAGTGAATATCCACTACCTCCAGTAGCCGTTCCTGTGATTTTCTGGTGCGCAATTGGTCCGTTTATATATAAATATATAGCTCAAAGTGTAAATAATGTTAATGCTGTTTTGCTATTAGAGTCTGCTAACTAATACAGGCACTTAATTTTGAATTATATAATTTCTGTTACCCGCTACACAAGCAATGATCATGATCAAAACATACTCTGAAAAGCTTGCGTGATCAGGTCGTACTCTTCCTTCTACATGCTCTTCAACAGAACAGCTCTTCTCTGTCGTACCTCATACCAGCGGCAGTTGAGAGCGTGTGTCTGACGTTGGATGAAAGCCTTACGACAGTCGAGTGTCTCACAAAATAAACCAATGTGCAAGAGTCTGATGAGAAACACTCCTGAAACTGTAACTAATAAAGGTGTTTCAAATGATTCACAGTGGCCCCAATATTGATCTGAACCATGTGTCCCACTCAGAGGAGAAAAGACATGATCCGTATTGAGTTTAGCTAAATCATGCACTGATCTTCCAGTGTTGTCTGGGATATATGAACATGTAACAGTTGCATTTTCCTCCCTGGGAGGCTAACAGAATATCAAGAGCCATTCGCTTTAGTAAAACAAGCTTTCCTCATTACATGCACTTCTTCTGCAATGTCAGCAACAGAACTAATATAAGTGCAGTTTGCTGTGTCCTACAGGCCTCATGTAGTGCCTGTACTTCATTCTGTACATTGATCATATTTTCAGTTTCTGAGATTCAATTCTCGATCTGTGTCATGATTAAAAGATGTTTCACATAATCCTCTCCTCTGACATTACTCACATTGCCAGTAATAGAAGCCAAATAACATCCTTAAAATCCCTTACAAAGGAATAGATAAGCTTTGTTAACACAAGTGTGTGTCATTAGAACAACGAGTGTTTTGATTTCTCATTGTTAGCAGAGTTTTGTCACATCTGGAAAATTCACACATCTGGCTTAGACTTGCTCACTACATTCTTCCCTTCAAGGCACCAGGAAGAATTCACTTATTCCCTCCAGATTTCACATTTAGACAAACTGATATCTATAATCAGTACTGTTGTATGCAGTCAAATGCCATGAACTATAATGTTAATGAGAATAATTTCAGTAGTGACATACACTGCTCGTGAACAGCAGTTTGTTGTGCCAGGAATAATCAGCCACATTATAGACACATCTGTAAGCATTAGATTTTGTCAATGGTTCCAAATTGAGCATTTAGCACAAGTTTCACCCTGTAAGTCACTGTGAAAATCTATTTCTTTACCACTTCATACTCTCTGTTTTTAATTCTCCCTTTTACACTTTTGCCATTTGCCAAGGCACTCTAAAAAACTGCCCAGAGAATCATTGGTGCACCTCTTCCAAGCCTTGAGGGCATGTATTCCAGTAGGCTTCAGAGAAGAGCAGCAAGCATCAGGGCGGATCCTACACACCCTGGCTATATATATATATATATATATGGCTATATATATAATCTGGACTTGAATCATACTGTGTTTTTAAAGGTTTTTTTTATTTTTATTATTCTATTAATATTTATTAACTGTTGTTGATAGTGTCACGGTGTGACAAAAGAGGGCGGAACTAAAGTTCGCCGCAATTGTGTCCCCTCCGGTATAATAACAAGGAAACACTACCCCCCCGTGCAAGTGTATATCTGTTGCCCTGCCAACCGGGATGAGGAAATTGACACCAGGTGTGGGAAATTAATTTAGAGCCATGACGAAGCCATGTGGGCATTGAGAAGGATATAAAAAGCCAGTGAAGAGAGACTGTGGTGTGGTTCTCTCCCGTGAGAAGTCGTTCTATTTGAGTGTTGCAGAGAAGAATTGTGGTGTGCAAAGGGAAGTGCTGCTGGAGGGGACTCGAGGAGTGTGGAAGAGTTGTGAAAACACACCGTTTGCCTGGAAGGGAGAGAGATAAGTAATCGACCATCGTATCTCGTACCTGCATGTTTTCAACACTGAATTTGAGGTGGATTGGAGTGCTTTGATTGTGCTATCTAAATGTCACTGAGTGAATTATACTGATTCATGTTCGATCTCTTACCCTCTTCCCCCGTGTTGGAACGGTGATGTGAATCCTGTCTATGTCTGTGGAGGAAAACCCTGAAACATCTTTTTCCCAACATTGAAGCTCGTTGCTTGTGGCACGGAGACCCCTGGGTGAGTGCTGGCCTTATCTGCACTTATTTTGAAGTGGATTGCAGTGCCTAAATTGACGTTTCCCCCCTCACGTTGCATGTTTGGAGTGAAATTGCCGTGTGTGTGTGGAAGATTTATTCTCTCTTGCCGTGCACTCCCCTCGTGCCATGCTGGTCTACTGTCAGTAACTGGAGCTTAATGTCGATCGGTTCCATCTGTTGAGGACTAGAAGGAACAGCATCTGTAAGTCAAACTAACCTCTCTGTTTCGAAGTAGTGTTTCTGACTGTCTTAGAAGAAGCTCCGCTCAGCCTGTTGACTTGGAGTCTGCTGCAGCCCTAAGCCCACCTGTACGGTGTGAAGTTATCTGCCCCCCCCTGCAACACATGTGAGAATTGTATACTGCTGTTGAAGTTGATTCTGTTTGTCTTCGTAGAAGCTCCACTCAGCCTGTTGATTTTGAGTCTGCTGCAGCCCTAAGCCCACCTGCACGGTGTGAAGTTATCTGTCCCCTGCAACACACGTGAGAACTGTATACTGCTGTCGAAGTTGATTCTGTCTGTCCAGGAGAAGCTCCGCTCAGCCTGCGACTTTGAGTCTGCTATAGCCCCCGGCCCATCTGTATGGTGTGAAGTTATCTGTTCACGGCAACACACGTGAGAACTGTATACTGCTGTTGAAGTTGATTCTGTCTGTTCTAGAGAAGCTCCACTCAGCCTGCGACTTGAATCTGCTATAGCCCCAGGCCCATCTGCATGGTGTGAAGTTATCTGTCCCCTGCAACACACGAGAAGCTCCGCTCGGCCTGCGCCTTTGAGTCTGCTATAGCCCCCGGCCCATCTGCATGGTGTGGAGTCACCTGTCCCCGGCAACACACGTGAGGCCTATATACTGCTGTTGAAGCTGACTCTGTCTGTCCTAACTGTCTGTCCTAGAGAAGCTCCGTCCAGCCTGTTGACTCGAGTCTGCTGCAGCCCCAGAGTCCCAACTGTCTACTCACCTGTGGAAATTCACCTGTCCGTCGTAGGCCTCTGTGAACCTTGCATCAGTGTGGGAAGAGGACCAGCCCCGACTGTATCCCCACCTGTGGAAACTCACCTGTCCGTCGTTGGTCCCTGTGAACTCTGCATCGGTGTGAGAAGAGGAAGAGCCCTGACCATCTACTCACTGGTGGAAACTCACCTGCCCATCGCATCCCATTGTGAACCCTGCATCAGTGTGGGAAGAGGACCAGCCCTGACTGTATACTCACCTGTGGAAACTCACCTGTCCGTCATTGGTCCCTGTGAACTCTGCCTCGGTGTGAGAAGAGGAAGAGCCCTGACCATCTACTCACTGGTGGAAACTCACCTGCCCATCGCATCCCATTGTGAACCCTGCATCAGTGTGGGAAGAGGACCAGCCCTGACTGTATACTCACCTGTGGAAACTCACCTGTCCGTCGTTGGTCCCTGTGAACTCTGCCTCGGTGCGAGAAGAGGAAGAGCCCTGACCATCTACTCACTGGTGGAAACTCACCTGCCTACCGCATCCCATTGTGAACCCTACAGCGGCGTGGGAAGAGGAAGGGCCCCGACTGTCTACTCACCTGTGGAAACTCACCTGTCTGTCGTCGGTCCCTGTGAACCCTGCATCAGTGTGGGAAGAGGAACAGCCCCGACTGTCTACTCACCTGTGGAAACTCACCTGTCCGTCGTAGGTCCCTGCGGACCCTGCATCAGTGTGGGAAGAGGAACAGCCCCGACCGCATACTCATCTGTGGAAATCCATCGATCCATCACAGGCCATTGCGAACCTTGTACCGGCGTGGGAGTGGGCCCCGGAGACTGCTGCATTGCCTCGATTCCGGGGAAGAGGAAAGGAAGATTTTAGCTTAGGTTATTCAAATTACTTTTAACTTTAATAAAAAGAACTGTTATTCCCTTGAATTCTGTTTCCGTCTCGTCTCTGACACGTTCCTCAGGGTGGTCCTGGTTCAGGGGTGGGCGCAGTCCGGCTTGGCCCATCCCGACCTGTGACAATAGTGTCACTTTTTATTCCTTAGGCTGCTAACTGAGTGAGTGATTGTCATCTTAATTTCGTTGTGTAGAGATATGCAATGACAATATAAACTAAACTAAAACTCGAGAATTTAGAAAAAAATAAAAGCCTTTATTCATGGCTATAACATTTTTATGAACATTCATATATCCGCACAGCAAGTGTGTGTGAGGATCGCATGCCAAGGCCATGGAGAGGAGTGAGAGGAGTTAGTTTCAACCACAGAGGAATGTGAATGCAATCTAGCACAGTCTCCACTGATGCATATGTTGACTGAAGTATTCTCTTTAAGGAATGAGGATTGTGTAGCATGAGATATACATTCAATTTTAAACACGAACACGTTTCTCTACCTTGTAAAGATAATGTAAGTTACTTTGGTCAGCATATAAATGCCCAACCTTTGTGTACTGACGAATGAAGACCATCTCTCCAGTAAATTGTATTTCTCTGCTATGTCTCGACATATAATGATAAATAAGAGATCTCATGGCATCTCATGGTGTTCGCTTCTGTGATTCAGGGAGAAAAGCTTACAAGTCTAGATTAGTGCCAGTGTCAGACATTCAGTGCGAGACTCACGCTATTGACACAGTTTATCTCACACAACCATATTCTCACGCAGTGAAAATTCACAGAGCAAAGACACTGATTATAACAGACAAGACAGAGCAGACTACTGATATGAAAAAGTCTCAGCTTTCAAATTCTGTCAATTTAATAAATAATCTGTCAAACAATAAATATAGCTCTATAATTCTCACACCAAGCTAAACTCAAAAGTTGGCAGCCCCGCTAGAGCTAAGCAATAAGAAAACTGTATAAACGATGTGTCAGTGCTGTTTATTAAGTCTAGATCAATGTGAATGGATACATGACACTGTTAAATCTATATCTATCAGTATTTTTATAAAGTAGTATTTACTAACCGTGAATAATGACGATGTGGTGTTGCTTTTTCCTCCACTGAACTTGAACTGTCTTGAGCAGAAGTTACTTTGAAACTCCTTTAAACATGCATTTTTATAAAGGACGGAGGTGGAGTTGTTTTCTTAAGAACTCAAACCTGTTAAAACAGAACTTTTTCAGAAAAAATTCTTTACACGGCTGGACTTGTGGCATTGCCTTCTAAGCTTTTCCAGGTTTTTTTTTTTTTTTTTTCAAAGGAGTTGTGACTTGTTTTTAAACCTTTAAAGATGATCTTCATGATTGATATCCACTGTTACAGCAGTGTCAGTTTGACAATGTCATTCTTCTCATTGGCATCTTCAGTCAGGGTGGCATTGCTGTAACCAGTGGCAGATCTCATGCTAAGGTTGTCATGTGGATGTGAGGAGATGAACCCAAATGCAGACAGAATGCAATATACACGGTTTATTGATACAACTAGACAGAATAAACAGGAAAACAACCCACGATGGGGCAAAACAGGACAGGGTGGCAAACTAAGGACTAGACTAAGGCTGTATTCACACCAGGAAAGTCCGATAGTTCACTTGCTTTGGTCCGGACCAAATAGGATGTTGATTTTTTTTGTTTGGTACGGTTCGCTTTCACACTGCTCTTTTTGCAAGTGAACCAAAATGTGTAAACAAAACCACACATGTGCTAAGGTCGTCCATTCATTGGACAGGAATTCTCAAGCAGGGAAAAGCAGGAAGTGCACAAACAGGATCAGCATGGAGATATTTCGTAATGTAATATTTATTTGACTGATTTGGTGTTATTCTCTACAAACGCAATATGAAGAAACTATGGTAGTATAGATAAAAGCCCGCCCGCACTTACAAATGATTGCTTGGGTCCTTACATGTGCTTCGTGAGGCATACTAGCTGGCACACACACACACAAGGTCTCTCACTCCCTCTCTCTGCCGTGCGCGCGCTCTTGCTCGCTCGCTTTAGACACCATTATGCCAAAACGTCCGTTTTGTTAAGTATCCTCATAAGAGCAGTCAAATAAAAAGGCGCAGTTTTCTGCAGTTGGGTCGGTTCATGTTCACACCGTAAACGAACCGTACCAGAGTTCGTTTGGAACCGTACCGAGACCACCTCTTCAGCTGGGTCTCGGTTCGATTGTTTGGTCCGCACCCGAGTTCGATTGCTGTATTCACACCTGCCCAAAAGGTCCACACCAAGGGGGGAAACAAACTAGAGTTTGAATACACCCTAAGACTAAGGGTGTATTCACACCTGCCTCGTTTGGTTCGATTGAATCGAACTCTAGTTCGTTTCCCCCCTTGGTGCGGACCTTTTGGGCAGGTGTGAATACAGCAATCAAACTCGGGTGCGGACCAAACAATCGAACCGAGACCCAGCTGAAGAGGTGGTCTCGGTACGGTTCCAAACGAACTCTGGTACGGTTCGTTTACGGTGTGAACATGAACCGACCCAATTGCAGAAAACTGAGCCTTTTATTTGACTGCTCTTATGAGGATACGGACATTTTGGCATAATGGTGTCAGCGAGTGAGCGAGCAAGAGCGCGCGCACGGCAGAGAGAGAGGGAGCGAGAGACCTTGCGTGCGTGTGCCAGCTAGTGTGCCTCACGAAGCGCATGTAAGGACCCAAGCAATCAATTGTCGGTGCGGGCGGGCTTTTATCTATACCATATAGTTTCTTCATATTGCGTTTGTAGAGAATAACACCAAATCAGTAAAATAACAAATATTACATTACGAAATATCTCCATGCTGAGCCTGTTTGTGCACTTCCTGCTTTTCCCTGCTTGAGAATTCCTGTCCAATGAATGGACGACCTTAGCACACGTGTGGTTTTGTTTACACATTTTGGTTCACTTGCAAAAAGAGCAGTGTGAAAGCGAACCGTACCAAACAAAAAAAATCAACATCCTATTTGGTCCGGACCAAAGCAAGTGAACTATCGGACTTTCCTGGTGTGAATACACCCTAAGACTATTCAGTTAACTGGACTAACAAATAAGATGTAACAATAACTCTAAACAAAGGTACTCACACAGAGTGTCTCAAAGAGATAAACACGCAAAGTTAGACAAGTTTAGACAATGAACCAACACAAGACAGCAAACATGACGGGATTAAAAACTAATGAGGGAAACAGGTGACAAGGGTAAAGCAATGATGACTAAATGAGGATAACAAGGGGGTGGGGCGAGGAATAAGACAACACAAGCACATGGCCCAGCAAAAGGCCATGTGTGTGAACATAAAACATGGGTCCGTCATGATCCTGCCTCAAGACCAGGACAAATCAAAGACTAGAAGGCAGAATCATGACAAAGGTGGCATCTGTCAACTGGGGAATCCTCTTTATTTTAGAGTTGAGCCACTCAACTCTTTATTATTACTTATAAAAATCAGTCTCACCTTATTTTTCAAAACCTTTGCGGGTTCAGACAAACACTTCCTGTTTAATCAGTGTTTCAGACAGCTCCATACATTAACAATAGAGCGGTTCATAGAGTTTTATTTTAAACTTGGACTTTAGTATAAAGAAAAATGTACAGTGCTTAGTTCAAGGAGTTCAGTAAAGTTATTCACAGATCCGAACTATACAACTATATCTGTATATATTACACATTATATACATATTAATGAACCAACATATTTCATTATTTATAGAGCCACTTCATTTTTTTCACAAAACACAGTTCATAAGCTGAAATATGTTCCTTCTTTCTCACACGCACACGCACACACACACACACACACACACACTGAGCACTGCTGTTCAGTCGGCTCGTTTGAGGCCAAATACATTTTTTATTTTTTATACATTGTATTTTTTAAATATATAAAACAATTAATTTTATTTGGATGAATTTTTTGCCTTTTATCAGATTTACCAATTGTTATAATTTCTATTTGTGCTGGTCAATTATGAACAATAGGTCAAATTAAACTGCTTTTGAGAGAATTGTGAGGGCCGATCGAGTGTCTCCTCCACTGACAGATGTAATCTCACTCCAAACCTTTGATAAAACTTGAGTCCTGCTTTTATTTCTGACATACTCAAAGTACGTACTACTTCTGACATGAGGACCAGTGGTTTTGCATTGGTGGGTTTGTAGCCAGTCTCAAGCTGGTGTAGACATGGGGTGTTTCTCAATATGCGTTCTTCAGCGATCTTGCGTCCTTGTGTTCTCGTTTTACGTCATCATTAACCGTCGAAGTTCAGACCCAATTCTCAAGAACGCAAGTACAGAGGACGCATGAAAGAACCCGGATGTGTTCTTGATACCGAGGATGCATCGAATGCAGACTTGAGCTAGTACTCGCCTGGTGTCCCAGAAGTCATTGCGGCCGGTTCCGAGTTCGTTCTTCCAAGGAAGCTTGGCAAGACCGGTCTCCACGAGAACACAAGTCCGTTCTCTGCGTTCTTGGAATTGAGAAACAGCCATGCTGTTGGAACACTAAAGACACAATAATCTGATGTTGCGGAAATAAAAGACAAACGGGTCTTCCAGAGGTAAAGGTTTCAGCTTGCTTGAGGCTAATTCTTCACATTCATGAGCAATGCAAGCTCAGTTCAGCAGTGCAACACCTCCACTCCACCCCTGATCTTATCAGATGTTTAGGTGTTGGTGAGTCTTTTTGTACGAACCAAAGACAAAAACAAACCATTTTCAGACGCTTTATTGCTAGTTTTGGAAAGTATATGAAGTGGATGTGTGTATTTTTGTTGTTTTTGTTTTTTTTAAAGCTGCTGTCCGCCAATCATAAACACTCTCAGACTGTCAATCATTTTCACTGACATTGGATTGGTTGACATAGATATAGTATAAAGAGTATAAAGACAGGGTTGAATACATTGAAGACAGACAGAACAAAACTGCCGTCCTCAGACTGCACATTTCACATTTACATTTAGCAGATGCTTTTGTCCAAAGCAACTTACAATTTAGGACTAAATTAAGCGAGTCATCGTGAAGAGGCAAAAACAACGCATGAAGTGCTCAAAATACGAAGTTTAGGCATTATTCAGTGTAGCATAAGCCTGATGAGGGATTTTTTTTTTTTTTTATGCGGTTAAGTGCTCACGGAAGAGAAGGGTTTTCAGCTGTCTTTTGAATGTTGTCAGGGATTCTGCATTCCGGATGAGGGTGGGGAGAGCGTTCCACCAGCATGGAACTGTGAATGAGAATGTTCTGGAAAGTGATTTTGTGGCTTTCTGTGATGGAACCACGAGACGTCGCTTGTTGACCGATCGTAGGCTTCTGGTAGGGATGTAGACTCGTAGGAGTGAGTGAAAGTAGGAGGGAGCTGAGCCTGTGACAGATCTGTAAGCAAGCGTCAATGCCTTGAACTTGATGCGAGCAGCGAGAGGTAGCCAGTGCAGAGAGATGACCAGAGGAGTGACGTGTGCCCTCTTGGGCTCGTTGAAGACGAGACGAGCTGCACCATTCTGGATCATTTGTTTAGTTACACGTGATGGAAGTCCAGCCAGAAGAGCATTGCAGTAGTCAAGCCTAGAGATGACTAGGGCCTGGACGAGGAGTTGTGTTGCATGCTCAGTTAGGAAAGGCCTGATGTTCCTGATGTTGTGCAGTGCAAACCTGCATGATCGGGTTGTCTTTGAAATGTGATATGTGAAGGTCAGCTGGTCATCAAACGTTACTCCAAGATTTCTGACCGACCTTGATGGGGTGATTGATGATGAATCTAGCTGGATAGTGAAGTCGTGTTGTAGAGATGGTTTGGCAGGGAGGACGAGAAGCTCAGTCTTTGCCAGGTTGAGCTGCAGGTGATGTTCCTTCATCCATGCCGAGATGTCCGCCAGACAGCTTGAGATCTGTGCACATTGAAGACAGACAAAACAAAACTGCCGTCCTCAGACTGAAAACAATGAGCAAAAGTATTGTTTCAGATTAATAACTGCAACTGATAAACAAAAATGGGTTGGTCAACCAGGAATTCAACTTAATGTTTCTGGTAACCCACTTCCATCCTTCATTTTCATTATTTATTTAGATTTAGGAAATGGTAAGAAAGCCTAGTTCCCTCAGGTTCAGGCTCCTCAGCTGGTGCTGGAAAAAGATACAGTTAATCTGACATGTGTGAGTCTTTATTCATTCAGAATTATAAAATCTGATATCATGACAGAGTTTCAGTGCACTACAGAGTGGACGCTTTTGTGTGAGTGTCAGGCTCAGAATAAATATGGATCTCAGCTAGAGTTCTCAACGGGCCTGAAAATTACAACCCGACCCGACCCGGCCCGTGGCTTTTAAAGCCCGGAGCCGATGTAACCCGACACATCAACATGAATTATCTGCCCGAACCCGGCCCGCGGCCCGACGTCGCGTCGGATTTTTTTTCTCATACACGTATTATCATGACCAGCAGACGGGAATTCAAATCAACCTTTAATGTTCACGCCATTTAACAATACAAACAACTGAAACAATAAACTTTAAATATATAAATAGGCTGTAGTAGCGACGGTGAATTCACCTGAGGCAAGTTTACTTTTCACCAACTCCATCTTCTTCTCTCCAGGCTAAAGCGGCGTCAGGTCTGCCCCCGCCCCTCTCCATGATGCGTGTTGCACGCAGCAGCCAGACTTTCTTTACGGTGAACAGCAGCGATGATTAATAAATTTTTTTTTTTTTTTTTCACTAAGGGGAAAAGATTAAGCCCGAGGGCCGACCCGACCCGAGTCATTTGATTATATTTTCGACCCGAACCCGCGGGTCCCGTCGGGTTTGTCGGGCCGACCCGACCCATTGAGAACTCTAATCTCAGCGTCTGTAGCTAAGTTTCCATCCACTTGTCAATCGAATTATCTGAAGTTCGGTAAAAAAAACTCATGTGAATAAAGCTGGTGAAAGTTTCCATCCAACAGCTTTAAAGCGAATAAAAACCTGTACGTAATTGTCACGGTGTGGGTTTTGTGTCTTGTTCCTTGTTCTTGTCTGTCATGTAATTCCCTGCTTGTCATGTGATCCTGCCATGTGTCTTGTCCCATGTTCAGCTGTTCCCCGTTATGTTGATTAGTCTTCCCAGGTGTTTCAGTTTAACCACGCCCCCTTGCTATCTTGTTTAGCTTGTGTTCCCTTGTATTTAAGCCCTGTGTTTTAGTTCAGTCCAGGGGCCTGTTTCAGAAAGGAGGTTAAGTGAAAACTCTGAGTATGTTAACCCTGAAATGAGGGAAACTCTGAGTTTTCTGTTTCAGAATGGGAGGTATGTTAAACCTGAGAAAGCAGAGTAAGTCAAGCCCGTTTCTGAAAGAGAGGTAACTTATACTCAGAGTCAGTTACCATGGTAACTTACTCTGTGAACCTAACCTGGTCGGGAGCAGGTTTTCTTCAGTAAACCCAGAGTTTCTTTCGGTCTCCTCCCCTTTTTAAAGAGGAAGTGGTGTTTAAACACCTCATTCATTCTTTCATTACATTTTTATTAATAAAATTAATCTTTTATTAATAAATAAAATATTGCTTTTTTTTTTTTTTTAAATAAGATGAAGTCTATATAACTCCAACTGAAAACACAGTAGTAAATTAGAGTTGCATAATGTAGTTCTAAGCAAATTCTACAGAATTAAACTGTGGCATTTACTGGAAATCACTAAACTGTTCATCTGTGCAACAGAAGTTGATGGACCGTCCTCCTGCTGTTCTTCCACAGGGGGAGAGATAAGAATACCCGTTTATACTTAGATTTTAACTTAGATTCTATAGGCTACTCCACATAAAAATGTGAAAAAATCTGAATGTGTAGATTGTTTGATGTGTAGACACATAATGTTAACATGACCTCAGTAGGCCTCTCTGTGGCAGCAGAAACTCTTTATCCCCATGTGATGAGCATTTGGTTGAGTACACTTTATAACACTATTTGTCATAACTTCTGGTGTATTGAGTCGGCTACTTACACCTGCCTGGGGTTCTGTTGGGACAGGAGGCTCCAAAAGACAGATATTACCATCAGAATCTGTTGGGACCAACAAAAATCCTAACCCAAAGTAAAATAAATGGAAATATAAAAAAATAGCCTACAGTATATAAAAAATAACATATGTAAACCTCTTACATTTTATGAAGGCCCTTGGATCTTCGGGACTGGCTCTGAAGTCCGTCCAGGAATTCCCTCAGCTGTAAATGCTGCTGCACTGCTAGACACTGGATGCTTTAGTTATTTAATATGTCACATGTTTGTAAAGTCAGGTAGCCTATACCCATACTATGCCTCAAGCCTTACTTGACTGAATTATGTTTTTATATTTAATTTTTATATACTGTTAACATAACATACTGTTCTTCCAGTTTCACCTCTGATATTATAACAGTTGGGTAAGTTACTTGTATGACTAACTACAAATGACATCTTCAACAGTGTAATTAGATTCATGTAATAATGACTATCTTTAGAAATTATTGGTCTACTTATTTACTAAATCCCATGTCAACCTTGCATTAATTATTCTTGAATTGAAGTGTGTAGAGGGAGAAGGTTACATTAAAAATATAACTTTTAAAAATGTATGTTAAATAGCCTATACAGTATTGTTCTATAGTCTAATACAATCAGATTTAACTTTAAATTACAGAATAATTGAGAGTAATCCCTTTTATTAAATTACAGTATTTAGATTACTTGTTAATTAATTACACCCATCACTGTATAACAGTAATTAAAATGTGAAGAAATATGAAGACCTCTTTTTGTCTGGCGCTGTTGCCATGGTGACTCATAATATCTGTGCTCCATTGATAATGGCTTTTTTATAGTTGTGGTGCACGCGCTTAACTCAGAGTTGATTGAACTAATTTCAGCTGTTCTGTAACCAAAAACTCAGAGTTTCCCATCTCAGGGTAAGTCAACTCAGAGTTCAAGTTTTAACTCAGAGTTGGTTGAACCTCCTTATTGAAACAGGCCCCAGGTGAGTTCTTGATGTTGTAACGTTTGCTGTTGTCTCCTTGTTTCCGTCCTGAGTTCCCGGTTCCTGTTCTGAGTGTTCGTTTGTGTACCTAGTAGTGATGGGCAGATCAAGGCTTCGTGAAACAATGAAACAGTTGAAGCAAATGTGCCATATTGTGTCGAGGCTTCAAAACAATCTGACACCCGTCTCAACGGTGACACCTAGTGGTCACTTGCAGGTGTTGATCTGAAACAACCTTGACAAAGAGCCATTAATTATTTTTTTTTATTGTATTTTTTTAATATGTGAAGCTTTAAGTAACCTGTAGGCTCCTCATTGTGCATGTTATTTTGTGCATGTTATTTTGGATTTTTATTAAAAAATATTAATTTCTCTGCTGTGGAAGGACTTAGTGGATTTTTGGTGATATAGTGATATAGTAGGCTATCTCAAAATCAAACTTCTCTCACAAAAACCCACGAGGTCAATATGCGTTGATTTCACTTTTATACAGATGTGCGATTGTGTGGTCTGTTCCCGACCGTGTCAATCAAACGCTGATTCGGCGGACCACACCTGATGAAACACTCAGTGAAACACTTCGAGGCTTCGTTCCAATATTATCAATATTACCAACACGATGTCCAGCTTCTCAAACGCTTCCTAATTATTTTTTAATTTACCACGCCCACTCGCGCAAAAGATATTCACATGCAAATCTCCACATGGAACGCGATCGCCCTCATTACCTCAAAAACAAAACACTTCACTTCACTTTTCGTCGAGTTTGAAAGACGTGCCTGAGCTTACATTGGATTTACATCAGAAGAAGAAGAACGCGATTTGAAGACAAGAAAGATAAGGTAAGAAATTCTTACATATTAGTTTGCTATTGTTGCATAAATTTCACATTGCAGTTGAACTGTTGCTAGATGGTTAATATTATAATATTTAGACCCGTGTTTACTGTTACTGTGTTTGTGGATATCTGCTCAAACGTAGATATGTATATGGTAACCATAATGTTTTATATTTGAGCGCGATCGCGTTTGAATGTATCATATTTTGGATCGTGATCGCATTTGAATGTATCATATTTTGGATCGTGATCACGTTTGAATGTATCATATTTTGGATCGTGATCGCATTTGAATGTATCATATTTTGGATCGTGATCGCATTTGAATGTATCATATTTTGGATCGTGATCGCATTTATCGCATTTGAATGTATCATATTTTGGATCGTGATCGTATTTGAATGTATCATATTTTGGATCGCGATCGCGTTTGAAAAGCAAACAGCTTCATGTTTTCATGTCGTCATAACGAATGGAAACATTTGAAGTAACATGATAATCAATATATTTTTCTCTAGCTTAGTTGTTACTGAAATCTTTTGGAAGATTTATACTGTTATAGGTTTTTATTATTTTATCCAGCACTGCTCATAGCTTATGCCTACAAGGCACAACAAACCTGGTGTTCACTGTTCATTATATATTGTTGGAAACATTTGTGTGTGTGTGTGTGTATTCTGTGAATTTTAAAAAGCAATTTTAACCAGAAAAATCTAAAATTTATTCCCAAAATCGTGCAGGCCTTTCTCTTGATATCAGTATGTTCATTGGCACAAAGGTCTCTGTCTTTGGGTCATTGTTTTCAATAAGAGCTTTTTGGCACTTGTTGTGTATCTTTGGACGATGCTGTGTTGTAAATAAATCCAAACAATTTAAAAGCCATTATTTTTTAAATCTCCTCATTTACAGTATTGTGCAAGGTTGCTCAGAATGATAGGGGCCTGATAGCTCCTAATAGGGCCGTTAGGGGAGGGTCTTTGTCTTTCTCAGGTGTGAAAAGCAGACATATTAATGAGCTCTCGCATAAGGCTTTTTCACACAAAACACGTCGTACAATTTTTAAATCAATATATTGTCTTATCTGAATGAACAGTCAGGGTGATTTTCACATTGTTTTAGAGCAAATATTCTAGGATACGAGATACAATTTTCAAAAGTCTTGTGAAGAAATAATCAGTATGGGTTTCATGGGCTTATTTCAGTGAGAATTTTTTTTTGTATTTTCACAAACCACGCATAAATGTCATTATCTCAAAACTACAAACTTTTACATACATGCTGCTGATATATTATTGTAGCAGAGTCTGTGCTGAAAACAGTGTAATTAGACTTTAGCCATGAAAATGTCACAAGTAACAGAAATAACCAGAAATGTCAGAGCATATCAGAACACCTCCAGGGCCCAGAAAACAGCTCAGACCTCAGAGGGTTAAGATTGTGTTTATTTTACAAAATAATATATAACAACTGAACTTCAACACACACAAAAACAAATTTGTTCATGGCGTGAATCACATAGACAGAACTTCATGGACAACATCATCACTGACTCCTAAGAGAGAGAAAGAGAAGTGAATTACATAAGGAAAATTTAGTTGAAAATGTTCTACTCTCTAATTTTAAATTTCATATTTAAAAGATTTTACATATACAATACAAAAATAATTATATCAATCTTCATAACAATTAATGTTCATAATACTATTATTGCATACTGTTCAAAAATAAAAAAATTAAAAAAAAGATTTTGATGTTGTGGGAACAAAGGTTCTAGAAACACTCATGTCAATAAAGCCCATCTGAACTGAGGAAAAAAAATAATAGAGAGAGATGCAAGAAATCTGAATAGAAATAACATATTATACATATTATATGTGTTTCTTAAAAAACATTTTTAAGTAAATTTCATATAAATAAATAGACATAAATTAGGCCTAAGCCTACTTAACCAATTTATTTATTTATCTTTTGTCATACTATTGCCTACCCTGAGCTGTGTCCTTAAAAGCATTTCATATACAGTACACAGTAAATGACACAATCTAACACTTGGTATTTTAACAGTCAGTTATTATGATGGCCTCTCTGTTATGTCTGACTATTAAAATGTCATATGTCTCAACCAACTTTATAAAACCATGTCAATGAAGAAACGTAGCCTACTCAACATGTATTGTGGATAACGTTAAACAGACTGACTGCAGAGCACGTGACAGTGAAAACATTACGATTATTTTAACTGAATTAAAATGGAAAACAATGAGTAATTAACAAGCTTTCAGAACGAACATGCTACAGTTTATTGTGCTGTCAATAAGTCAACACAGGCTTATCATGCAACAGTTCCCTTAAATGAATGTGCTAACAATTCATTTTGCATTAGAGGCTAATATATGATGGCTATGCATTCAAGACTATTTATTTAGCAAATCCCCATCACGTTGGCTACGTTAACTTTCCAATGAAATGCATCACAATTGTTTTTAAAGTTAAACAAATAAAAATGTATTCGCATTTGATACTCACACTCTGATTGTCATCCATCTTCGCTGGTCCTCTAATTCGGTAGGTGGCGTGGTCACTAAAAACCTAGGGTCCTAGAAATGCGGTCCTAAGAGTGGGGTCCTGAAAATGCAGCCTCCAATTTTGCAGGCAGATGCTACTCCTTCGTTCGGGCGTAGTCACGTGACATGGGTGTTTTGAATCACGCTTCGGATCAGTGTTTCGAAGCATCTGCGCTTCGGGATCTCGCAAAGCTTCGGAACGACTGTTTCGCGTCAGCCATCCCTACGTGTACCCTGGATTACCTGTTTGTTTGTTTATTAAAGTGCTTGCGATTGGATTCACTCTCCGCTTCATTCCTGCCTGCATCGTTACAGAAGAACTCAACAACACTGAATCCAGCAGTATGTTTGCCAGTGTCTCTTCCCCAGCCACCGAGCGGGAGACAGGACAATCTTTTGAGGGGACCCGATTGGTCAAATTTCGCGGGACCCGTGGAGGCCGCAGTAGAGGAGGTGGTCGAGAGGAGTCCCGACACGACTCTCTACTCTGGCCCCTCTTCGACCCTGGGTTGGTGATGTCCAGCCCAGGGCCCCATTCGCCACGGGTTCCGTCCAGCACAGAGCCTGTTCCGGTGGTCCCGAGTCCGGTGGTCCCAGTTCCGGTGGCCCACGAAACGGAGGAGGAGAAGGAAGACTTCCTCCATGCCTGTTCCGGTGGTTCCTGATCCGGTGGTCCCGAGTCCGGTGGTCCCAGTTCCGGTGGTCCCGAGTCCGGTTGAAAAGGAGTAAGAGGATGCTTAGGTAGCTAGCTTGAAGCCAATGGGGTTGTCAGTAAGAACAAGTCCAGTCTAGTCACTCTGATGTTAAGGTCTTTATTTTCCTTCCAAATCAGGTATTGGATATGGGTGTGTATGTAGGGGTGTATGTGTGTGAGCGTGTCGTTTCTACAAGAACAGAAATACAATGTTTTAGTTCACAATAAACATAACATGGAATTCACAGGAAATAAAGTAATTTAAACAATACATGAAGCCATCTACTCATAATATAATCTCAAATACATATCTAAATAACTAAAGAACATGCCTAAGCACGAAATACAGCAAAACAACCACATTTAGGACAAACTTAAGAAATACAGAATAATAGTTAACCCTCTGGAGTCTGAGCGGTTTTCTGGGCCCTGGAGGTGTTCTGACATGCTCTGACATTTGTGCTTTTTTCAGTTATTTATAAACATGTTAATGGCAAAGGTGTAAATTCACTCTATATAGCACAAACAGGGCTACCAAAATATGTGATCACCATGCATGTATATTTTTGAATTTTTAAGAGAATAATGTTTATGTGTGGTTATTGAAAAAAGTAAAAATGAAAGTTGCTGAAATAAGACCACAAAACTCATAATAAATATGTGTCAATAAGACTTTTGATTAATGGATGTTGTCGCTTCGAGTTCTGGCTTCAAAATGATGTGAAAATAGTCTTGCTTTATCGTTCACATAAAACAATACATTGATTTAAATTGAGACATTTCCCTTCGTTTGCGCCCTTCGTTTACACGCAAACGGAGGATTCGCCAATGAAACCGATTCTTTTTATAAAACTCCGGCCAGAGTGGAGATTTTGAAAATCTTCGTTTGCCCGTTTGCATGTAAACTGAGATTTAGGCAGCGACGTCACAGAATACAGCAATACAGTTTGCTAAAACATCATCATTCATTCACACATGCGATTTAAATTTAAACTGTCTTTTTGCGAGCTGTGGTAAACAGCGCGCATCTCTGCCGTTCATTCATTCACACAGAAACCCGATTCACGTGAGAAGGGAAAAAAACTTATTACAGTATTCCTCAGCTCGCTCCTCGATATACCCACACTTCTGAGGTACATTTTCCATTATTATTATTCCTCACAGCGCTGCGAGACGGTGTAAACAAGTAATGATCTGAATAAACTTGTGTTTTCTCGAGCTGATATGGGGGCGTTCACAGGGGATTGCCTAAGCCATTTGCGTTTGAATAGCGCGCGCTCTCCGTGGGCGTGTCACATTACATTTGAATTAGCAGTAATGAGCTAGACTGGAATCGCTCTCTTTTAATACAGATTTCACAAGATGAGAATATTTGTTTTTTATATAAATGACTTCATTTAAAAGGAGAGAATTCCAGCTTCATGCCTGTGTGTCTGTATCCCTGTTTGACTGAGTATTCGCTGAGTTACTGTTCATTTTCGGACGGGTTTCAGAATGGACTTCACTGGCAGAGAGAAGGCAGAACTCGCTTCATGTTTATTTTTCTTTATTTGGCAAAAAGCACAACACTTTGTTTTTATTGTGAGTATACACAAAAATAATATACATTTAACGGAATTGATTGATGTATGAAACTTGTTTGTAAAACCAAAGTCAAAAGAGTATTTCGGGTCTCAATTCAACTGATCAGGAAAAAAACGAGCAGATCACGCCGGCGTGATTGCCGACCTCAGAGGGTTAAGTGTCAAACAAAAGCACTTATATGGTCAAATACACACACGCAGGGAAAAACAAAGGAGAAAGAACTCAGTCCTCTGCACAGTGCATCCATGTGCACCAGAATGAAGGTGCTGTGGGCACAGGTGCAATTTATAAAGCCTGATAGTGTCCTAATTGGCTTGAGATCAGGTCGGTGGAGCTAGAAGTTAATAGGAAAATTAACAAGCTAAGTGGGGTGTGGCACATGCTTGGCACCTTGAAGCTTGGACACACAGCTTTTCAACAGCCGCCCCCAAATTTGTATAGCAAATTTGATCAATCAGGGGAGATCAGGCAGGGCCGGAAGAGGAATGAGGCGGGCAACAGGCCTTGTATATGTCCTGTCCTTGACTTGGACATCAGGAACCCTACAACGGCCATCCTTGCTGGGATGAAGGGAGATGACCTTACCTACTGACCATTGGGATCTGGGAAGTTGAGGATCTAGTATTAGGACAACAGTGTTAGGTTGTAGGTTAGGATGATTTGTGTGCCACTTCTGTCTGGACTGGAGAGAGGGAAGATAATTTCTAAGGAAATGGGCCCAAAAATGATCAGAAAGGATCTGGCTGTGACGCCATTGACGGCGACTGTTCAGCTCAGAGTCTGGATATGTAACCAGAGGAAGGGAAGCATCATGCCGCCCCATCAGCAGCAAGTTAGGGGTCACCGGGTCAGGGTCAGCAACGTCAGAATACACATAGCCTATGGGTTTGGAATTTAAGATGCCTTCAATTTCAATCATTACTGTGCGTAATACCTCCTCACTGACAATTTGAGCACCTAGGGTAGTCTCCAGAGCGATTTTGATGGAGCGTATTTCACGCTCCCAGGTTCCACCAAAGTGAGGTGCATATGGATGATTGAATTTGAAGGAAATCCTCTGCTTAGCTAGAGCTTCCTGAAGGTCAGGGGTCAGGGATTGATAGGCATCTAGTAACTCTCTCTTACCGCCAATGAAGTTGGTACCTCTGTCAGAGAGTAGTTCAAATGGTTTACCTCTGCAAGCAATAAAGCGCCTGAGTGCCATCAGGAAGGAATCTGTATTTATGTGACTGAGTAGATCAAGATGCACACACCTAGTCGTCAGACATTTGAAAATTATTCACCACCTTTTTTCAGCTCGTCTGCCAATCTTTACTGTATAGGGCCCAAAACAATCCATCCCAGTGGAATAGAATGGAGGTGTGTTAAGGCGAAGGCGAGCGGGAGGGAGATCTGCCATTTGGGGAATAATAGGATGTGCTCGGAACTGTTGGCATTTCGGGCACCTGTGCTAATATTTTTTGACTGCCTCACGACCCCTCAGGATCCAGTACTGCCTCCTTAACTCAGCGAATAGCCTCTCTCGCCCAGGATGTTGTAAGTGGTCATCACAATCCTTAATTATAAGCGTTGTGATTGGATTGGCAGAGTCCAGGACTACTGGATGAATGGCATCAGGGGGTAGATCACTACTTCACCGTAACCTTCCGCCAACTCGAATGAGCCCTGATGCTGGGTCTAACTCTAGGGCAAGGGAGAGTAAACGGCTTGAAGGAAGAAGGGGCTTTTGGGTTTGAAGGCAGGCTAAATCATCCCTGAAGGAATCCACCTGGGCTTGTCTTAAGATGCCTGTCTCTGAATCACGGTAGTTTTCTGCTGATGGAGGCTTTGCTGCTCCATGAAGGGATGCAGCCATGCAGTCAAGGAGATCTTGGAGGGTGGCAAATTGACTGGGGTCAGGGATGGAGGGGTATGTACTGAGAGATACAGCACCACAGAAGCTGGGCTTACGGCACTCTTCAGCGTCATCAGATTGATCTATAACAGGGCTAGTGGGCCACAGTTCGGGGGATTGAAACATGAAGGCAGGTCCTTGGTTCCACCTGCAGGGCCTACTAAGTTCAGCAAGTAGCTTTCCTCTAGTTAGGTCGTCCGCTGGGTTGTTCATAGAATCCACATAACACCACTCCAGGCCTTTAGTGAGCTCCTGAATCTCAGCTACCCTGGTTCCAACGAAAACTTTGTAACGGCAAGAGTCAGAGGTGAGCCAATGGAGTACAGTGGTAGAGTCAGTCCACAGAATAGCCTTTCTGATACGGAGGGTGAGCTTTGTTTGGAGGAGACTGAATAGCTGAGCTCCTATGAGGGCAGCACATAATTCAAGTCGTGGAATGAATAGTTGTTTTTTGGGAGCAACGCGGGACCTCGCCATGAGGAAGGACACATTCCCTTGCTGCTGACCATCTTCTGTGTGCATGTAGGCAACCGCACCATAGGACTTCTCTGATGCATCACAGAAGATGTGGAGATCTTGAGTGGCTAAGGAGGTATCTACTGAATGAGGTGTGAGGCAGCGAGGCAAAGTGATGGTGGAGAGGTTAGGGAGTTCATTTTCCCATGAAAGCCAGGCTTTTAAGAGATCATGAGGGAGATTAGGGTCATCCTATTCTCGTGCCTTTCCCCGTAAGTGCTGGACGATGATTTTGGCCCTTGTGGTGTAAGGGAGGATATAGCCAAGAGGATCATACTGGCTAGCAAGAACTCTGTAAATATGACGCATAGTTGGAGTGGTAGATTCAATGGCTCTGTGCCTGGCACAGCAAGGGCTTGAGGTTGTGCCAAAGGGAAGGACTTGCCATTCATACACAGTTGGGGGAGCTTTACAGTCCAGGTCACGCCAGAGGAATCGCAGGAGAGGTTTATCCTGGGGCAATAGGCGTGAAACATTGATTTAATGTCTCCACTGATTGCAATCTTGTGCTGCCTAAAACGGAGCAAAACTCCAAGGAGGGAAGGCCCGAGGATTGGTCCAGGAAGTAACTGTGAATTCAAACTAAGATTTCGGTAGGAGAAGGAACAATCAAACACAATGCGATCTTTACCATTGTGATGCACATTGTGGTGGGGTATGAACCAGGACTCAGGAGTATCTTCTATTTCAGAGGATGACAACTTCTTGACATACCCCGCATTAACTAATTTCTGGATCTCACCAGTATAGTTCTCTGCCTGTTGTGGATTTTGAAGGAGTCGCCTTTCACAGCTGCGGAGACGGGACATTACTGCCTCCTTGGGGGCCTTCAGAGGGGGCCAGGGGTCTACACGGAGGAGGGGTTCTGCATATCGTAGGACGCCGTCAACTGGTGTTCTGATAGTTTGGGTCTCAAGCTGGTGCATTGCCTCTTGATCCTGTTTGGACCGAACCACTGCTCTCATGCTTCTCTATGGTAACGCATCAATCTGCCATAGTTTCTGAACATTAAGGTGGATGTCATCAGGTGGGCATTTAAGGGAGATATAATGAGAACAAGTAGAAGGTAAGCTAGAAAGATCTCTTGCAGGACCCTGCAGTGTCCAGCCGAGCCGGGTCTTGATTGCTACAGGGGTTCCAGGAGGGCCTAATTTGACAGGTTGTGTTGGGATGATAAGGTGTGTATGATCAGCTCCTATAAGGAGAAGTGGCCTTACTCTATTAAAGGGATAGTTCACCCAAAAATGAAAATTCTGTCAGTAATTTGTAGCATATGGACAGGACTCATGATTACCTGTCATTATAAATTTTGGGAAAGCTTTTAGCTTTTAACCTGGTGAATATAATTCACTAATTGGAGCCGCCTGGTCTGTAAGAGACATCCTCCTGGGGTGTTTTATGACCCCCCCAGAAAGCAAAGAATAACACCAAATGGACCCCGAAGAGCTCCGAAAACCTTGGTCAAATTGCTTTCTGACACTTTCATGCCAGCATGAAATTTAACAGAACATGGCTAGGATCCTCACTGACAAGACCACAAAGATTGCTATCAAGCTTCCCCCCCTTTCCTGCAAACGAAGGCCCAGGTGGTCTGTCCACACACACACACACACACACACACACACAAAGACACACACTCACCTACAAACACGTCCTTTGTATGTAATTTTAGAATAGAAACCAACTTCTAGTGTATGTACATCCCTATATGCTTGTGTGATTAGTTTTGCTTTATAATAGAGGTGTGACTTTCTAATGCATAGCCTTGAAGTATAAATGTTCTAGTTTAAGAATGTTCGCCGGCATCCTCGGGTAATCAGACCCCCCTCCCCACTTTCAAATCAAATCAAAGTTTATTTATAGAGCACCTTTTTAAAACAGCAGGTGTTCACCACAGTGCTGTACATACAATATAAAATAAACAGTAAAACTGAAAAGAATAAAATAAAATAAATAAAAACACAATAAAAAAGCAATAAATACAATAATGGATTATAACACACACTTAAAAAGAACTCATAACAGGTAACTCTCATACTGTGTTATATGCAGAACTATACAAATATGTTTTTAACTGTACTTTAAAAACAGCAAGTGAGGGTGCCTGCCTAATGTACAAAGGTAAATTATTCCAGAGTTTCGGGGCCGCTACTGCAAAGGCGCGGTCACCTCTGCTCTTTAATCTTGCATTGGGGGAGACTAAAAGCAGTTGCCCAGCAGACCTAAGTGCTCTGGATGGAACATATGGCTGTAATAAATCTGAGAGGTATTTAGGAGCAGTGTTATTTAATGATTTAAAAACCAAAAGTAAAATCTTGAAATCAATTCTAAGACGAACTGGCAACCAGTGAAGGGAAGCTAGTATAGGTGTAATGTGGTCGTGTTTGCGTGTCCTTGTTAATAGACGTGCAGCCGCATTTTGTACCCTCTGCAAACGTGTTAGAGATGCCTCACCAATGCCTACATAGAGACTATTACAATAGTCCAGGCTGGATGATATAAAAGCATGGATGACCTTCTCAAAATCAGTAAAAGATACAAATGACTTGACTTTAGATAATTGCCTTAACTGATAAAAACACGATTTAACTACCAAATTAATCTGTTTATCTAGTTTAAAGTCACCGTCCATTAAAACACCTAAGTTTTTTACAACGGGCTTCACATATGACTTTAAGTCGCCAAGATCTACATCAGGGGTATTGATGGTACCACCAGGTCGAAACAAAATGATTTCAGTTTTATCTTCATTGAACTTTAAGAAATTGGAGGCCATCCAGGCTTTAATATCCTCAAGACATCTCAACAAAGGTGCTATAGAGTTTGCATCGTTTCGTTTCAAAGGCAGATAGAGTTGCGAGTCATCTGCATAACAGTGAAACGAGATGCCGTGTTTCCTAAATATGGACCCTAAAGGTAATATATATAAAGAAAATAAAATCGATCCAAGAATGGAACCCTGAGGGACTCCACATACAAGAGATGCAGTAGAGGACACAAATTCCCCAAGACGTACCGAGAAAGTTCTTTCACCCAGATAAGATCTAAACCATTGTAATGCAGCACCCTTTACACCAACACAATGCTCAAGACGAGAGATCAGTATATTGTGATCTAAGGTGTCAAAAGCAGCTGTAAGATCTAACAGCATAAGAACAGCATAGTTACCTTTGTCAGTGGCCAATAATAAATCATTATAAACTTTTAACAGGGCCGTTTCTGTGCTGTGAAGTGATTTAAAACCAGATTGATAAATTTCTTGCAAACCATGCAAGTCTAGAAAGGACAGTAATTGTTTAAAAACAACTTTTTCCAATATTTTAGAAAGAAACGGAAGTTTCGAAATGGGCCTAAAATTAGCAAGAACCGATGAATCCAGATTTGTTTTTTTCATCAATGGTTCCACTATTGCGTGTTTAAAATGTAGGGGTACAACTCCATGAATGAGACTACTGTTTACAATCAATAATATTGTAGGGCCAAGGGTTTCAAAAACCTTTTTTAGGAAATCTGGGGAAATAATGTCTGTGGGACAAACAGATGGATTCATTTTGCCAATGATGTCTTTCAAACAAGCAAGAGACACTGGCTCAAACTGATTAAAAACAAAGGAACATACAGAGAAAGAAGACGTATCAGCAGAAGGGTGAACAATATTAGCTCTGACAGTCACAATCTTATCATTAAAAAACTGCAAAAAGTTTTCACATGTTTCTTTGGAAAATTCCAAAGTCATTTGTTGAGATGTATGTAAAGCAGAATTAATAGTGTTGAACAGAACACGAGGTTTGTGAGAATTATTTGCGATGATATTTGAGAAATACTTTGACTTTTCCGTTTTTACAGCTTTTTGATATTTAAACAAGCTGTCTTTCAAGATCTCAGACGAAACCCGCAGCCTATCTTTTTTCCACTGGCGTTCCGCTCTCCTGCACTCGTGCCTAGCAGCACGGGTAATGTCATTTAGCCACGGTTCAGATTTTGGCTTAGCACGAATGGTCCTGAAAGGGGCAACAATGTCTAGTGCATTCTGACAAGAAGTATAAAACAATGATGTTAACTCATCAGTATTATAATGCTGAGTGGACACTGAGAAGGCCATGTTTGTGCTATTAAAAACATCAGTAAACCGTTCTGCAGTTAAAGAGTTAAATGAGCGACAGAGACGAGCAGGAGCAAATGGTTTAGGACTACAGAAACAAGAAATCTCGAATAACACAGGCATGTGGTCAGAAAAATTAGCATCACAAATATTAATATTGTTAACAGGTAGACCACACGATAAAACCAGGTCTAATGTGTGTCCGTGCTCATGTGTAGAGCTAGCCACAAACTGCATCAAGTTAAATGACTCCGTGAGATTTAAGAAGTCTTTAACCAATGGCTTGGAGGGGCAACAGATATGGATGTTAAAATCTCCAACAATTAAAACTCTGTCATACTTCGGCATGATTTCAGCCAGAAAATCGGAAAAGTCGTTTATGAAGTCTTTATGGTATTTGGGAGGACGATAAATCACAGCGCATAGCACTGGGTCAGGTTGATTCAGCTCAAATACAATCAGCTCAAAGCTTGAGTAGAAGTTGCACATCACACGCCGACAGTTTAACTTTTCCTTAAAAATAATCGCAATTCCTCCACCCCGTCTTTTAAGTCGTGGAGAGTTAAAAAAGTCACAGTTTGAGGGTAAAATCTCCGAAAAGGGGCTTAACTCACCCTCGTTCATCCAGGTTTCAGTCACGCACAGTAGATCCAAGTTATTTGAGGTATAAAAATCATTTAAGATAAATGTTTTGTTTACCAGCGACCTGGCATTTACCAGGGCAATCCTGGCCGGAGAAGGGTTATTTGCTATCCGGGGCTCACGATCCAACACCCGTAGACACGATGTGTTGACTCCACCTCTCCGAAAGCGGGGGGACACGGAACGGGGAGCCCTGGACTCCTTGTCGGCGTCGACCACCGGTACCAGCCAGGTGTAAACAGGATCCAAAGAACGCATGGAAATATAGTTGCAGTCGTCCATCTGATACTCCGCTAATGTTCTACGGAGATTGCAGGAAACTGCCAGACGGGATTTAATTTTTATCAGCAGGCCGCCACGTTTCCCTCGACGTTTATGTCGCCTTTTCTTCCGAGCAGGAAACGGCGTTCGGCAGAGATACGCAGGTACCTCATGCAGGTGAAATAAGGTTTTCGATCCACCAGAATTATAAATTATCATATTATCCATATTTGATCAGCAGTATCTGGCGATCATACACCAGTAGAGAGTCCACATTGTTAAAAGTAGTTAGTAAAAACAACACAAACACAGTTAAGGCTAGAGACAACAGACGGCCTGCCACACACACTGGCGCCATCTTGGAACAAAGCAGTTCAAAGGTGATCCTAAGACTTTGGTTAGGTTGATAAAGATTTTTATAACCCTAACGGAATGTCGACAACCTAGGAATCTCACTGAGATTCTGGCAGAGGAGCAAAATTAAAGTGTTCATCCTAGATATTTTATATGTATAATCATTGAAGAAATATGTAAACCTGAATGTAATTTCTATTTTCCACTATTGTTCTTCTCTGTGATGGGTTTTTGTATTCTTGTAAACCTTATAGGAATAATGTTTCAGATGTGCACACTGTTGCAATCATAGATATGCCATGTGGATCTTTTTAAAAGTCCACTTTTCATTCCCATTTGTAAATGTACATCACATTTTGGGTTAATCTTATTCCTAGATTGTTAATTGAACTCTTAATGCTTATTTTACAGAATAAGAAGTCATTTCTATGCCGTAGCTTTTAAACATACCAAATGTGGTCTTGAATTGAACCTCCATATACCCGTAGGAAAGATATGGGTACCAAATTATGATAAAATGTATTTTACTGCAGTTATAATTGTTTAACGTAGAAATGGCATGATCCTAAGACTGTCATAAAACATGCAAATCGAACTCCTGAGTGAGACAAAGAAAATTTCTCCCGCCTGGAATTTCGCGTTCCGATTGGCCCAAGCGCCAGGGAGGAGTAAAATTTCTGTACCCTAGAAAAGCGGTTACACTCCGCATTCAGTTTGTGTTCTGTATTTTTCTTTCATCTTGTTTTGTTCCTGCTTTTTCGACAGCGAGAAGATCCATATGGCTCCCTTTTTAGGGAGCATTCTCCGTTTCTCTCGTTTATTTTCTTAAGTCTTTTCTTTATTTTCGTCTTTGTTTAGACTCTACCATTCGTTCAGTGAAGCTTCAACTTTAAAGAGACTTAAATCTTCCGCGGCGTGCGCTCCTCTTCTTTAAAGACGTGCACGAGCACTGCGCCTAAGAGAATTCCATGGCTCAACGGCTCTTTAGGGAGTCCTCATCGCCGTTTTATTTTCTTTACTAAGTTTTATTTTCATATTCGTTTCTCCCTCCACAAAGGGAGATGAACTCTGAATCATTTTTCTGGCAACTTCACGTTCGGTGAACCTTTAAACTTCGCGCGAGTCTGCTCGCCCCAAAGACACGAGGAAATACGCCCAGCTCTTAAGGTGCTCTTCTTCTTCAGCAAATACAAAGAGAACCATACGCAAGTATTTTGATTTGTGATTTGATGAATCTGATTTCTTGTTGTCTCTCAAGGTTACTGCCTGTGATTTTGCCTAACTGTGATCGTTCTTTGATCGCACATGTTTAGTTTCACTTTCTCTCATCTCTCTCATTGTCAGAACTCTCTTTCATCCTCTCCCTCATTTTCGTTATTCGTTTAGTCTTGTATTTGTCTTTACTGTTTGTATTGTTATATACATACTCATGTAAATTGTAGAACTTGTATTCCTTAGTTCGATGTAGTATTAGTCCAATTATTAAAATTCTATATACTTGATTGATTCTGTCTGCCTGCTCATAACTAAAGTCAATGAGATGTTTTCGATCTTAATTGCTACAAAGCTGATTTGTTACTTTTAAGTAACCTAATCTTATAAGAACAGGAGAGTTGTTTTTATGGCCATAAAATAGCTTTCTTTGAATTATAAGAAAGAGATAATTTTTGTTGAGAAATTAAGTTAATCTTACGGCCGTTTTGCTGGACAAACAACCGTTCGATGATTATTCATTTCCATTAAGGGTTATCTCATAATCGATCTGATATAGGATTATTAGTATATGAATGATGAATTATAATTAGTTGTGATTGATTATTCAGATATACAAATCGATCTATTTTCAACTTCGAATAAATTAATGTAACTGTATTATGCAAAATATTAATCATATTCATGATTAATTATTAAAGTTCCCTATAAATCATTTGAGCTAATGTTAAATGTACTACTAATGCCAGTGCGGTTACAAATTACTCACCCTCATGTTGTTCCAACCGCGTAAGAACTTCGTTCATCTTCGGAACACAAATTAAGATATTTTTGATGAAATCTGAGAGCTGATCACTCCTCCGTAGGCTGCTAGGTGGCCCAAACTTGCTGGCCCAGAAAAGTTATTAAAGAGATCGTTATTATAGTCCAAGTGACTACAGTGGTTCAATCTTAACCCCCTGAGGTCGACGGTATCGCCGGCGATACCAGCTCTCTTTTTTTATCAGTGTAAAAGAAACTCATACTTTGATTTTTCATAGGAGTTTCGTACATCAATCGATTCTGTTAAATGTGTATTATTTTTGTGTACACTCACAATAAAAACAAAGTGTGGTGCTTTTCGCCAAATAAAGAAAAATAAACACGAAGCGAGTTCTGCCGTCTCTCTGTCAGTGTAGTCCATTCTGAAACGTGTCCGAAAATGATCTGTAACTCAGCGAATACTTCTCACACAGACACGTGAGATATGTTTTTATGAAGCCTGAAATCTCTTCTTTTAAATGAAGTAATTTATATAAAAAACAAATGTTTTCAACTCATGTAATCCGTTTGAAAGCAAGGAGAGGTACCGTTTTTCCTTCTCCCTTCATTATCTCTAAATGAGCTGTGTCCGCCCCGCCCCCGGCGCGATTCACATGGTAAATAGTTTAGGTGATCTAGTATGCATCGCACCCGCCCCCCGATCAATGCCATAAAAACACAGTTTCTTCATCAGACTTACTGATAGTTCATCGCGTTTTGAGTATGTCACGCTTCTCAGGTAAAGACGCCCTTCAGATGATTCTGGACAGCGAGGAAGAATGCATTATACCAGGTTGTTTCCTCAGAGGAAGATTGTAACTCAGACGACGAACGGCAGCATTTTGAAGAGCGAATTGATCCCGCCGAGGACACAATTTCGGAGTAAGTTTTACTTAAAAGTCTTTTGTCTTTTATTTTTCGTGTTCACATTTATGAGGAAAAAACAATATTACGTGACAGTTCTCCATTATGGACGCGAGCGCTCTAAAAAAAGCACTAAAAGACTTTCAAACTTTCACAGAGACCTCAAAACAGAAAGTACAAATCCTTTCTTTAAAACAAATTTCGTTTTGTATTAATTGTATCTTAATTTTAATATTTTTTTCATTAACAAATTTCCTGGATTTAAAGTAAATATAGGCTAGCAATCACAACATAAGGTGCTTGAACTGGAGATCATCATGAACCAGACCGTAGCCTACTCGCCTCACATGTCTAAAAAATGTGAAATATATTTACAGAAAGCTGGTTCTAAACAAAACCATCCAAAACAAAAAACTATGTAGCCTAATAAATGTGCATTTCTCCGGTGCGTTCACTAGCCTACTGCGAAGATCGCGAGTCAATAGCCTATCGTCAACTTCATCTTTGCCAGAAGTTAAATTTAAATCGCGTGTGTGAATGAATGATGATGTTTTAGCAAACTGTATTGCTATACTGAGATGAGTAAAAATCGACTGAAATATGTTGAAATAAAATGTAGGCTATTTGTACAAGCAATGTATTAAACTGCAAATTAACAATATGCCCTAATATTTCATGAAAACAACGTTACAGTCAGGCGAAATATTAAAGACAACATCTTGTTGACTAGATTTGGGTACAGTTTTTACTGTAGAATATACTGCCACATCAAATAAGCTTTTGTTTAGCAATTTCTATATATAAAATACTATTTTTGTCAAAAATAAAGTCATCAACTAAGATGTTAGCTGTTCCAATGTTGACTATATTCAAACTAATGAATACATAGATAAAATGTAGGCCTATAATCATTTTTTTTTACAAAGAAAGAGTATGTTTTCTTTCCATAACCATTTACAATTTACCATTTAAATCCTAACCATTTACAATAACTGCCTTAGGTGTGAGTGATCTAATGTTTAGAAGACCTAGCTTTAAAAATTGTTTTTGTTTACTAATAGCAACATTTTCTGTTTTAATAACAATTAGATTTTTCCTAGATCCTGCAGTAGATTTATTATTTGATCTCACTAAACGAGGAATAGACACAGTTTCTATGCAATGTTCTACACTAGTATTTATATCAGTTAAATTGGTGCAGCAGAGACTATGATTTGGACTATTGCTTACTAGTCATTTAATGGTACTTAACATTTTGGAGATGTTATCCGATAGAAGATCCACTCCGAATCTGCTTGGGTGTAAGCCATCGGCACGGAAAAGCCTAGGACGCTCCCAAAACAGATTCCAATTATTTACAAAGAGCAATTTCTGCTCATTGCACCATGACATTAACCATTCATTTAGCGCGAATAGTCTACTAAACTTTTCATGTCCTAGTCGGTACGTGAGAAGCGGTCCTGACACAATAATCGTTGTTTCGGGCGATGTGCTGCGTACCGTATCGATCAGAATCTCGGGAACGCGAGCACGAGCAGCGATTTCAGAAACACGAGCACCAGGAAAGCAGTGACTATGCACCTTACTTTTACCTAACGTAGCGTGTACATGCCGAACGATGGAATCGCCGATGATCACAGCATCGCGTTCGGTTTCGCGAAGAGGGGAGAAGCGTTTTTGTGTGGATATCTCGAAAACCGGGAGGGGCGGAGAGAGTCTTGGTCTAGACCTGAGTCGCGTCTTCCGCTGCGGAACCATCCAGGCTTCGTGGTGGCATGTTGGAGCCGGAGTGAAAGAGACCATGGCTGATCGCACGGAGTAGACGAGGTCGGAGTCAGCGGGTTAGTAACGTTAATCACTGATTTGTGTGCATCGGCACGTGATGTTTCAAGAGCTAACCGCCGGTCTATCAGCTCGGCCTGTCTCACTAAAAGGTCGTGGATCTGTTTCTCAACAGCTTCCAGCTCAGACTGCACCGCGTGCAGCTCAAATGTATCTTCACCTGCACCAAGAGGTAGACTACTTATATCTGATATACGCGCCATGTTTGTTTGTAAGTGAGTGTGGAGAAGACGCGTTCAGCCGTGATCCACGAACGTAACCTATAAGAGTATCCAGCGTTGGGTCACTAAAAGGCTTGAGACGCGTCTGCTCAACAGTCCGCGTTGTAGGCTAACTATGAGGTTTGAGCAGTAGTGCTTCTCAGTGAGGAAAAGTAAAAAAATATTCGTTGTAAGTGAGTTTAAAGGGAAAAAAACTCCCTTAACATAATATTAAAATTAAGTTTTAATTAGTTATTTTAACATAATTTTACATTAAACATGTTTTATTGTATATTCTGTCACACCTTTTCTAGTGTTGACACTATTTTAATTAATAAAGCATTATAGATTAGTTGAATTATAGATGTAACAGTTTTATTAAAATGAATTTTTATTTATAGTACATTTTTTATTTTATGAAACTAACGGTTTTCCAGGTGATGTTAATCAACTGTATTGTTTTGTTTGACTGAATAAAGACACTTCAACCCTCTAGCTGTACAGCACTGTATTTATTTTGTTGATTTATTAAAGTTGTAAATGTGTATTTTGTGTCTTTCTCTGCATTTAATAGCACCTGTTGGCAAACGGAGAGTGAATAAGCCACACTAATACAATCTCCAACACAGTTACAATCATTTACAAATACAGTACATTTTTATAATCCCACATCAAAAAGTATGTTTTACAAACTAAGAAACAGCTTAAGTTCAAAACATATCATCAAATATAAGCAATGGCTCATTGAGCCGCGAGGCAACCTCCTCTCTATCCAGAAAATGCTGTTAAAGGGGACACACGCATCAGTCATGCTGTAGGAATGTGCAAACGGCAGGAGGGACGTTTCTCTCATAGTTGGAGAAAACAACAGAGAGAATTTAACCTGCCAGAACATGATCTGATCACAGAGTGTTCAACACGATGAGGCTCTAAACAGCAAATGATGGGAAGGACACTGGAACAGCAGAGGGATCTGTCACCAATTCTCTCAGAGAACACGACATCTGCGGGACACTGATGTCCTCGAGTCAGTGAACAAGGCATTGAAGCCTCTTCAGGAGATTACAGATGAACCTCTGAATCCTCTGACCAAGCAATCGCTGAAGCAGAATCTAACAGACACTGTTCTTGTAGGGAATTCATAAGGCCAATGTTCCCCACTTTAGTAAAAGTATCTGTGTGTGCCTGGCACTAGCAATAATCACAGATTATTTGGCATTGCCACAAAATTCACATAAATATTCAATATTTAATTGGAAACGTTCAAGCAACTCCTTGTCAGGGTAAATTCTGTGTACAATTTTATAGGATACCTCTCTAATTTTATCTTTTCCAGTTAATATTTTCATATTTAGTAGACCAAAACTCTGCTGAACAAGGCAAATAGTTTGTTTTTAAAATATTTCTAATATATTTGTTACTGCATTTATCTATTAATATATTAATATCCCCAATAAGTATTGTATCACTACAAAAACTGATTTGACGATCAACATTTATAGGATAGAATCCAGGATTTCGTAATATTGATACAACTCTGCCAGGGATTGCATCAGAAATAATAGCATATTCTTTTGGCCTCACAGGAATCACACATTTTTTGAGAAATTCAGAATATGTTAAAAAGTAAACCTTGTTCATTAAGCAACTGTTTAACAGAAAGAATTCCATTTTCGTACCATGTCTGATTAAAGATTGACTTTTTTTGTACAAGATATCTTTGTTATTCCATATAAAGTATCGATGCGGTGAAAAGTTATGTTTATAGATGAATTGCCAAGCCAGCAGAGCCTGCTTATGAAAGCTTGCCAGTTTAACTGGGATATTTTCAACTGAGAAATTACATTTTAAAAGAAAATGAATGCCACACAAAGAGTTAAATATGTAATTTGGGAAAGCATTCCATACACTATCTTTATTTTTAATAAATTTGATTATCCATTTATCTTAAACACATTATTGAGATCTGTAAAATGTAAAACTTAAAGGCCACCAAAGTCTCTATTATGTTTTAGAATATCTTTCCGTAAATAGTGTATTTTCTTCCTCCAAATAAAATCATAAAGAATCTTATTTAATTCCCTGACAACATTATTAGGAACATTAGCTGACATAGATATATAAACAGACCTTGAGACCCCGTCTGCGTTTGAAAGTAGAATACATCCATGTAGGGACAGATCTCTCATATGCCACATATTGAATCTGTTTTTAATTTTCTCAATAATAGGCTCAAAAAGTAACCGGCTTCTTTGAAACAAATCTTTACACACCATTATCCCAAGGTATGTGGTATTGTCTTTAATTGATATCCCACAATCCCACATATCTTTAAGAGAGAATAAAGTACTTATTCTTATTAATCTTTAATCCAGAGATTCCAAAAAATGTTCCAATACATTTATTAATATAAGAAATTATGGTCTTTTCCCAACAACTTCCACTCCAATATATATCAAAATGTTCCTTCACTTAAAAGAGCTTAATTATCATATAGAGACAATTAAATCCAATCTCAGTAATATGTAAATAGTATCACAGAGGGCAACCAACAAACATCTTGATTACAGGGACTTCAAATAGCTTGTCACCTTAAACATTTGACCATTCTGAAGATCAAAGATGTGACCACTACAGATAGATCTTATCACCTGAACCTTTTGCTGTTCTGATTTCACAGAACATCAAAGATGTGGGCACAGAGGAAAGATCCTCAATTTACATTTAAGACAGAGTTTCAGCCTCATGTTGAGAGGCAAGACGAATCTGTTATTCTTAAATTACACTTAAAAACAGAGCTTCATTTACATGTAGAGCGGGAAGACGAACGAAATAGAGGATAAATGTTTGAGCTGAGAGGATGAGATTCATTCTGTATGACTCCGCTGAATCTGAAGTGCTGTCTGTACTTTACTACTTTGCTGTAATAAACTTCATTTTTGAGATTTCCGACGTCCACATCATTTTTTCTTACATTAACTTCATCCAGTTTGTCCCTGTTTTTGACCAAAACTGTGTATCAATCATCCACTGCACTTGTTGTGGAAAAGGCTGTCTGGAAGTCAAGTGCACGTTTAAGCTCTGCAACACCCACATATCCTGCAAGCCTGTGCGGAGGACATGAATTTCTGCCTCCAGGTAACTGATGGTAAAATTAGCTTGAAGAAGACGCATCAATACTACAGCCAAGTGCAAACACAGATCTCTGTGACTGAGTCAAGGTTCTGTGCCTTTGTAGTGTGGACTGTGATGGACTGTGCTGTAGTTGATGTGGGTTTTTGGAGCATGTGTTTAGCTAAAGCACAGGAGCTCTTTCTGAAAGTGTGTCTGCTGGAGCTTGTGGCTCTCACCATTACACTAGGGCAGCCTCCACAACACCACATGTCCAGCCTTTAACAGGAGTCTGGCAGACATCTCGCACAGATCCCCCTATGACATCATCCAGGCCAAGGGAACGGGCTCTACAGAAGAAGAACAAACTCTGGTGCCTCTATAGAGGTCCTGAAGGACTGGATCAGTCATGGTAGCATGTGACAGTGAGAACTGTGTAGTTCAGCGGCTCCATCTCTGGTGTGTGGGGCTTAGTGAGGCACCTTCGACCAGCGGAACGTGGCTCTGTGCTTCTGAACACACACACACAGGCGGACGTGTTTAGGCACTGTTGTGTGTTGGTCGGTGTTGCGGCTGTAAGCAGTCCAACAAAGTGCTGCCGAGAGGGACTAAACACAGATTCACATATATAAACACACTCGAGATTGTATTGCAATGATTCGCTCCCAGGCTCACCGCCTCTCTGTCAAATATTAAAATATTATATATATAAATATTAAATATATAAAAATGTCATATTGTCTGTGTATCCTTATGAAAAAAATAACTTGTATTTTATATATTTTGAATATGTTCGTACTGTACATACTTTCAAATGAAATTTTATTAATTTGATTTAATATTTTTTATTTTGTACTTGTACTGCACTTCTGCACTTGTTCTTATTGTTTAATAATCCACGTTCTGTACACATGTTCTTATTGTGCGTTACGTCCCAGGTCTAGGGTCCAGGAGAATGACATAAATGAATTCGTCACACCTGCCTTCTTGTTTCTTTATTTTTATTATTTTGAAACACATAAACAAAAATATAAAGCACAAAATATCAAAAAGAAGCAAATTAAGTTCAGGGTTTGGTCAAAAGAAAAAGTTTAAACAAATAATACAGACACTAAACTGACTCCCTTACTCGCCAAAAACAAGAGAAAACAGAGAGAGAGAGAGAGAGAGAGAGAGAGATACACAACATGTCTCATCATAAATCAAGAGAGGAAACCCAAGGTCTAGCTAGGACTATGGAACAGGACCGGAGCACACAACGTTTAAAATAATTTATTATTGATAAATACCGACTAACGTTTCAACGCCCATGCATCTTCTTCAGAGTCAAACAGTCAATGGCAACGATGTACAGATTTTAAAGAATCAAAGTTCAAATCATTGGCCACAGGCCTAGATGGGGGTGGTACATAAATTAATCAATCATATACGAGCACTCAGGTGTAGACCAAAACGAAAAAAAAAAAAACGATCTGTTTCTCTGTTCAGCCCCCCCCCCCCCCCCCCCCCCAAAAAAAAACTTTTTTTTTTTTTAAAATAACTACAACACTATGGGATCAAATTCCCGCCAAATATATAGCGGTCGCGTATAAAAAAATAATAAGCGTGAATCAAAAATTTAAAAACACATGTAAAAATATATTGCACAAACTGAAAAAAAGAATGCAAAATGATCAGAATAGCAAACAACGTGGACACGGATCAAAATATAATAAGCGTGAATAAAGAAATAACAAGCATGAATAAAAACTTTAAACACATTAAAAGTTATTTTGCACAAAACTTAAACTTATGGTCATGCTTTGTTAAAAAGTATGGTTTTATTACTGTGTACTTTGTGCTTTCTTGCATTTTCTGCTCATATTTTACTCTTTTGTACGCTTGTGATGTTTTTCTCTTCGCTCTTCTTTCTATGTTCTGCGCTTGCTCTTCCAAATGTTGCAGTTCGAGTTTCATGTAAATTAGGGCGGGCTTAAGCGTCACCATTGGTCCACTAGTTCTAGATTGACAGATACTCCTCTAGGCAATCAATCGAAGAGGGGAGATGACGTCACACTAATGCGACTCGTGGTACAAGCTGTTTATGTTTGTACAATTTCTTCAATTCCATTATAATATACTAAAATGTTATTTTTCTAATACTTTTATATACTGTTCAATTTCTTATTTGTGCTTTGATATGTGCATTTATTAAATTAATTATTTTCGCTTGGCATACCAGCGTGATTACGTCACCGCACACTTCAGTGGGTGGTGCGCGCCCGTGATGCACTTCATTCTGAGTAAATATAACAACAAAGAAGCACTGCTGCACTCTCTTTTATTTCATTTTTCTTTAATCCTTACTCCTTTTCAGGACTGCTACACTTACAGGGAAGACGGCAGTTCAATTTAACTTTACAAAGACTTTCAAGCAGTAAAGCTATCTGAACTCTGGACATAAATAATTAAATTCATTTTTTTTGAGATACATGAGAATGTTAATGTGCACACTGGTAATTGGTGTTAAACAATATTACTTGGCTCATGATGTCAATATGCTAAGGCTGCTGTAAGCGAAACATCCTGCAATTATAAAAACACTACAATTCGTCACAAAAACTAAGTTAAAAACGGCCATTGTCTGAAGACTTTAGGACTTTGACCTGTCGCCGCTACGCATTGCCTACCTTTTTTTTATTAACCTCGCCAAATTTGACAAGATTATTGAAAATGATTGTGTTACAGAGAAGATATAGAGAAACCAGTTGAATTTAATACAGTGATTTATTACAAACTTACTGTGTTTACTTACATAGCTACATAATTGCATATTACTTTAGAATTAATGTTTTAAATATAGCTTAAAATTTGAATACAGCAACATCTCCATCAGCGATAGGTAACGTTGTTTCTGGAGTGCCGCTGTCCTGCAGAGTTTAGCGTCAACTCCGATTAAAAACCTCACCTGTCTTAAATATCCTAAAGACAATGATTAGCTGGTTCAGGTGTGTTTGATTAGGGTTGAAGGAGCTAAACTCTGCACCCAGGACCGACATTACACATCCTTGTTATTGATTAAATATGAAAGTAAAACGGCCAGTAGGTGGTGGCAAGTTACTGCTCGGAGAAGATCGACGCTCGCGTTGCCAGGTCCAGTGCATTACAGGTGAATGATGGATCATCAGACAGGCATAACTGTAACAGGTCGTTGTTAGGATGACGAATTTAACTATACCATATTGCCAGGTATACGTATACCGGCAACAGTTTGAGTTGCAGGCACACATGCAGTTTAAAGGTGTCCTGTTGATGGTCGTCTTCCTCTGTATAACAAGTAAGCATCAGTAGCCACGAGTCGCATTGGTGTGACGTCAACTCCCCTCTTCGACTGATTGGCTAGAGGAGTATCTGTCAATCTAGAACTAGTGGACCAATGGTGACGCTTAAGCCCGCCCTAATTTACATGAAACTCGAACTGCAACATTTGGAAGAGCAAGCGCAGAACATAGAAAGAAGAGCGAAGAGAAAAACATCACAAGCGTACAAAAGAGTAAAATATGAGCAGAAAATGCAAGAAAGCACAAAGTACACAGTAATAAAACCATACTTTTTAACAAAGCATGACCATAAGTTTAAGTTTTGTGCAAAATAACTTTTAATGTGTTTAAAGTTTTTATTCATGCTTGTTATTTCTTTATTCACGCTTATTATATTTTGATCCGTGACCACGTTGTTTGCTATTCTGATCATTTTGCATTCTTTTTTTCAGTTTGTGCAATATATTTTTACATGTGTTTTTAAATTTTTGATTCACGCTTATTATTTTTTTATACGCGACCGCTATATATTTGGCGGGAATTTGATCCCATACAACACCTTCAGAAAAAAAAAAAGAAGTACACATATAAATGTACAAATATATACATACACACTGTGTTGAGAGTGAAAATCCAGAACGTCTCTTTGTAGTAGGGATTTTACTAGGCTGAAGCGCAAGTGATGTACATCAATTTCATCTTGCACTATATATTGTTACTGTGAATTTTTATCTAAACAACTGCAATAATATATTCCACAAACTTCTAACAGCAATATGAGCAGCAGTCTTCAACAGTAACAATAGCAATAATAATAGTTCAGCTTTCCTGTTACATTATGGTTTCATAACAACACTGGGGCACATATTTTTAAATTAAAAAAAAAAATTCCCATGTTTTTTCCTTCGCAGGGAACCACCAGCCCACATCTGTCCAGCGCTGTCCCTGGTGTGGAACCCACGGTCCGCCAGCACCAAGTACTCCAGCACTCCAGGGAGCAGATGATGAAGAACACCACAGTCCTCTGTTAACTGGTTTGTCACTCACGCGACCACCCCACCCTTTTGAAATGAAAGATGTTGCTCCCTGTGGTGTAATACCGATAAGGTATTTCAGTGTGTGTTTGTGCCCTAGCTTTAAAGGAGACATATCATGCTTTTAAATTGTTCCTTTTTACATATAAATCATACATTTGTAGTCTATATAAAGCGGAACTGCAATGCTTGGGTCTGAATTCCTCATTATTATAGCTCCACAGGCCCCTTTTCTACCCCTTTTCTGATGTGCGTCTGAGAGCAACTCGTTTTGGTGCGGTCTCTTTAAATACAATTGAGACACTTCATACCCCGCCCCCTCTCCAGGATGCAGAGGTGACACTCGGTTCAACTCCACCCCGTTCGGCCATTTTTGTAGTCTGATAGCAGAGATACGATTATCTAGCGGCACAGAAACTTTTTATTCACACGTTATTAACAAAATGTCAACAACGGAAGACTTGTCCAGCCAGCCTTACATGTTCGAGCCAGAGTCGGAGCCGGAGCGAGATGAAAATGAAGATGACGAACCTGCAGAACAACGTCTTCATATGGATGTATCGCAATGGTGTGTTACTGTATTTACACATGAAACTTTGGTCTTCCGACCTTTTACCACCGTGTCGATTTATTTTGATTAATATGTGCGAGGGAGAGAGAGCAGGACAGCGTCTAGTTTGGAGACGGTGATGTCTTGTTTACACTTTCGCCTGGCTCCGAAGAGAGAGAGTGAGCGCGCGCGTGACCGGGTCTCTCTCTCTGCTCGTTCTTTCAGTTAAACATGCGCCCTGTCACAAGCGCAGCAGTTCATCTACATTAGACGGTGTAATGAAGCGTGTGGGTTACTACATCCAACAACCGAACATTTTAACTTACCCTCTCGTAACTTCTGCATCTTTTAGCTTGGACTACAAAATGACAGCTATAAACAATAATGGCGGATTGCTCGAAGTGTTGGGCTGGAAGTCAATGTCCTTATTTGGCCGTTCCGCTGCAAATACTGTGACCTAAACGTTCAAAAAACGTCATAGATAACAGAAAAATCTGAACAGGTTGAAAAATAAGGCCAAAACAGAATATAAAGATATCAACGAAGCACCTGAAGAGAATAATTTCATCTTTTCTGTACTTCTAAACACTCCAAATATACAACAAAATGCATTTAAGGGCTAAAAAAGTGTGTTTAGCATGATATGTCCCCTTTAAGATGCCCTCTCAATGCCAATCTGGAAACAGTCTACGATAACTGCTGCACGATCCCCAAAAGCCTCCACAGACTGATGTGGCCATGGTACCTCGCAGACAATGCCTCTCTGGCCAGTGCACCTCAAATGTGAAAACATCACTGCTATGGTGTCTCTGAAAACGTTATAGCTAGGAATTATAGCTGAACAGCATAACTTTAGTAGTTAACTGCTAAATTAATACATTCAGTAACTCTGGCAGCTGAAAATCTGTTGACCATGTCATAAAAATATCAGTTATCAGTTAGCCAAACTGCTAGCGATGCTAGCGGAGTTAACTACAAAGCAAAGCAAAAAGACCACAGCTCTGATAATAATACCTTACCTTTGTGGAAATGCCGTGAGCAAACAAGCATGTTTTCTGTAATATGACTGTGAGAGGAGACTGGCCAGCACTCAGTGTCAGGTGCAGGGGCTAGTTCATCACTAAGAGCGCATAAAGGGTTCTGACAGCAACAGGTGGAGGTTTTCCTTCAGTTCTGGCGTGTGTGTGTCGTGCTCAACGTGCAGCCGCTGTACCCTTTCATACAGGTGTGTTTTTAGCTGTGTGGGTTGTTTGCGTGGAGTGACTCCAATTCCATCTTTATGGTATATCTCCCAAGGTTTTGTTTTTCTCCATTAGGAGTTTTTAGGACACCATGGCCCCATTTACACTGTATGGTTCAAGTGACCCAATTCCGATTTTTTCCTCTCATGTGGCACAGATCGGATATGACCAGTGAACGTGTAAGCAGGAAAAAACCGCATGGATTCCGATTTTCTCAGATCGGATTCAGGCCTCATTCATATGTGGTAATAAATCGGATATGAATCGGATACGTGCATTTGCGTGTGCCATGTAAGCAGACAAATCGGATATTCCCCAGTAAATGCGAGTCGTACGTCATTAAAAAAGGGACGTCAACTCAGGTGGACACCACCAACTGCGATCACATGACTTATTAATGGTGCGATGGAGGACGAAGGCTCAACACAGTGGAGTATTTTTTTCTCCGCCTTACGAGAGTAATGTTTTGCTGATTTTTGAAAATAGTGCGGAAAGCAAAACACTGCATAATTAGAGATGCGCAGATAAGCTCCAACGTCACCCGAATCCGCAGCCAAAAACAAATCATCCACCCGCACCAATAATTTTCTCTGATTTAAGTATCCGTGCCCGATGGTCAAATTATGTATTCGTAATTTCGTATGTGTTGTTACGCGTGAGGATAGATGATCGTCACCTTCAACAGCGGACTCGACGGTTGATGCGCGCATCTAATATGAATGAGCGCTGCTTTTAAATGAACATTTCTTTAAAACAAAATTTATTTGACAGAATTTAATTTTCTTAACGGCATAAACAGGCTTTACTCCCTTGAAACTTAAACTGGAATGGAACATACTCATATTTTAGAGAATGTAGTTAATATTTTCGTTAATAATGTTTTATCATATCCACTCATCGTGACCCACCCGAAATTAATCAATGTTATTTTTATTAGCCTACTTGACCCGCCCAATCCGCGGATTATCCACAGAGCCCCCGCGGATATGACCGCGATTCGCGCATCACTATAATAATTTTGTCTGCTTCTGCATCCATTGCATATCGAGCTGTTTTACTTAATTTTCCGGGCCAGAACGTCTACATTTGGTTGTTTTGGCAGTGTATAGTGTAAATGCAAATATCGGATACGGGTCACTTTTAAAAGATGATGTAAGCGGGTCGTCAAAAAAATCGGATATAGTCAGCAAATCGGAATTGGGCATCAAGACCTGCAGTGTAAATGCAGCCCATTAGGTCACTTGATGGAGTTTTTTCAGTTCCTTGCCAATGTTGCCTTTGGCTTGCTCAGTTGGGGATATTTTGGGGATATTTAATTTTATTCTATCAATCAATAAATTCCACTAGAAACAAACCTTGTTGTATTATTTTATTTTAATTTAATACTGTGAAGCTGCTTTGATACAATCTGTATTGTGAAAAGCGCTATACAAATATACTTGATTTGATTTGATTTGATATCTTCTTCTTTTAGGCTGATTATTTAAGAGGTTTTATTCTCTGTCTGGGAAACGAGGCAGACACACATGTATTGCTGCAGTTCCTTCAACGGGCTGACGGCCGTGCTGGAATGCTGAATAACGGTGAACGCAGAATACACTTTAAGACCGATCGTTTATGAGTTTGATGCAGTTAATATACAAATGTATTCGATGTGGTTATCTCTTCTCTTGTTTTATAGTACCTTTTATCAATCGTGTTTGGGGATTGAGAGCTGAGATTGGGATACTGTGTTGCAGTTGTACTTTGGCTAAAGTAGGCTATGTTCTGTTTGGTGGTCTTATATTCTGGGCTGCACTGATGTGTACTAACATGCATGTGTCCTTTATTGTTTAAGGGGCAGACCAGCCACTGTTTCTTGTATATTTCAGATTTATATTGTGCTTTATTGTTATTGTTATTTGATATTGACTTTGATGTTAAATGTTGTTTGTCATTTGCTTTGTGTCTGTGGTTCTGCTCTCCTCTTTGTGTGTGTTCCAGTGCTCAGAGGCTTTGCACAGGGCCGGGCCTGCATCTACACTAAACCTCCTACCGATATAAAGTTGGTTTGACGTTTGTCAGAGATTCAGCTCTGAACCACTTCAATACATCAATAATGATTTGGCATAAGAACGAAAAACTGGTTGTGTTCGAACTGTTTTAAAACGTAGACGAGAACACGCAGTGTAGTTTGTGTTTTAATCGGCTGTATCCAGGGGCGTAGCCAGGACATTATTTCTGGGGGGGCCAGCTTGGGCCAGTCTTATATTTGGGGTGGCACTTGATTGTCAAAAACTACTATTTTAAAACTCACGCACAGCGTCACTCTGAGAGTAGCGGTTTTCCCGCGGCTCGTCAGTCCTTAATAAACAATGGATTGAACTTCCTTATGGTCAATAAAAATGTCTTATTGATAATCCATGTTATTGGGATGGGTGCTTAGATAATGTGCGAGTGCGATGTGTCATGATTATGTGAGGGGTTAGGGACATTAACATGAGACGGGGATGTTTTTAGTGCAAATGACAAAGACACAATATGAATTGTCATTTTAGGCGATAATTTATTTAGGTGATAATTTATTTAGGTAAACGAAACCATAGCATTTTAAGTGCAATATTCAATTTATTTGTGATAACATTAACATATTAAAAAAAAACATTACATCACAAATAAATAAGAGCATATAGTATGTCTAAATAGAACACACATTTAATAACATTGCAGGGCAGGCTCATGCCCCATAATACACTCTAGGCAAGAAAACTCATAATACAGGTAGGCAAGAAAAACTAGAAGAAGAAAAAATATCAATAATATGTACAATGTAAAGTGAACAGTATCACTACAAACAGTAGTAGACTACAACAATATCACAAACAATGAACAATATCACTAGCTTACTGCATAGTGATATCGATTTTGCATACTGCATCAATGATAACAGCACTGGTGGTTTATGGGTTGCAGTACTGAAGACAGCTCTAACACACTGACAAACCAGATCTAGAAGGGGCACTCTTTTGTGTGTGTGTGTGTGTGTGTGTGTGTGTGTGTGTGTGTGTGTGTGTGTGTGTGAGAGAGAGAGAGAGAGAGAGAGAGAGAGAGAGAGAGAGAGAGAGATCCATGCAAGTCATTTTATATAATTGTCTTTTTGTTTGCTTATTTGTTATTCTTGAGAAATATCTGAGAGTGTCAGTGTGAGAAGCTGAGAGCAGATATGTCTAAATCTCAATAAATAAGATGTCTAAATAGAACAGACATGTAATAACATTGCAATACTCATGTCCCATAATACACTCTACAGTAAGTAGGCCAGAAAAACTAGAAGATAAACAAAAGATGTAAGATGAACAACATTACTAGCTCGTCCTCTTCATTGTTAAGGCTGTTTATGCTCCAGAACTGGCAGGTATAACATAAACAGATGCTGGTTACTTAAAGGGATACTCCACTTTAAAATGAAAATTCTGTCATCATATACTCACCCTCATGTTGTTTCAATCCTTTATGAATTTCTTTCTTCTGCTGAACAGAAAGGAAGATATTAGAAGAATGTCAGTAACCAGACAGTTTCTGGTCCCATTGACTTCCATACTATATTTTTTTCCTACTATGGAAGTCAATGGGACCAGAAACTGTCTGGTTACTGACATTCTTCTAAATATCTTCCTTTCTGTTCAGCAGAAGAAAGAAATTCATAAAGGATTGAAACAACATGAGGGTGAGTATATGATGACAGAATTTTCATTTTAAAGTGGACTATCCCTTTAACTGTTAGTTTACAGTAGCTGTATTCTCCGGTTGTGATGATTACTAGCAAATCGATCAACAAACTCATCTAAATTTAAAGACGCCGCCCTCCTATGTTCTATGCTCAACACCCCAAGATCACTCAGCCTATCCTCTCCCATTGTAGTTCTCAGGTGTGTTTTGACAAGCTTCAAGCAGGAAAAACTGCGTTCACAAGCAGCTGTGCTGACAGGTATTGCCAGTGCAATTTTGCAAAGCCTGAAGAAAACATCAAAGACCTCCTGGTACGGTTCAATAAAAGCTGCCAGGTCTACAATTGTAGGTGGTCTCTGCATCCCTTGTTTTAACTTACGATCTAAAACTCTTTTAATTTGGTAGAGCTCATGCTCAAGGTCGACAAGGTCACACCCATACAATTTGGCAAATGCAAAAAGGCTATCTTTGTCACAGAAGCTTTTGCTACTTGGATTTAAAGCTTGTATCCCATGCATTATGTCACAATTCTGATTGGAAAATCTGTTCCTGAGCTCACAGAGCATCCGGTCCAAAACCAGGTTAAAGATTCCTGTCCTGTAATACTCTTTACTGTTGCCTGTTTCTCGGCTGCCTACAGTTGACATAACATGGCATCCATGTAGCTGTGAACTTAGTGTTCTCTTACGTTTTGGAGCAGTGTCTATAGAGACATCACATTGCTTTGCAAGCTCCAATACAGTGTCCCACAAATCACCAAACATCTGCTCACTCTTGTAAGATTCAAAAGTACTAATAGGTGCCTCCGCAAGGTCCACTGCTTTGGCCAAATCAAGAGAGGAAGACTGGAGCATGTCTGATAGTAATTTTGCATCTCCCAAAAGTTTCTGAAATATGGCAAGAAATACAATGAATTGGAAATCAATTTGAGGCAAAAGACCTCTGGCACCTACTGACCTCTCACCACTGTTCTCATTACTCAGTTCCTCAAGCACTGTTACAACTGCTGGCAACCTATCCCACAAATTACGGCAGGCATAATATCTGGAAGCCCACCGTGTGTCACTCAATGCTGGCAACTCTCTCGGTGCACCTGAGTACATGTCCCGTTGCACCTGTAACCATTTGGGATGCACTGCCGATCCAGACATGTAGATGTACAGCTGTTTTAATAAGGAAAAGAAGCATTCAGCCTCTGGGATCCCTCTCACAGTGTCCACAAGCACCAGATTGAGGCAATGAGCATTACAGTGAACGTAGAAAGCCTGCTTTGCTACCTCCTTAATTCGGGCCTGCACACCACTGTGCTTGCCACTCATGACTGCAGCCCCATCATAAGACTGCCCAACAAGGTTACTCTTATATTCTAGACCATATCTTGACAAGAGGTGAATTATTTTTTCTGTCAAGCTCTCCGCATCTAGCTTCTGTGCTACATCAAACTCCAAAAAACTTTCGTGAATCTTACCATTGTAATAGTATCTCAAAACAAAAGACATTTGTTCCATTTTTTTTTTGTCTTTAGTCTCATCCACAAGTATACTAAAAGCACCACTTTCCTTGACTTCTTTTATTATTGATGTGCGCACCATCTCTGCTAAGCATGACAAAACCTCATTTTGTATGTCAGGGCTTGTATATTTAGCATTTCTGGGACCATCCATCTTTTTCAAAATCTTTTCATCATGGTTTGCTATGATATTCAACAAACCCAAAAAGTTCCCTTTCCTACTTGAGTCCACGGATTCACGATGCCCTCTCAGAGCAATGTTCTCGGTTGCACAATGAAGAACCACTTCAGCAAGAGTTTTGATGTACCCCCTGTTCTCTTGTACAGTTCTGTTGTACTCTTTATTTAACTGTCCCATTAGAGAGCCCTGATTTTTCTCTGCAATTTGGTGTTCTTTCCATGCTAACATGGCATTCTTGTGATGCTCAGATCTACTATGTGCAGCATACCCTCCGTCTGTATAGGTAGCTTTTTTCCAGTTTTTGAAACCTAAACCTGAAGTAAATGTAGACTCAACATGGCCAGGTAAACTGAAATGCCTGCAGGCATAGCAAAAGGTAGAGTCTTCACTTATGGAGTATTCTAACCAGGGGTGGACTGCAAACCATTCACCCTTGAAGCTCCTGTTTCGGTCTCCTTGGAGTGTCTTGGGGAAATTGAGTTGAGGTTGTGCTGGAGCTTCACCCCTGGACATGGAAATGTCTGTAAAACACCATAGAATTCCATTAATTTTTGTGGTCCCACTCTATATTAAGTGGCGTTAAGTACTATGTACTTACATTGAAATTAATAATTTGATATACAATATACTGATCAATAATATTGATATACAAACATGATATACATGTTTTTATGTACTTACATTTTAAAATGTCCTGCATGTAATTACAGCTGTAATTAATTTATGTAATTACATTTGTAATTACACAGTTGACCCTTCCCTTACACCTTAAACCTACCCAATCCACCACACCTGTCCCTAACTTTACCCGTATCACACATCAATAGCAGCAAAAGTATTTTACAATACAAAATGAACACAAAAAGTACATTGTACTCATTTTTTTATGCAAGTACATAGTACTTAACGCCACTTAATATAAAGTGGGACCATTTTTGTTTGCCATAACCTGACCAACCCTGTCCCATTCTTCAGCTACTGATAACCACGTACCTGGAGGGCAGGTATCATGCGTGCCTGCTGCTTCATTCAGTTTTATTTGTTCTCTTCTCCCAGAATCACTCTCCTTCTCCTGCTCTGTCTCTGACAACTCATCTCCTGAACATTCACTGGCTCCTTCCCTTTCTGCACCTGCTCTGCTTTCTCCACTAGCTCCTTCTGTTTCCCTGACACATCTTTCTAGCTCTGTCGTGCTTGTTGCTGCTTGCGGGTCTCTGGTGCGTGTGCTGGCAAAAAAAGCATGGATTTTCCTGTCTCCCTCTGAGGCACTAATCCTTTTCATTGTGTCATCTTTAAAGGAAAAATTTACATAACATTAACTATAGACTGCTTTTATTTCAATTTCAAGTGTAAACTAACGACAGTCTGTTATCTATGAATTAGGGCTAAGTTACACCAGGCACGTAACTGAAGTGTTCTGTTCACTTGGCGTCTGCTGTAGTTGGTTAATATTGGAACAAATAGCTTTCACTATAATCAATGGAAGTAGCTAGTCTACACCAGACGTGATAGCGGTGCATACGTTCGAAAAAAAAATAGACCATTCGTCTACAATAGGCCTATGTCACAAAAAAATTGAAGAACGGAAGTAGGCCTACGTCTTTTAGTAGGGATACGGCTCTTCCAGTTAGCTTTTTACAATGGCGGAGTCAGATAGATACCGCTGGACCAAATCTCCCCGCAACCTGCCTGAAGTCACATATGACGGTGTGGTTTGGATGGTAAATGAAAACTCTCAAGTGGAAACCCGGTAAGAGCAACCCGGTACACTACAACAACAGCTGCGGGTGTAGCCTGCCATTGTTTTATAGCTCTAGCCGTTCACCAGTAAGGTAAACGTTTCTATGGTAACAGCGAGTTGGACCAATCAGCAGACGTTGCTGCTACGCTTAGGATTGTGGGTAGTGTATTTTTTTTTTTTCATAAGATCACGAATAAAACATGTTTTTCTTAAAACAAGATTGATTTCATACGAACTTATAGCTTCTACAGGAGCAAAAACCTTTGTTTCACAACCTCATAGCGAGTCGTGGTCAGTCTACCTCGGATGGTTTAGACATTATGGCTGATAATCTAAATCCTTAATGAGAAATACTGTCGACCGGAAGTTCTGAATTACTACTCCGTGTTCCGGAAGCAGGAAGTGTGACATAGGCCTATGGATTTTACACGTCGCGAAAACGTAGCTGCTACATATTTAACAGTTGGTCACATGTGCTGTTAATAATGTGCACCTCTAATCCATAACACTGTTTAAAGTGTACAAAAAAATACAATTAAGTATTTTTAAGGCATTTTGTAGTTATCTGGATATCAACTCCTTAGATGAATAGATAAACTAGTACCAACACATTCTAAACATGCATAGATCTCTAAAATTCTCTTTCTCGTTCACATTTTACATTTCTCCAAACCCGTGAATCAAACAATCAGCAGTAAATATACTGATTTAAAAATTAAATACAAATGTACATACCACATACGCACTATAAATGTTCTATATGTGCCCTCGCGCCCTTATGTAGGTCTCGCGCTCAAAACGGAGCTCTGAGGTAACGTTAATGAGCTTTAAAACATTTAACTCGACATGCAATCGATATCAATACTCACATCCGCAATTGCTTAAACTATTTACAACATTAAATTAACACAACTGGCATTAATACCTGAATAGAGGGGGAGAAGATTAATCATAAAACTCGCTTGATATTTCTCCACACGAACTTTATGTGTAATGGAAAATCCCCGTGAGTTCTCCCCCTAGTGTTCAACAAGTCAAGAGTAATCGATTTCACGTTGCATTGCGCCAAACTAATAGATCGCAGATGAACCCAAAATTACATACAAAATAATTATTTACAGTTTTATAAACCTTTAAACACACATTCAAAATAGCGTGATTATAGTGCTGTTAATGTTTTACAGATTTTGGTAATTATAAAATACATATTTCAATCTATCACATATGAACAAAGTGACGGTGTATGTTTTATGTTTCCACTGTTCGATCACGCCCGCGCCTCTCTCTCTCTAGCCCCTTTCACACAGCGCATTGAACCCGGGAAATTGCCGGCAAATTGCCGGAACGCCTTCTGTGTGAACGCAAACACGACCCGGGATTGATGCCGGCATCGATGCCGGGTTGGGGACCTAGTAACATTGCCGTGTTCAATCCCGGAACGCGCGCTGTGTGAACAAAAGCCGTAATAATGCCGTGTCGTAGTGATGACGCTGAAGCCGGGATCGTTCGCCAGCTGTGAAACGGTACGTAATGCGCAAGTTTATGATCGAATCAGAGAAATAAATGCACAAGCGTGGTTTCGCAGCTCATAAGCAAACTGAAGACGCTGCTGAGACATTACAAGTCACATCGATGTCACGTGTCTTTCCGGGACATACACGGGTTGTGTGTGAACGCGCTCTCTGATTCCGGAAAATCACTGGCAGTGTGAATGAACCAAAATCAAATGAACCCGGGTCAAATCCCGGGTCACTTTATCCGTGTATTTTCCGGAATCTCTGTGTGAAAGGGGCTTCTGACACACACATTCCAGGATTGCAAACTTGACATCGCAGCCTGTTATTATGCTGCGTTTACACCAAACGCGAATAGAGCGTCAAATTCGCGTCTAGTTCTTGAACATTTTGAATCCATTCGCGCGTCCAAAGCGAAAGCGAGCTTTTGAAGCGAAATAGACGGGCGTTCAGTGCTTTGACTCCGCTACTACCCTGTTGCGTGAACGGTGTATTGTATTTCACGTATCGCCCGTGACGCTGGCGTCTGCTTGCGTTCACTGTTTTGACTATGAAAGGGAGCGCGTCTCTCGCGTTGACTAACGGCCCTAAGTGACACATTGGAATTGACTTAAGCTAGCTATAGCTAGCGCTAGCTCGCTAGCCAGAGATAATCATACAAGTTTGCAAAAATAACAGCAGCAGCTCAACTCAACTCACTCTGTCACCCTTCCTCTATGTCGACACATTCTTACACATTAAACTGAGTGAGAAGATAATGATCTTATCATTTCAATTATGCTTTCAAGTATCACAAACTTACTCACCTGTTAGTTACAGTGGTATCCAGTGGTTAGCTGCTAGTCTCCATTAAGCGCTGTCAGAATGCAGGCACGTTATGTCTTGCACTGTTGATGGGGGCGTGACCCAACATGTTGCTAATATGGGTCTTGTAGCGTAAGTGACAAATGACTTGATTAAAAAATAATAATGCATATATTTCAGCTTATTTTAGACGTTTCTGTGCAGGAGGGTTTTTTAATTAATTTTCCTCCTCAGACTGGGGGTGGGGCCGCGATGTTGGGGGGGGCCGGCAGGGGGGCCGAGCCTTGACCAGTGGTGGCCGTGGCCCCCCCTGGCCACCACGTAGCTCCGCCCCTGGCTGTATCACAACCTATACATTTTGTAATGTAAAACAGCAGATAGGGACCGTCTAAAAAGTACAAAACAAAGAGGAAAAACGCTCAATTGTTCCATCCATATATGCTTTACTCTTAAAAAAATGTGTTTAAACTGTACACACAAAACCTAAACACACACACACACGCACGCACACACAGACACAATCTCACACACAATCTCACCTGGTAAAAACACCGTAAATGTTATACATTGAGAAGTTATACACTGGGAAGAATAAAATAAATGTGTTGTAATAGTAGCCTAATGTTATTAAGACAAAGAAGTTTTAAATTTAGAGTAAAAACCTTAATATTCAATCCCAAAATTCAATTCAAATAGTGTTATATTGTTAAAATAACTGCTTTCAGTTTGTTTAGCTGTCATAAGTGATGCAAAAACAGTGCTCCTGAGATTCAGATGTGCAAATAAATGTGTGTAAAATACATATAGATGTTTTTCCTAATATAGATTGTGTGTGTTGTTGCTGGTTCCTAGAAGATCATTTTGAACATTCACAGAATCCCAGCACAGGGTATACTATACTGATATTTAAAGAAATGCATAAGCTCACTAAAAATTAATAACGTGTTCTAGCTCAACTTCAAAGGGTGTGTGTTGTTACTGGTTAATAGAAGAAAAAGTGTGTGTTTTTGTTATTCATAAAACTACAGCACAACACGTGTTATTGAAAGCAAAAATGGTACAAAATCTCTCAAAGCCTCCTAAAGAGTGTGCGGTATTACTGCCCCCTAGAGGAACATGTTGCAGTTGTTTTGACCGAGTTTGATATTCAAATTTTAAATTAATTATTTTAAAAATTCATAAAGTTTTCTACCTAAACTTCAAAGGGTGTGACTTGTTGCTCGGACCTAAAAGATTATTTACACGCAGGCGACTTTTTAATTTGTAATCCAGGATAAATGCTATTGAATTAAATTTAAACCTGATAATAAATTAATTTAAAATTCAGACAGTTTTCTATCTCTAGTTCAAAGGGTGTGTGTGTTGTTACTGGATTCTAGAAGAATATCTGGATATTGGTTTTAGTAACTCATATATATGAAATATATATATATATATATTTCTATGTGAAATTGGAATTACATTGTTCCCCACACCTGTAGGAGGCAGTATCTCATAATAACACATATAAATTGAAATGTTAAAAGAATAAGCTTTTGTTTCACACATGTTCTCTAACAAACATGGGTAGATATAAAAAGGACACAAATTAAAAACAAAGATGTATGGACAGATGCTGGTGGGACGGATGCTATTATAAAAGCATTTATCTTTAACAATATCAGCAAAAAAGAAGAAATCTGTTCAGAAACATGGTCAAACCTGGCTATGGATGTTTTTCAAAAGACAAATGACAAACTGTGCAAATGGTTGAGCGTGATATGGAAGAACAACAGGCGAGGTATACGTACTGAAGTCCTTTGTGAAGGTAAGGGAGAGTGTTAAATTGCTTTGCTTTACTGATAGTTTTCATAATCAAGTGTTACAAGTGGATCATTGTCTTATACATAAACTTACTACAAATACATTCAATTTAACCATGATCGTGTGTGATTAAATAAAATTTTCCAAACCTGTATGAGTTTATTTCTTCTGTTGAAAACAAAAGAAGATATTTTGAAGAATGTTGGTAACCACACAGTTGTTGGTAGCCAATGACTTTTTTTCCCCTACTATTAAATGTTGACAATTTTAATTTTTGTGTGAAATACCCATTTACAAATCATATGATGTGTACTTTACTTAAAGCAGCAAATATAATGCAACTACATCCACTGGCTTTCAAAAGTTTGGGATCGGTAAGATTTTATGCTCTCTTTTGTCTCTTAAGTCTCTTATGCTCACTAAGGCTGCATTTATTTGATTTATATGATCAAATCTGAATTTTGAGCATCATAACTCCAGTCTTCAGTGTCACATGATCCTTCAGAAAATCATTCTAATATGCAGCTCAATAAACATTTATTATTAATATCTATGTTGAAAACAGTTGTGTACAAAAAAATAAATAAATTCTTAATAACCCCAAACTTTTTAATGGTAGTGTAGGTTTAAAACATTACAATTGGTCGAATTATACTGAAATACTACTACTAATAATAATAATTTTCATTTTTAGATGGACAAGAAGTCCATCACCAGGATGAGACCAGACAACAACAAAATGACCAGACAGAACACATTGTTTTAGAAGAGCAAAAGTGTACTGAAAATGATGATGAACATACATGTAACTCAGAAATAAATACAAATGGTGTGGATTTGAAGTCAGAAAGTAAGGAGAGTGACTTGGTTTCAGTGTCCACATATTCTGAAAATGAAGAGGAAGAAAAACAGGAACATGAACCAGAACATGAAAATGAACATGACAGAAACAACAAAGAGTGGAGGGCCACAACACCAGGCCCAAAAAAAATCAGTTTGGAGATAAAATGGGAGAGGTGGGAAAAAATAAAGCCACTGCATGGTTCAAACCAACTCCAGAGACCATGGACAGATGTCCTGTACAAAGAATTTACAAAGATCAGTCCTTGTTGTGTGCTGTGCTTTAAGTACCAAGATGTTAAATGCAAAAATAGTCTGAAATGATCCCTGCCTTTCTTTACAGCACGTGCCACCTGCACCTTTAAAGGCTGTGCAGCAGTCTTTACTTTTACAATAAAAAACCCCCAACAAAATCAAAAGAGAAAATGACTGTCTTTGTAGCCCGTAAAGGAGACATAACACACAAGAAAAGTGACAAATTCAGACAGGCCAAATATTTCCGAAGGGGACAAATTGCTAAAAGCATTCAACATGGTGTGAGCAATTACTACTATCAAGCCCTAAGAAAATCACCATCAGAAGAGATTGTGGCAGGCAATATCTCACAATGCTTAACTAAAGACGTGTTAAGGGTGATATCCAGTGAACTGAAAAAAAGCACCAGGCTACATGACGACATAATCATGGAGCTGGTGCTTACACAAAAGATAATGAAAGAATGTTCTACATCTGACTGTGCTGAGACTGCTGGTTACCTACAGCATCTGCAGGTGGACCCTTTTGCTGTACACGTGTACACACAATGGGGTTTACACATTTTAGCCCAGCATCTGAAAAAAACAACAACAGTAGCACTTCACTTGGATGGCAGTGGTAGTGTTGTAAGAACTGATTTTCCTGCTATAACGAAACGCACTCTGCAATAAAGCCATAAAATGCCCCCTGGACAGCAGATAGCAAAGACAGAGCACAGAACCTTGTCCTGCCCAAACTTATCTCCTTGTCCCCTTGTTTGACTTCAACTCATCCCCCCTCTCCCTCCTTAAGTCACTGAAAGTTCATTAAGAATGTCTATATTTCGAATATGGTGTAGCTTGTGAATATGTTGTTTTTTCCTTTTCATGTTTGGTATCATTTTATGTGTCTCAGTGCGATTGGTAAAATGGTCTTAATTTCATTGCTGTCATTGGCTTAATGAGAAAGATTGAGAACTTAGGAGAATCCTGTATCTCTCTGGCTGATATCTCTTTACGATATCTCCTGAAACCAGGTGCTACCCCCCCCCCCCCCCCCCCCCCCCCCGGGGTACATGGATTGGCCAGTAGGCACGTCATCTGAAGACCTTTTGATTTCTGTCTATCACTGACTTGGCAAGTTGTACGGAAGTGGCTAAATAAACTACACTCTCTTGTACGAGTGAGCAGTAGGCAACCGACTTAAGAGGTATTAGCAAACCCTGCACCCTCTGACCAAGATCAGACTGGCAAGGCTGTGTCCGTGAGATCCACGAAAACCCGGGAGTGTGACATACACGCATTAAACCTTCGCCAGGCCATTGGATTCTGTAGTTGGGCCAATGGATGGTCCTTACACAGACACACACAAATACACACATACGCATTCACAGACACACATACACACTTGCAGACACACACTGACACACATACACACTCACAGACACACATATACACTCACAGACACACATACACACACACACACACACACACACACACACACACACACACACACACACACTCACTTTTTTAATGTTTTTCAGGATGCGGAGTGGGTGGGCTGAATTAAGCACGGCAGCAGAGTGCTGTTACGGACTCACCGTCCGAACTCATGAGCGTTGCCTTAAGCAAGGCAGAAGAAGATGTAATTTTCAGACACAAGACACAAACAGTAGATTGCTTACCATTATTGTTTTACATTTAATAACTTTTTTGATTTTTTTTCCCCTAGATTTTGCAGCAGTATTTTACCATGATCCGGCCTAATAATCTCCAGTGTGAACAAGTTTGCAACAATTTTTTTGTTTCCTGTTCTGGTTCACCAGTCCACAGTGTGTCCCAGGACATGAATCATCTGCACTCAATGTACATACCTACACAGATCAATGTGCACGTGTGAATGTATAGATCTTGTTAGTCACAGTCATTCCACGATTAACATTTACTTTTATATTTTGTTTCTACAGATATAGGTTGGACGTGTGTAACCTATAGGCAGGGCAGTTATGGTGGCTGCAAACAATCTGACAGCCCAACAAAAGGACTGCATCAGCCTCTACTTGGCTCGTAAAGCTGTAGCGGGACTAAATGAAAAGCTTGTAAAGGGTGATCTTGGTGATCATGATCTTTTGGACTCCTTGGCCGTGTATGTATCAAAGACAAACTATTTGAACAGCAGATTAGCAAAGTTGTCTACATTTATCGTTTATTACTATAAACTTTATATTCCTCACTTATACAGGACATGTTCAGATGAAGAGCAAACAGCTGATCAAAAACCCACGAGGCGTTCTTTTGCTAATTTTCTGGAAGTATTTCCTGTTTCCGTTGACGGCCAGCCCCCAAATAAGAAGCAGCATACTGACCGGGGTTTTCGGGGGACAGGCTGTATTATGACAAGTGGCGTCTAACACAGTATGGCCAAAGGAAAGACTTTCTACTTACGGGCCAGGACCAGAGCTAGGACCTCTCCGCCCCTCCCGGCCATCGAGATCTCCACCCGGAACCGCTTCTCCCCTCTACGCGAGACGGAATGCGACGCTGTGATCATCGGCAGTTCCATCGTCCGGCATGTCCGTGCTACCATAGGTAAAGGTAAGGTTCGCACTCACTGCTTTCCTGGTGCTCGTGTTCTCGATGTCGCTGCACAGGTTCCCGGGATTCTGAACGGTGACGAGCCCGTCGGAGCTGTCGTGCTGCACGCGGGAACGAACGACATCAGGCTACGGCAGTCGGAGGTTCTGAAGAAGGACTACAGGAGCCTGATCGAGACGGTACGCAGTACATCGCCTGAAACAACGATCATCGTGTCTGGACCGCTTCCCACCTACCGACTAGGACACGAAAGGTTCAGTAGATTATTTGCTCTAAATGAATGGTTAATGTCATGGTGTAATGAACAGAGACTGCTCTTTGTAAATAATTGGAATCTTTTCTGGGAGCGACCTAGGCTCTTCCGTGCTGATGGCCTTCACCCCAGCAGAATCGGAGCGGCTCTTCTGTCGGACAACATCTCCAAGACGCTACACACCATATGACTAGTAAGTCAAAGTCCAAATCACACTCTTTGCTGTCCAAACTTAATTGATATAAGTACCAATGTAGAACATTATATTGAAACTGTGTCTATTCCTCGTTTAGTGAGATAAAATAATAAATCTACTGCAGGATCTAAGAAAAATCTAATTGTGATTAAACCAGAAAATCTCAATATTAGTGAACAAAAACAATTTATAAAGCTAGGTCTTTTAAACATCAGATCGCTTACACCTAAGGCAGTTATTGTAAATGAAATAGTCACAGATAATAGTTTCGATGTACTTTGCCTTACTGAAACCTGGCTTAAACCAAATGATTATTCTGGTCTTAATGAGTCTACTCCTCCTGGATACTGTTACAAGCATGAGCCCCGTCTGATTGGTCGTGGCGGTGGTGTTGCTATAATCTATAAAGATATTCTTACTGTTACTCAGAAAACAGGTCACAGGTTTAATTCGTTTGAAGTACTTGTGCTAAATGTTACTCTCTTAGATGTAAGAAAGAAATCCATATTATCTCTAGCCTTGGCTACTGTATATAGACCGCCAGGGCCTTACGCTGATTTCCTAAAAGAGTTTGCAGACTTTCTCTCAGATCTTTTGGTCAATGTCGATAAAGCATTAATTGTTGGAGATTTTAACATACACGTAGATAATTCAAATGATGCTTCAGGGGCTGCGTTTACAGATTTATTAAACTCCTTTGGGGTCAAGCAAAACGTAACTGGTCCCACTCATCGTCTTAATCATACGCTAGATTTAATTATATCACATGGAACCGATCCAACCGATATAGATATTATACCGCAAAGTGATGAAGTCACTGACCATTACATGGTCACTTGCATACTACGTACCGCTGAAATTTGTCATGTTGCGCCGCGTTATCGACCAGGCAGAACAATCCTTCCAACAACTATAGATCATTTCTCAAATAGCTTACCTGATCTATCTCAGCTGCTCAGTGAACCCAAACAAACAGATGAACTAGAGGAAATGACTAGCACTATGAGCACCATTTTCTCTAGTACATTAGACATCGTTGCACCAATTAGATTAAAAAAGGTTAGAGAGAAAACTAAAGCACCATGGTACAACAGTGTTAAGCATGTTCTAAAGAGAGAAACTCGTAATTTAGAGCGTAAATGGAAACAAACTAATCTAGAGGTCTTTAGAATCGCATGGAAAGACAGTATGTCACGTTATAAAAAGGCCCTAAAAGCAGCCAGGGCTGAGCATCTCCGCAAACTAATAGAAAACAACCAAAATAATCCTAGGTTTTTATTTAACACCGTCGCTAGACTAACAAATAAACAGACGTTACCGGAGCAAAATATTCCGTTACAGTGTAGTAGTAATGATTTTATGAATTTCTTCACTGAGAAAATAGAAAGCATCAGAAACACAATTGTAAATGTACAATCTTTAATGGTGTCTTATGATTCAGCCTCAATTATCACCCCGCAAGAACAATTACAGCGCTTTGCAACTATAGGACAGGAAGAGTTAAATAAACTTATCATTGCATCTAAACCAACAACGTGTTTATTAGATCCAATACCAACTAAACTACTGAAACAAGTGTTACCTGTAGTGGAAGAGCCTCTTCTCAATATTATTAACTCGTCTTTATCCTTAGGTCATGTTCCAAGAATATTCAAGTTGGCAGTTATAAAACCTCTTATTAAGAAACCACAATTAGATCATAATAACTTAGCAAATTACAGACCCATTTCAAATCTTCCATTTATGTCTAAAATACTAGAAAAAGTTGTGTCCGCTCAACTGTGCTCTTTCTTGCAAGAAAATGATATCTATGAAAAGTTTCAGTCTGGATTCAGGCCGCATCATAGCACAGAAACTGCGCTCGTTAAAATCACAAATGATTTACTTTTAGCTTCTGACCAAGGCTGTATCTCAATACTAGTTTTACTTGATCTTAGTGCTGCGTTCGATACTATAGATCACACAATACTCTTAGACCGACTACAAAACTACACTGGTGTTCAGGGACAGGCATTAAGCTGGTTCAGATCATACTTATCAGACCGTTACCATTTTGTCTGCGTAAATGGGGAAAAATCGAAGATAACGTCAGTAAACTACGGTGTACCGCAAGGATCTGTGTTAGGCCCTCTGCTATTCTCAATATATATGCTGCCACTTGGTAATATTATAAGAAAACATGGAATTAATTTCCACTGTTATGCTGATGACACTCAATTATATATTTCATCACGACCAGATGAAAACGCTAAATTATCTAAATTAACAGAGTGTGTTAAAGATATAAAATACTGGATGACATGTAATTTTCTGCTATTAAATTCAGATAAAACGGAGGTATTACTTATTAGTCCAAAAAACTGCCCACAAAACCTCTTACAATACAACTTTAATTTAGAAGGGTGTCCTGTTACTTTATCCTCTACAGTAAAAGACCTGGGTGTTATATTAGACCGCAACTTGTCTTTTGAAAATCATATTTCATATGTTACAAGAACAGCCTTTTTCCACCTTAGAAACATTGCTAAGCTACGTAACATGCTATCTGTTTCTGATGCAGAAAAGTTAGTTCATGCATTCATGACCTCGAGACTAGATTACTGTAATGCTTTATTAGCTGGTTGTCCTGCATCCTCAATAAACAAGCTACAGTTAGTCCAAAATGCCGCCGCTAGAGTTCTTACTAGATCAAGAAAATACGATCATATAACACCAATTCTGTCGTCTCTACATTGGTTACCTATAAAGTTCCGTATCAATTACAAAGTATTGCTACTGACCTATAAAGCCCTAAATGGTTTAGCTCCCGTGTATTTAACGGAACTTCTATCGCCCTACAATCCATCGCGCTCTTTAAGATCACTAAATTCGAGGCTTCTGGTCATTCCTAGGATATCTAAGTCCACTAAAGGAGGGAGAGCGTTTTCACATTTAGCTCCTAAACTCTGGAATGGCCTTCCTGATATTGTTCGAGGCTCAGACTCGCTGTCCCAGTTTAAAACTAGATTAAAGACGCATCTCTTCAGCCAGGCATTCACATAATACTTACATTTTATACTACAGTTGAATCAGATTGAATGCATTAATATTGCGAACAGCAGCTACGCTAATTATTTCCCATATGCTTTTCTGTTGTTATCTCGGGACGCTAGTCCCGAGGTAAATACAGATCGTCAGCTCCAGTTTGTATCCAGCCTCTCATGGAAACTACAGATTCTCCAACACCCGTGCAGAGACGACTCGGCGCCTGTGAAGAGACGACTCGACGCTGGCTATGTTTATGCCCTAAATCAATACATGATTAACTAACTGTATTTCTCAATGTACATTTCTGAAATGCACTTTCTGTAAAGCTGCTTTGAAACAATATGTATTGTGAAAAGCGCTATACAAATAAATTTGAATTTGAATTTGAATTTGAATACTTGGCAAGTCTCCAAATCCATCAATACAGTATTGGCTCCAATTCATTTGACATTAATTCACACTGACAAATGACTTGCATGAGTAAATTCTTGTCATTCTGTCTTACAGGTTATTTCCGTCTCCGTAGGCCTTCAGCTGCTAAAGTGGCAAGGCTGATTGGTCAGCATGGGTAGACGACCAATTGTCCCAAAACAGAGGAGATCGTTAAGCTCTGGAAGCCATCCAACAAAAAGAGTGTTGAGTGTTGTGTCACCCTTTATCAAGAACTGTGTGGCTGAGCAGTCCTGGACAGGCCTTGCTCTTAAAGACTTTGGTCCTCCTAAAGGTCTCGGTAAGAAAACCTTTCAGTTATTTTCAATGCCAGAGAATACACAAATCTAAATTGTACCTTTTAACAGCCATTAACAGCACCAAGAACTAGAATTAATTCCTGAAAAATGTATCTACATGCAAAGTATATTCATTAACTCCAAATGTAATGTTTTCCTAATTACAGGAGTGGTTGCAACCAGAACATTTCACAAACAAGATATTGTCTGTGATTACCATGGAAGGGAAGCCATTATTGAGGACCTTCATGATGAGGCAGGGTACCTGTTTTTTAAAAAAAAAATCAGGGCAGAAAAGCCTCTATGTGGATGCACAGACCTTTCCATGCATCTGTCACCCACAAGCAGACACGTTTGGCCGCCGGATTAATCACTCTTCAAAGTCAATGTTAAACCATTCTGCTGCACTTTGAATTTTGATGGTGAACAAATGGAAGTGGTATTGTTCAAGGCAATGGTTGATATACCAGTTGACTGTTATGTCACGGGGTGACGATTAAGTGGAACTGCCCCGCTCTATACTTGTTTCCAGGGGGAGCAAGTTCGATGTAACATCGGAACGGTTCCGGGTCTTCCTGTGTAAACAGTCTTATGGAGCTCGCTGATTAGGAAAACGAGTGACAGCTGGGCGATGAGCAGAGATTGAGCCACGAGGGGGATTATAAAAGGATCCGGTTGATGGGCAGAAGGCGAGTCCTTTTGAAAAGTTCTTTTGTGCAGTTTGGCAGTGAAGTCTAAGTTTTGTGCTGGAGTTTTGGGGTAAGAAGACTTTTGGGCGGATGCAGACTGGAGGAAATCTGTTGTTGTCGATTCACTGATTACATCGGGCAGTACACGAGAGGGCAGAACGATAAAGAACGGAGAGGACTGTGAGTAAAGAAGGAAGAGCTGGAACGCAGTGATATGATTGAACTGTGTGAATTCAACGAACAGACAAGTGTTATCTGCCAGTCCTATTAGGAGGTTATGCCTGTAGCGCTCGCCACCTGCTAGTATGTGGTGAAACTGCCCCGGCGTCCGGTGAGTTCTATTCTGAAACTTTTCAATGCCAGTTGTGTTTCCATAGTCAACCGTCTACACAGCTTGGATGTACAGTTTGCCAGTGGGGCGGAGAGAGTCGGCTGGGACCACGACAGGAGACTCTATTCACTGTGAGTTGATGTGAGTTGCAGTGCCTAATGTGAATTGAACACGTGTGATCATTTGAAGTGACTGAATTGTGCACTGGTGTGGAAACTGAAGTTTATGTCTGCCTGTTCTCCAGTCGTCTACTCGTGGGTTCTGAAGGCCAAACTGAAATTAATTAACTGTTGTGTGTTGAGCATATGCTGTGCAGGAATGCAACTCGAACTCGTCTCAGTGGAAGAGGATTTATGAGAGATCTATGAATGCTGTTGACGATTGAAACCTGTATTCACTTCTGTGGTTCTGTGAACGTAGAGAAACTGCCCTCTATCATCGAATACTGCCTTCACTGCTCTGTGGTAAGAAGATCCAGTTGCTGATTGTTAAATCTTCTATTCACCATGATTGTTCTGTGAACATAGAGAAACTGCCCTCTGCCATTGAATACTGCCATCGCTGCTTTGCGGTAAGAAGATTCAGATGTTGAATGTCAAGTCTTCTATTCATCACGATTGTTCTGTGAACATAGAGAAACTGCCCTCTGCTATTGAATGCTGTTGTCGCTGTCCTGTGGAGAGAAGGCTCAGCTGTTGATGATTGAAATCTGCATCCACTTCTGTGGTTCTGTGAACATAGAGAGACTGCCCTCTGTCATCGAATATTGCCATCGCTGCTCTGTGGTAAGAAGATTCAGTTGCTGAATGTCAAGTCTTTTATTCATCACGATTGTTCTGTGAACATAGAGAAACTGCCCTCTGCTATTGAATGCTGTTGTCGTTGTCCTGTGGAGAGAAGGCTCAGCTGTTGATGATTGAGATCTGCATCCACTTCTGTGGTTCTGTGAACATAGAGAGACTGCCCTCTGTCATCGAATATTGCCATCGCTGCTCTGTGGTAAGAAGATTCAGTTGCTGAATGTCAAGTCTTCTATCCACCATGATTGTTCTGTGAACATAGAGAAATTGTTCCTCTGCTACCAAATGCTGTTGCTGCTGTCCTGTGGAGAGAAGACATAGCTGTTGCCGATTGAAACCTGTATTCATCTCTGTGGTTCTGTGAACATAAAGAAACTGACCTCTGCTATTGAATACTGCCATCGCTGCTCTGGGGTAAGAAGATTCTGTTGTTGAATGCCAAGCTTTCTATTTGCCATGATTGTTCTGTGAACACAGAGAAACCGCCCCCCCTGCTATCGAATACTGCCATCGCTGCTCTGAGGATTGCCCTGTTAGTGGAAGTGGCCAACACCGTTCTGTGGGGAAGAGAGCGACTGTGGTTGCGACTCGACGGTTGTGGAGGGGGAGCTGCCCCCAGCTAGTGAGTGTGTCCCGTGGAGGAAACGAGAGAGTTCCTCGGTGGTCATCTGCGACGAAGTGCTGGAGCGCGGCTGATGCTTCCCCTGCCTGATCCTCCCCTCTATCCCAAAGAGAGGCGACACTCAAATAATTGATGCTGTCCTGTGATATGAGTAATCCCCTTCCTTTGCTGTCAATTTCCCACTAGCACGTGCTCCAGTACTTACCTCCAGCCGAAGAGGAGTCGCGGTGTAAACCCCTGCCAGTGCCTGAGCCATTACTTACCTCCAGCCGAAGAGGAGTTGCTGTGCAAATCCCGACCAGTGCCTGAGCCATTACTTACCTCCAGCCGAAGAGGAGTTGCTGTGCAAATCCCTGCCAGTGCCTGAGCCATTACTTACCTCCAGCCGAAGAGGAGTTGCTGTGCAAACCCCTGCCAGTGCCTGAGCCATTACTTACCTCCAGCCGAAGAGGAGTTGCTGTGCAAATCCCGACCAGTGCCTGAGCCATTACTTACCTCCAGTCGAAGAGGAGTTGCTGTGCAAATCCCTGCCAGTGCCTGAGCCATTACTTACCTCCAGCCGAAGAGGAGTTGCTGTGCAAACTCCTGCCAGTGTCCTGAGCCATTACTTACCTCCAGCCGAAGAGGAGTTGCTGTGCAAATCCCTGCCAGTGCCTGAGCCATTACTTTTTTAACTAAATAAAATATATGTTTTTGATCCATATCTTGTCTGGTCTGTCGTGTCTCTGGGTAACTCCTCGAGGTGGTACGTTGTGAAGGGGAGGGAAGTCCACCCCGACCTGTGACAGTTACCCTTGCTCAGCAGGGATCACTGGTGATCCCAAACATAGGTTGTTCAAAATTCATTATTCTTTAAAACATCACACTCTTACTTGATCTGGACAAACTCAGCGTTATAAGAAAGATTTACGACTCCAGCTTCGATATTTGACCACTGTTTATGATTTAAGTGGTTTGCAGTGACATTAATTTCTTAATTTATGCCTGGAGTGCAAAATAATTCATCTGTAACGATCGTTATTTTTAATAGAAATAATCACTCACACAACATCCATTCTCGTCTTCTCCGGTTTATTTGTGCTCAGATACATATAATATACAGCATACGACAGGGCTATTAGTCCAATAGTGCGCATATTTTGAGAAATAAATATTAATTATCACATGTTAGTAAATTATTTCGCCATACAGAAAAAACTTTTCTATTCATTTCCACTGAATTATGCGATCTGGAAAGCTCAAACAGCGAACACAGCGAGATGTGTGTCTCTTCTTCCTGAATCGCGTCATATTTGACCTCGCGTGATTATGTTTGGCTGTACAGCATGTCAATCATCTCACGTGGTTCATCGTGACCTCTTATGTATGACGCGTCATGTCCACTTCCTCATTCTCGACATCCTTGAAAACAAAGCGAAAGTTACATCTCTTCACCTGAAACTAGAAGCTAATAAACGCAAGATTTAAGTATGTGTTTTTAGTTTGATTTTCGTGCAATCTGGGGTGTTTTTATATGAATAAAGAATAAAGGTATAGGTAAACATAGCCCATAGCTTCACATAAAATGCTAAATATAACATATTTCAAAATCGTTTTTTTAATTGAAACCATAATAAACCGCGACCGGAATATGATACAAATACTCGATGGTGTTTAAAAGCAAGCTCTTAGTAAAAGTGTAATATTAATAAATTAAATTGTGTCATGTAGCTTGAGGCTACCTGTTGGGCTAATGCACCTGTGCTAATGCACCTGCTGCAGGAGCTTTCTAATATTCCATACAATCATTTTTTAAAAAATAATTCGCATTTAAAGTTTCAATAATAGTTTTTTATTGTTTGTTTACTAACAAGACTTAAGATAATAAGTGGATTATTCATGTGTAGTGGGATTTACATAGCTGTCAATGGCAAAGCATTATGCCAGAAGAAAGGCTGTAATGGCTGAATTCAAACAAAAGAATAAGGATAAAAGAATAATGAAGGTGTGAAAGGTTAGTCGATTTAAATGAATAGAACAGGAATTGGGCAGTTCTCCCTGCCAGACATTAGTCAGAGAATGTAAATTGGTGTTTATAGGGCAATAAACTATTTGATGAGAATCTTGTAGCCTTCTAAAAAACTTCTCTGAAATCCTCCCCTGACATAGTCACACAATAAGCATCATAAAATGCATATTTTTTTAGATATCATCCTCAGATTTGAAATGAAGCATGACCACAGTTGTGGCTACACTTTAGTTGTGGTTATAAGTTGCTATCCTAAATTAAAATAATATTTTTATACATTTAATAAATATATTCTTAATATTTGTTGTTTTTGTTTTTATGTTTGAGCTTATATATCTCAATATTAATAACAGTCTGGTTAATTTTGAGTCTTGAACTATAAACTCTCAAGGGTTGGCTTTCTAAATATATGTGTGTTATGTGTCTATTCAGAATGACTTATGAGCAGCAACCTTTTTATTTTGGGTATGTCATGTATGCATCACTTGCCAAAATTGGGGGGTGACTGGTAAGGGGATTATGGAGTAAACCGAAAATCATTCCATGGGGAAGGGTTAGACCTGGAATGGCTGGATGATTAGGCCCCAGTCAAACCGGTCTAACGTATTTACATTTTTTACACACATTTAATTTTTTTGATCTATAGTTAGCCCATTTTTTATAGTGTTTTTTTTTTCTTATGTTTTTAGTGGTAGGTATTAAGTTTTTTTTTTTTTTTTTTTTACAGATTTAATTTTTTCTGTTTTATTGAATAAAAACACACTTTACTCATGGGCTCATATTAAAAAACGTTAAAAAATCCAAACACAAAAACTAAAAAATATGTTTAAAAAAATCCATCCAAAAAAACTAAAAAATAACAAAAACCAAAAGAAAAAATATTTTTAACTTTACACAAAGCAGTGCAATGTCAGTGCCGGTCCCCAGCCCGGATAAATGGGTAGGGTTTTTACTCTCTTATGGTGTACTTTGTCACGTTCACCAGCTAGTCACCAACTACTCAATACATTTCCCATCATACTTACTGGCCATCACCTGCATTCACTTACTGACTCCTTACCTGCACAATACCTACCTGAACAACTTGTTTTCAATCATTGCCTTTATCTGCATACCAAAACAGACATCTATCCTGAACATTGTATAAATCAGTTGCTCATCTGCTTCCATCATTGCAATCACATACTTCTGCAAATAAACCTGTTTATTACTTAACCTTGTGTGAATCCTTTACCTGTGTTAAAAAAATCAATAATTATTTATAACATTTATAATAAGTGTAATGAGGCAATAAATGTTATAACATTTAGTAATCCATAATCATTTCAGATATTATATGTAGACTAATTGTTTAAAACAATTCTGTCAGTACACCTTAAAGGAGAACTCCGGTCAATTTTAACATTGAGCTCATTTTATTGTACATTTGGAGTGCTGTCAATACAGAGAACAACGACAAAAATCGGTGTTGCCTACACCGTGTTATCCTCTTTTTAAAATTTGCACCCTGTTGACTTCAATGGGGCAAGTACTAAACCTGCTTTTAGGCTCTTAACATCCTTGATGTGTCATTACAAGTGCACAGAAAATGTGAGTGATTCCTTCTGAGTGAACACGAGTGGATCTGACTGCAGTAGATGTAAAAGATATGTATAAAAATGATGTTATTTAAGCCAGCGCAAATACCTGTTTACATCCTGTTTTTCGGTTGAAGTCCAAAGTAGTCGATTGCCGAGTTCACGCGCGTGATCATAGGTAACTAAACCTATGCGCGTGAACTCGGCAATCGACTACTTTGGACTTCAACCGAAAAACAGGATGTAAACAGGTATTTGCGCTGGCTTAAATAACATAATTTTTATACATATCTTTTACATCTACTGCAGTCAGATCCACTCGTGTTCACTCAGAAGGAATCACTCACATTTTCTGTGCACATGTTAACATCAAGGATGTTAAGAGGCTAAAAGCAGGTTTAGTACTTGCCCCATTGAAGTCAACAGGGTGCAAATTTTAAAAATAGAATAACTCGGTGTAGGCAACACCGATTTTTGTCGTTGTTCTCTGTATTGACAGCACTCCAAATTTACAAAAAAATGAGCTCAATGTTAAAATTGACCGGAGTTCTCCTTTAATTTATAAAAATGAACTAGATCAATGCGATCTAGTTCATTCATAAGAATGTTGTATCTCCCTTTAGTGGGCAAGCACAATTTATTTATTATACATGTTTTAAACATTTGTGTAAATAACACATAATTATAAAATATATATAAATATAACATTCATGCATTTATTTATTTTTTCATTTTTGAAATGTGCCCCAGGCAACGGAAAGTTTTCTTAAGCCCTATGTTCAGTACATTTTTATTTAAATGATGGCAACCAATTAGAATGTTTTAAAAAGTATCAAAGAACAGTCCAATAAGGTTTGGGAGTCACTATCAAGCACCATTTGAAGGTGGGACGTCCTTTTCTGACACATGGTCACAGGAGCACATGGTGTGAGATGAAAGCAAGATTATTTGCTTTAGTAATCTTATTTAAAATGACATGAACTGTACATAAAAAATATGTGTGTGTGTATGAAGGTGTAGAGAAGCCTTTTGGCAGGTTTTGTGAAGTTTTTTTTATTTTGCATGTTCACAAATTCAGTTTTTCTTTTTGTTGCCTCAGGGCAACGTTGTGCGATAAGGGGTACTTTTCAAGGATGTCTTGGACAATACCTCACAATGGTAAATAATGTGTTACAAGTAGGGAAGATGTAGGGTTCCTGGGTGCACAGGAACACCCAAAGTCACCAAAGTGACCCCAATGTGCAGCATCCACCTGGATGATGCGAAGGCAGCCATATTGTGCCAGAACGCCCACCACACACCAGCTTATTGGTGGAGAGGAGACAGAGTGATAGATGGCTCGCAGTCTCTGCTCTAATTCATCCCAAAGGTGTTCTATCAGGTTGAGGTCAGGACTGGTGCCCAGTCATGTTAGAACAGAAAGGGGCCATCTACAAACTGTTCTCACAAAGTTGGGAGCATGAAATTGTCCAAATTGTCTTGGTATGCTAAAGCATTAGGAGTTCCTTTCACTGGACCTAAGGGGCAAAGCCCAACCCCTGAAAAACAACCCCACACCATAACCCCCCTCTACAAAACTTTACACTTGGCACAATGCAGTCAGGCAAGTACCGTTTTCCTGGCAACCGCCAAACCCAGACTCGTCCATTGGATTGCCAGTCAGAGAAGCGTGATTGGTCACTCCAGAGTCCAGTGGCGGTGTGCTTTACACCACTGCATCCCACGCTTTGCATTGCACTTGGTGATGTAAGGCCTGGAAGCAGCTGCTCAGCCATGGAAACCCATTCCATGAAGCTCTCTACAAAGTTTGGAGGTCTGTAGCTATAGACTCTGCAGAAATTTGGTGACTTCTGTGCGCCTCAGCATGCACTGACCCCACTCTGTGGCCTAGTTGCTGTTGTTCCCAATTGCTTCCACTTTGTTATAATACCACTAACAGTTGACCGTGGAATATTTTGTAGTGAGGAAATTTCACGACTGGACTTATTGCACAGGTGGCAACCTATCACCGCGCTTGAATTCACTGAGCTCCTGAGAGTGTTTGTTGAAGCGTCTGTATGCCTATGTTCTTGATTTTATACAACTGTGGCCATGGAAGTGATTGGAACACCTGAATTCAATGATTTGGAGGGGTGTCCCAATACTTTTGTCAATATACAGTAGTGTATATGGGGATGATTAGGATACATGAAGTACATGATATGACATAACGCACTACATGATACAAACCTATGTCTGTATCAAATCAAATATAATCAAGTGTTTTTTCCCTTTTTACTTAAATGATTTAAATGATTTCTTGACATTTTTTTATAATTTTTTTTTATTTTTGTATTGCTCTCTGAGAATTGTATAATGATCATTTTCTCTATGATTCTCGATGATTCTTCGCCATTGTTGCACAACGTTGCCCTCAGGCAACAAAAAAAATAATATTTTGGGGTGGGGAGGTTGGGGGAGGGACATTTTTCAATAAATCAATAAAATGTTCCCAAATGAGCCAGGAAATGATGTGAAATAATTTTTATCATGTGTCATCAAAATGCATGCAGTAGAGGGGTTAAGTCGGGCCCCAGAGTTAGAAGGGCCACAGACTGAAGACTGTGTATGGTGACTGAAGATTGTGGATGGTGACTGAAGATTTTGGATGGTGACTGAAGATTGTGGATGGTGACTTAAGATTGTGGATAGTGACTGAAGATTTTGGATGGTGACTGAAGATTATGGATGGTGACTGAAGATTGTGTATGACGACCTTTTGGCCTTAAAGTTTTAGCGGCCATATCTCTGGGGCCAAGCTGCCTAAAGTCGTGAAACTCGGATGTGTTGGGTGGTTGCTAATGGGTTCTGGGTGGTTGCTAAGGTGTTGAGGTCATGAGATATTGACACTGTAAATTTAACCTGAATTGAACATATATATCAGCCCAGGAAGCAGTCAGCTACATAACCTCGATACCATTCGAAAGGGTTAGTTCTAACCATTCCAAGGAGTCTATTCTGATTTCTCTGATATTTTGCGGTCGTTAGATATTGACACTCTAATTCTTAAATGGAAAAGGCTGTATCTCCTAAATCGAAGTTCACTTGGTAGGTGTTAATAGCAAGGTCGGTAACCCTTCCTTTTACAGTCCCCTAATTACTAGGTATTTACCTGGTAAATATATGGTAAGTTATAGTTGGTTATTGGTAATTACCACAGGTAACAAGTATGTAAATGCAGAGAAACTACTAAGTATTTACATGGTAAGCATATGGTAAATTATAGTATTTTAGTGTGTAATTACTTAAGGTGATTAGTATACAATTACAGAGAAACTACCAGGGAAAAAAACACCACTGTTAAATATCAACTCAACAAAGTACTGTGTACTTGTTACCTGTTTAGGTTGGTAATAACTCCGATTTAATTGTGTACTTCCTCAGAATGTAGGCAGACTATTTTTAGAAACACCTCCAGTATTACCCATCAATTCAAGTTAGGTTTGTAGTTATCCTAGGGTTATGTTGGTAACAGTCTATGTTTATTTATTACTATCTTGAAATTAAGACGGTAGTTTCCAATAAATTACCTTGTCTTACATAGTTGTTGTTCATTGCTACACCCATTTATAGAGGGTTTATCAAATAATTTACCTTACACTTACCTGGTAACTACCCCGCAGGAACAGTTTTCCCTTATGTCATGGCACATCTTAAATACTGGGTATGTTCTTGCAGATGTTTTTACAATTTACTCAGTAAGTAAAGTGCAACTGTACTGTAAAATGAAGCCTTGTTTATTTCCATGGTATTACCAGAATTGTACCATATAACTTGATCATTCCCTTTTCCATATAGTCACAATTTTTTACCTAGTATGTCCTGCAACGTTACCAAGGAAAACATGACAATTTACTCAGTAAGTAAAGTGCAACTGTACTGTAAAGGGAAGCCTTTTTATTTCCATGGTATTACCAGACTCTTACCACATCCTTTGCTAACGTTACTGCTTAAACATTTTTGAAATCACAAACTTTTACCGTGTGTTCTTCAACTTAACTAAAACATTCCAGCCTGGTCTCATTGTTAATACGTAGTATTAATACGTAATTTTCAAAGATAGAAAACTACATAGGCTACAATTATGAAGAAAAACAACATACGTGTAATCACAATAATTTATTTATTGCGAAAATGTCAAAACCAGTACCAAAAGTCGTTCACATGACGATGTGTTGCAGTCACAGTCCTCTCTTTCAGTATATAATAGTTTTGAATGAGGTAACTTACCGAGCAGAATTTAAATGATTAATCCATGAAAATGTTAATCCGGTTTCACTCTGTGTGAAGGCGCGCGCGCTTCTCCATTTCAAATGTAGTTTACCGACTGAAATACGGCATGTCGCAATCTGTGACGAACATAGACGAACAGGCAAGAGCCAATGAGCGTTTGATATCACTGCCGTAAAACATGTCGTAACGCTTCTTGAGGGCGCAATTTTTGAATTTGAATTCATCATCACGAGCGCGGGTCCGATTTGACAGTTACAGACTGCGCTGTTGTGGTAGCCTGTGAAATGGAGATGAAGATCACTCACTGGATAAAGGGCTGAATTTGGATCTCTTTCTTGCAAACGTGTGGATTCTAAAGATTTGGATTATATCAAGTAGGCTATAATAAAATTTATGTCTTTTGTGAATTTATGTTGGGTTTTGGTGTATTATTGTTCTATTGGAGAAAACGCATTTTGTGTCTCACTGTAAATAAACTAAATATTAAAATGGTTAAACGATTAAATAAGGTACTTTTAAGGTTTTAAAGTGTATTCTTGTTTAACTGCATGCATGCTAATCCTCTGAAACGAGTTTGCAGCAGAAGGCACGAACAGAGCGAAATGTTATTAGTCTATTTCTTGAGTAAACTGCATAAATGGGACTGAAAACGTAATTGATAAGACATTTGAATGCAATAGAGTCAAAACATTAATGCCACGATTTTAATATGCATAAATAAGAATACGTACAAATATGTAGTACGTCGGTAGAGTTGTTCATACGTAAATAATTTATGTTTTTGTGCTGTTAATACAAACATTTTAGTGCTGTAAATACTATACATTTCTGTGTGTATAAAACGTAAGTAAATGTACATATGGTAGAATTACACTTTACGTAAAAATACATACGTATTCTCATGAGATCCCGTTGAACATTCTCAGTAAGTAAAGTGAAACTGTAAAGTTACTGTAAAAGGAAGCCTTTTTATTTCCATGGAATTACTGGGATCTTACCCTATAATCTGTAATAGCTACAGTTACGTAGCTTTTACAGATTATAGGGTAAGATCCCAGTAATTCCATGGAAATAAAAAGGCTTCCTTTTACAGTACATTTTCACTTTACTTACTGAGTAAATTGTCATGTTTTCCTTGGTAACGTTGCAGGATATACGAGGTAAAATAAAAATAAAAATGTGACTATGGAAAAGGGAATGATATGGTACAATTCCGGTAATACCATGGAAATAAACAAGGCTTCATTTTACAGTACAGTTGCACTTTACTTACTGAGTAAATTGTAAAAACATCTGCAAGAACTGTCAAGTGTTGTAGCTTTCCTGCACAATTTCCCACACTTGAAAAGGAAAACCTCGCCTCTGAATATGAAAAGAACAGGATTCCACTCAGCAAAGTCCTTTTGGATCCATTTGGTCCGTTTATTTTGACTTTTCTTTCTTTTTAAAGTAGCAGGTGAAAAACCTTCAAAATAGAAAAAGGAGAATTCACCAGTGTACAATTTTTTTTTTTTTTTTTTTTTTTAAAACCCATTATTATCCACACTTGTACAAAAAAAACCATATATTAAATGCAAACATTCTAAATCATCATTATACAAATCCTATATATAAATACTATAAACAGTTAGGGCATGCACCACCCACATAAACAGTTACTGTAGCAATGTAGCGTTCTCTTTAAAACAAACACCGCTTCAGAACAGCATTGGCTTTAACGGCAGGAGTCTATGAGGTAAGCAGATCAGTTTTTCTTACCGGCAGTCTTCCAGAGTTTTTTACGGGTTTGTTGTTTTGTGCAGTGCAACCTGTAGAGTTTCCAAACTGTTTGTGGGCTCGTTTTTCCTTACTGAACACTGACAGCACATATCAGGAAGAAGCAGTTGCACGCGCTCAGCTAATTACAGATTAATCTCACCTGAGCGCATGTGAAAATGCGTACTACCGCCAGCGGGCGGCGATGAACGGCAGTCAACGCAACACCTCCCACTCAAGCTTTTTGTGCACACAGAACAGAAAAGGTTGTGAACCACACGTCACTTAGGAGAGGCTACCTGCTCCTCAGCAGGCAAAAGAACGACTAGCCGCCGGACATCTCTCCGCAGCACGATACCGGGACTTCCTTTCCAGTCACAGGATGCCGAGGACTGTGGTGCTGGCTTTGGTTGGGGTACTCGAGCACAATAGCTAGTGACCAGGACCTCTGCATCCCGTACAACACCCTTTTGGTCTGAAGCCACCGCGACAACTCTTCCCAGCCGGAATTGGCCTCTCAAAGCATTCTGGTCACAAAGCCAGACCACGTCCCCTACAGCAACATTCCTTTCCTGGGTGTGCCACTTAGGTCGAATAAAGAGATTCGGGCCGGCGAGCTGACTCCAGGCCCTCCAGAAGGCGTTGACCTGGCTTTGAATGTCTTGAAGGCGCTTGTAGGGGTAGTTGGCAAAATCAAACATTCTGACGTCACCATCTTGCGATGCTCGTCCCAGAAGAAGAGCGTTTGGCGTCACGTATTGAACCCGGCCTTCTCTACTCTGCACCCTTGCGTCAATAGGCCGCTCATTTGCCAGATTTGCAGCCAACTGAAGTGCTGTGAGGAACTCACTAAATGTAAGAGTTGTCGACCCGCCCAAACTTTGCAGAGCTCTTTTAGCGATGCGAACGGCAGCTTCAGCAGCCCCATTCCGATGCGGTGAATCAGCAGGAAGCACGTTCCACACCCAGCTCGTCCCATTTCTTGCAGCAAGGTCTTCCAGGCCAATCAGGTCTTGACTCTGTAAGAATGCATTTAGATCTTTCAGCACCGACCTTGCTCCAATAAAGTTGGTTCCTGGGTCTGACCAGATTTTGAGGGGGTGGCCTCGGATGGCAGCAAACCTCTGGTAGGCCATCAGGAAGCTCTCTGTGGACAGACTGCTGGCTAATTCAATGTGGATGGCTCTGCTTGCCATACAGCAAAATACTACACCCCAGGCCTTCATGGATGTTCTCCTCTTGATATCATCCCTCACCAAGTATGGGCCAAACAAGTCAATGGAGGTAAACTGAAATGGCAAAGCAGGCCTTGATCTTTCAACAGGTAGAGCTCCCATGACTTGCTGGCATACCCGAGCCTTGGCCTTCTTGCAGGGGACACACTGGTTGACCACCTTTTCAGCCAATCTCCTTCCTTGCACGACCCAAGCCCTCTGCCGCATCCTCAGCACTGTTCCAGCGATCCCTTCATGCCCTTCCTGATGACCTTGATATGCCAGCAAAGTCCCTAGCCAACTACTGAAGGGAAGTAGCGGAACAGCCAAGCGATCCTCTTTAAAGTACTGGATCCTCCCTCCGCACAACATCAGCCCGCTCGTTGCATCCTTAAACACAACCAGCCGATCCGTCGTGGTGGTGGGGAAGTTTGCTCCTTCTTGGGCAGCCAGGCAGAGATCTCTGAAGGCATCCTCCCTCTCTGTTGCAGTGACAATGCCAGACGATGGTATAGCCTCCCACTTTGCCATCCCCATGGCTCTGGTGTGCAGGAACTGTTTAGCTGCCCTCCAGGTCAGTGCAAGTGTCTTTAGTAGGCATGTTAGGTTGCTGAACCTCTTGATGTCCAGCAGTTTGGAAGATGCAACAGATGGTGCTCTGTGTGAACACTTCGGGATCAGAGGGGGGCTCTTATCAAGCTTTTCCTTCCCACCAGAGCGGGTAAGAACAGCGCTAAAAGCCTTCTTCTGCATACGCATGATATTCTCTCTTGCTTGAACAGCGACATCCTTTGCAGACTTTACTGGCCACTCACACTCGGGGAGACTCAAGAACTCAGGACCTAGCTGCCACTTTGAGCCTCCGTCCAAGTCCCTGGGGTCTGCTCCTCTGGAGATGATGTCCGCTATGTTAACAGATCCCGGAATCCACCACCAGTCTTGGACATTCGTGCTGCCTTGGATTTCCCCAATCCTATTGGCGAAAAAGGTCTGGTAACCATAGCTTTCTCTCTGGATTGCACTCAGGACAGTCTGGCTATCAACCAGATGATACCATCTCCCCACACGAATTCTGCAGTGCTTCTGGAAATACTTTTTCAGGCGAGCAGCGTACACAGCTCCACAGACTTCGGCCTTTACAGCGTCCCCTTTGTGGTCCAGTGGTGTCAGCTTGGCTTTGGCTTCAACCAGCCGTATGGTCACTCCTCGAAGGCATTTCCACCGCAGGTATAAGATGGCACCATAGGAGCTCTCGCTGCCGTCAGAGAATGTAATGCCACAGGGCTCATCATCTGGGTCAGGTGGTGTAAGGCCTCTGATGAACCTCAACTGGTTGAGTGCAGCATAATCCTCTAGCAGGCGAATGGCATCTTCCCGAAGATCATCAGATAAAGGCATGTCCCAGGTACCTTCTGAGTCATTGTGTTTTGTTTTTGCCTCTTGAAAGGCCCTTCTCACTAATATGGCCCCCTTTTGTTTGACCGGTGTCACAAGGCCGAGGGGATCATAAAGTCCAGAGACTTGGCTTAAGAGCTCTCTGCGGGTGAGTGGGTTGGGGGCCGCTGCCCTTACCTCCTCCTTTGACAGGTTTTCGCCCAGCCTCATCTTCCTTTTCTTTTTGGAAAAATTCACAGCCACCATCAAGTGAAGTTTATCCTCTTCAGGGTCATAGCCAAGACCCAGTGCTTTATTTTCTCCCTCAGAGAGCTGGTTCGGAAGGACTATTGTTGGGGGCTTCTGCGGCTCCTTGCAATTGGGCTTCTGCGGCTCCTTGCATTTTTGCCTCCCACTTTGACCCGAGTAAATCCATGGCTTCATGTGAAATCCTCCCGCTTTCAGGATCCCCTCAATGTTGGCTGTTAAAACCTTGAGTTGACCCAGATCGTTGTGAGATGTAAGGATGTCGTCAACGTATGCATCTTCTTCCAGTACGCGACACTCCTCCTTAAGGTGCTTGAAACTTGGCAGCTTCGCAGTCTCACGCATGGCCACCTGAGCAATGCAGCCGGCTGGCTTATCGCCAATGTTTACCCGTGTGATTGCATATTCCTGCACGTCCTCATCCTCAGAGTCCCTCCAAAGGAATCGGTGGAGGTGTACTTCTTGGTCCTCGAGCCAGACTGAATTATACATCTTTTTAATGTCCCCAAGTGCGGCGAAGACACCTTTTCGAAAGCGAAGGAGGACGGCGCGGATGCTGTTGAGGACATCCGGGCCCTTTACAAGGACATCATTCAGGCTCTGGCCCTGGAACTTTTGACTGCTGTTCCATACGAGGCGGACTGGCGTGGTGAATGAATGGGGGTTGGGAGCAACCAGGTGGCTAATATACCATACAGGACCAATCCAGTTTCTCAGTACGTCTTTGGATAGTTTGACAGCAGCATTTCTCTCAAGCATGTCATGGACTTGTGTTTTGTAGGCCTCTTTCCACTCCTGCTCCTTCGACAGTTGCTTTTCAGTTCTGAAGAACGTAGCTTCTACAGCTCTTCGATTGTTTGGCAGAGTGGCCGGATCTTCCGTCCAGGGGTATTTTGCGTGCCAATGTGGCTCGTCACTGTGCTGATCTCTGACTACATATGTCAAGCCACTCTTTATTTGCTCCAGCTCTCGCTCCTCAGAAAGAGTCATCTCTTTTCCTCCTGGCTGGCAGTTTCCACACCTGCAACCCCCACACCTTGGCTCACAGACGGCCCCAATGCTGTCCCACTTCCACCAGGCCATAAAGTCCCGGACAGCAGATGATGTGGTGGCGTAGACAGGCTGAGGGGGCAGAACTGGGCTCTTGGCTCTGACCTCTCTGTACTCAGCGGCAGCTGTTCGCATGGAACGTGCGAAATGTGTCCTGGACCCATAGGCTGTGACCATTACTTCTTCAAGAAGATCGGGATGAGAACCTCCGACTGTTTTCCCCAGGGGGCCATCCCACAACACAAGGTTCCCAACGGAGCACACCTTTTGAGGCACGAGCTGGCCTTCCTTGTGACTGACGAGGAGCTTGATTTGCGAAGGCCGGACCAGTTCATGGATAGGAACCTCAGGAAATATTTTCTGCAGTTTCTTGGGTGACACATGACGACTCACCTCTGCAATACTATCAAGCCCATAACAGACAAGCTGATGAGATCTCAGGGTGCCCTTTGAGGTTGCGACCCGGATCTTTAAGAGGTATCGCTTTGTTTCAACGGTGACCTGCATACCACCGACACCATGGACTGTGAGTGTCACCCCTTCGCTTCTCAGGTTTAGCTCGTCTGCAGCCTGATGGGTAATGTAGTTTGTGTCGGAAGCAAGGTCTATCAAGGTTCCGATTTTTTGCCCAGCATTTGCTGTGACCTCGAGGATCATCATTATGACCGGGAACTCATTGAGCCCACTCTCTGCCAACAGACCGCGCTCTGGCGCAGCTGAGCTGAAGGTCTTTGAGACGGAGTTACAGAAGACATTTCTGCACTGCTGAGCTAATTCAGGAGGCAACTTGGTCAGGAAGTCTTCCTGGGCGTCAGTGTATTTCTTCCCTCCGCCTCTTGCTGGACTAAGCCTTGAGCTCTTCTGCCCACTTCCCTTGCTTACAAAGTTAGGACAGAGGCAGTAATGATGCGCCACGCTCTGAGTGTCCTTGCATGCTTCGTTTCTGCACAGGAAGTTGGTTTTGCATTCTCCATCATCACCATGAACCTCTAGACATTTCCCACAGGCACCGAGCCGTCTTGCTGCTTCTTTCTTTTCTGCCAACTTGAGTGTTTTAAACTTCTTACAGTAGAAGAGCTTCCTTCTATGGCCATTTTCCCCACAGACACCACAGGCTGTTGAAAGGCTAGCAGTTTTGGTGGCCTTTGTCCGGGCATGCTTCTGTGGGATTTTTTCCTCCCTTTTCCCAGACTCATCATCTCTTAATTGCTCCAGCTGTTCATAAATCTTTTCCTGGCTCCTGAGAAATTTGAGCAGCATGTCAAATCTGTCGACCAACGATACATTCTCTTCTTCCGCCATGTAAATCAGCCACTCCTTTTTCAGGCCCTCTGGCAACTTGCTTTCCAGGGACATTGTCACAAGTGGGTTCTTTAAGGCGCCTATGTTTCCCAACACACTGAGGTCATGCAATGCCTTCTCAATGACTTGAATTAAGTCCACAATCTTTCTTGGTTGGTAACTTTTCACTGGGGGCAGTGCCTGCAATTCCTCCACAATCTCTAAAGCGATAGCAGTCTTGTTTCCAAAGCGATTTTCCAGGACGCGAAAGATTTCATCCGCTGTTCCATAAGTTGACAGGCGGAGATCCCTTGCCACCCTTTCCTCGAGACTGTCCAGCAGCTGGAACTTTCTTACCTCCTTGGAACCTGTGGGTTCTCCTTGTTTCTGGAGTGCTTCCCAATCCTTTTTCCAGAGATAGAAGTTCCGCTTTCTTCCATCAAATTTTGGTAGTGCTGTCGGCCTCAATTTAATGGCAGGGACTTGTGAACTGGTAGTTTCTTGGAATGCCCGTTGGGGTTCTACTTTTGCCTGTATAAACAGGGCTTTCCCTGACACTCACTCTAGCAGGCAGGCTTCGACATTTCTCACCCGCTGCTGAAAGTCTTTCCGCTCCTCATCCGGGATCCAGCGATTCCACTGGCAGGTCGCTTCTTTTGCTGCCTTGATCAGCTCATCGAGATTTTTGAGCATAAATTCATACGCCTCCAACTTCAAGTCAGCCCGAACTGAAGAAAAACGTTCACACTCCTTTTCAGCTGAAATCATTGCTAAGGAGAGTTCAGAGTTGCCAAAGTTATTCCATAGGACCTTCTGAATGATCCGTTCAACTTCCTCTAGTTTCCCTTCACATTCCTCTCCTGTCCTTTTGATGTCTGCAACCACCTCGTCCTTGGAAGCAACTTCCTCTTCTTTCTCCCCTTCTTCCTCATAAGCGGCTTCCAACTCGTCATTTGCTTCCATTACTTTGTCAGCATCCTGTGAGACTTTACAGAAGGCGTCCATGATCTCCTTTGCAGACATTTTCCTGCATGACTTGACGAGGGAATTTGCTGACCGGGAGAAACGCTGTTTGGCAACAGTCCTCTCTTTCTTTAGCTGCTGCAAAGGTTTCAAATCGGCCATGTTTAGCTGGGATTGCTGAGCTAGAACGTCAGACTGGAGCGTCGGCGCTGGGACCACAGCAGGGGGCTGGAGCTTTGGCGTTGAGCTGCGCGCAGCGCGAGAGTTTTGGTGCTGCTGGGCTGGGCAGGAGCTTTGCTCTGAACCAGGCTGGGCCGGGATTTGACGCTGAGTGTTAACTTCAACCACTAGTGCGGTTTTTCACTGTCAAGTGTTGTAGCTTTCCTGCACAATTTCCCACACTTGAAAAGGAAAACCTCGCCTCTGAATATGAAAAGAACAGGATTCCACTCAGCAAAGTCCTTTTGGATCCATTTGGTCCGTTTATTTTGACTTTTCTTTCTTTTTAAAGTAGCAGGTGAAAAACCTTCAAAATAGAAAAAGGAGAATTCACCAGTGTACAATTTTTTTTTTTTTTTTTTTTTTTTAAAACCCATTATTATCCACACTTGTACAAAAAAAACCATATATTAAATGCAAACATTCTAAATCATCATTATACAAATCCTATATATAAATACTATAAACAGTTAGGGCATGCACCACCCACATAAACAGTTACTGTAGCAATGTAGCGTTCTCTTTAAAACAAACACCGCTTCAGAACAGCATTGGCTTTAACGGCAGGAGTCTATGAGGTAAGCAGATCAGTTTTTCTTACCGGCAGTCTTCCAGAGTTTTTTACGGGTTTGTTGTTTTGTGCAGTGCAACCTGTAGAGTTTCCAAACTGTTTGTGGGCTCGTTTTTCCTTACTGAACACTGACAGCACATATCAGGAAGAAGCAGTTGCACGCGCTCAGCTAATTACAGATTAATCTCACCTGAGCGCATGTGAAAATGCGTACTACCGCCAGCGGGCGGCGATGAACGGCAGTCAACGCAACAAGAACATACCCAGTATTTAAGATGTGCCATGACATAAGGGAAAACTGTTCCTGCGGGGTAGTTACCAGGTAAGTGTAAGGTAAATTATTTGATAAACCCTCTATAAATGGGTGTAGCAATGAACAACAACTATGTAAGACAAGGTAATTTATTGGAAACTACCGTCTTAATTTCAAGATAGTAATAAATAAACATGGACTGTTACCAACATAACCCTAGGATAACTACAAACCTAACTTGAATTGATGGGTAATACTGGAGGTGTTTCTAAAAATTGGCTGCCTACATTCTGAGGAAGTACACAATTAAATCAGAGTTATTACCAACCTAAACAGGTAACAAGTACACAGTACTTTGTTGAGTTGATATTTAACAGTGGTGTTTTTTTCCCTGGTAGTTTCTCTGTAATTGTATACTAATCACCTTAAGTAATTACACACTAAAATACTATAATTTACCATATGCTTACCAGGTAAATACTTAGTAGTTTCTCTGCATTTACATACTTGTTACCTGTGGTAATTACCAATAACCAACTATAACTTACCATATATTTACCAGGTAAATACCTAGTAATTAGGGGACTGTAAAAGGAAGGGTTACCGAAAGGTCTTTGTGAGTCTTTTAACATGATACCAAACTTATGTCGTTCTGAGCTTTGGGGGCGGAGCTATGGGACCTAATATATTTGTGTATCAAAAAAATATCTTGGTCTAGGAAAGTCGAAAAAACTTGTAATTGGTGTCATTGGAATAGTCTCTGTGAGTGTTTTCCAATGAAACCTTTGTTGTACCGCTGGGATCTTCCTAGGCCGAGATACAATTTTGAAACATGAATATAATTTGTCGCATCGCTCCGCCCAGGAAGCTGTCAGCAACATGAACCAGGTATCATCAGATTCAAGATGGCTGCCGAAGGCAGGGGTGGTTTGTTGGGCTCCACTCAAGTATTTTAACACTTTTATTATTGTTGTTCTGTGTTTGGAGTACTAAGTTTTCATCTTATGAGGGCATCTCAGACGGCTTATTCTATGGTAAACAAACTAAGCTCTATATGTTTGGGTATGGATACAACACTCTGCATTCCATTTGGTCGTCATTCTGGTGGAAGAGCAACAGGAGCAAGGACAACAAGGGCAACAAGGCAACATCTCAGCAGGGTAAAGCACAAGCATCTAAAATACTACTGATGCTTATGCTTTTAGCTGGGGATATACATCTAAATCCTGGCCCAAGCTCGCTGGAGAAGCAGGCTAGCTCTGTGGAGCAGGTGGGGCTAGGTGCTGGTGGATATGTGGAGGCACTGCCCTTGCACACACTGGAGCCCCGCGGAGCAGAGCCCTGGCCCGCTCAGCTGTTGGCTTTGAGCCAGGAACTACAGGAGCAGCGTCAAGCCGAGGAGCGCACCGCTATTGATCTTAGCCGCCTGTGTACACAGATCGCAGCCTGACCGGTGAGTCATTCTCTTTGATAGACTCATGCGCGGGTGCTGAGATTATGCAGACCGCGCCGATTACGGTCTTACGCGGATGTAGAACCGCGCGGGATGACTCTCAATCGGTAAACAGTGGGGCAGCGAGGCGTGCTAATGGAGGGGCGTGTAAGACGCTACAAACGCGCTCCAGTATGGCCAGTCATGCTACACTAAAGCAAAAAGAACATATTTTCTTTCAAACGGTCAATCATGCCCGAGTGCTCTGGGAACCTGTAAGCAAACCAAAAGGAATACAAAGAGGACAATTAAACATCCGCAGTCTAATCTCCAAAAGGGATTCAGATCTCAGCACTTCTCCTGGACTCCAACTTGGACTACATTTGTTTGACAGAAACCTGGCTGCGCAACAATATTTCTTTTTTTTTTTTTTTTTAGTTTTTATTGACATTCTGTAACAATTGTTGCATGTACATCCGTCTTAAATATTAATCACAAAGTGTCAACATGAATGTCCGTTTTCCAAAAATAAGGAACATCAAAAAAAAAAAAAAAAAGGGAGTGAAGTATGGTTGCTCCTACATATACAGTATATAATCATCCCAGGTTAAGCAAATCAAAGTCCGGCCTGTGTGATGTTATATAATCTATCCATTTCTTCCAACGTAAAACAAACAAGTCCTTCTTGTAGTTCAAGTCTGCAGTTAATTTCTCCATCCTGCATATATCCATCGTGATGTCCATCCACATGTTCAATGTAGGACTCTCCTGTGAAAGCCATTTTTTTGTGAGTGCCTTTTTGCCTGCAACTAACAAAATACTAAACAAATGTTTGTCTCTCTTTGTCCGTCCATCCATCTGGCATGAGTCCAAAAAAAAAGACTTTGCTTTGCAAGGGCAGGTGGCTCCCTAAAATTTCTTGTATTGCTTTATGTATTTCCTTCCAATAAGTTTTAATAACCTGACAGCCCCAAAAAACATGATAATGATTTGCATTCATATTTCCACAATTTCGCCAAGCGCAACAATATTTCAACAAATGTGATCGACGTTTCTGGATATCAATGCTACAGAAAGGACAGAAACTCTGGGAACGGGGGAGGTGTGTTAATCTACATCAGAGATATATTTAACTGTCACGTAGTAGAACTTAACACCCCCCTCGAATGCCTTGCTCTTGATGTAACTCTATCAACATCAATGAACTTTAATATTGTAGTTCTCTATAACCCACCTTCTCATAATGTGTCTTTTTATGATGAGCTGAATAAGGCAGCGAAACAGCTTGAAGTTCATAGTGAGACAATATGATATGGTGACTTCAATATCAGTTGGTCTGATAAGGTTTGTAGACTAAAATTAAAAACTATAATGACTAAATTTGACTATGAACAAATGATTAAAAGGCCTACGAGGATTACTCGGCAAACAAAAACGCTTATTGACATGGCTTTTACTAATAGACCAGAGCGTATTACTAGGACCTATAATCTGATAACTGGACTCTCAGACCATTTTTACATTTACATTTATTCATTTAGCTGACGCTTTTATCCAAAGCGACTTACAATTGCTATATATGTCAGAGGTTGCACGCCTCTGGAGCAACTAGGGGTTAAGTGTCTTGCTCAGGGACACATTGGTGTCTCACAGTGGATTCGAACCCGGGTCTCTCACACCAAAGGCATGTGTCTTATCCATTGCGCCACACCGCCCCCATGACCACAACATGACCCTGACAGTTAGAAAACTCACTAAAAAGAGACTGCAATATTTTGGTAAACCTGATAATAATAATAAAATAAGATTAGTTATCCCTAAATCCAAAACTGTGCAGTTTGAAAGGGAACTAAAGAACTGTAATTGGGAACAAATTATGGCCATGGAGGATGTGGATGAATGTTGCAATTCTATGACAGCAGCTTTCTCAGGGTTAATAGAAAAATTTAGAAAGCAAAAGAAACACAAACAAAATAATAATACCCTTCCGTGGCTAAATAATGACATGAAAAATTTAATGAAGATGAGAGATATGGCCCTAAAGAAATCCTTAAGCTCAAAGCTTAATATTGATATTTTAACTTACAAAAGCTTAAGAAATAAAGTGGTCCATGAATTACGAAAAGCGAAAGCATCTTATTATACTAAACTTATAGGAAATGCAAAGGGAAACAATAACTCTCTCTGGAAATACTTAAATACCTTGACTAATAAAACAACTAAACACAAAGGAATTCGGGGACTTACTCTAGATGGAAAAAATATGAATGACGCTGCCATAATGGCAAAAGAATTTAACTCATATTTTGTGCAATCAGTAGAAGACTTGTGTAAAGATTTTTCAACAACTGAAAACTTAAATTGTCCAGCTCCTTCTGCTTCTGCAGATTGTTTCTACATCCAAACAGTTGATGTAACAAAAGTGGCATCAATTATTGCAAAATTATTTAATTCTAAATCAAATGACATTTTTAATATTGATTGTTGCTTTCTTAAAAAATACAGCAGTGTCCTGAGAAGACCATTGACACATCTAGTTAATCTGTCAATAAGAACGTGTAAATTTCCCTCAGACTGGAAAAAGGCCGTCATCAAAATAATATTCAAAGCAGGAAGTCTGGACAGTATGTGCAATTATCGGCCCATATCCATTTTGCCTATTTTATCAAATGTACTTGAGAAAGTAGTAGTAGAACAATTGATTGACCACTTGGAAACCAATCAGCTCCTCCACCCACAGCAGTTTGATTTTAGACCGGGTTATTCAACCGAAATTGCAAACTGCTGTTTGATTGAAAATCTAAAACAGTCCATGGACAGGAGTCAGGTGGTAGGAGCAGTGTTTTTAGATCTAAAAAAGGCTTTCGAAACGGTCAGTCATAGCCTACTACTATCCAAGATGACATCCTTTAACTTTTCTGCTGAGACAGTTAGCTGGTTCACATCTTATCTTCAAGACAGACATCAGTGTGTTAAAGTTGGTCAGGATAAGTCACCACTCTTACGCATTCAAAGGGGCATACCACAGGGCTCTATACTGGGACCTTTGATGTTTAGTCTTTTTATAAATGATTTGCCACAAATCTGTCCAAATATAAATTGGCAACTTTATGCGGACGATGCTGTTTTTTATGCACCCGCTAAGTCACCGGAACAGTCAGCGGAGGTTTTGACCACTTGTATGGCTGAGGTCAGTCAATGGCTCATTCAAAATCAGTTGGTGCTAAATTCAACTAAAACTGTAGCAATGTGATTTCTATTAAAAGACAAGATGTGGAACAAAATTTTCAGATTCATTTGCAAGATACAACTATAAAATTGGTAACAGATTTTAAATACCTTGGATTGATCCTTGACCCCCAATTAAAATTTGATATTCAATAATATAGCACCTGAGCCACTCAGTTCATTTATGCAGAGACAAAGCATCAACAGAGTCACCAGAGGCTCTATCAATAACAACTGTATAGTTCCGTACCGTAAGACTTCATTTGGTCAGTCTGCTTTTTCATATAAAAGTGCAAAGTTGTGGAATTCATTACCCACTGAACTTAAAACCATGACTGAGCTTAAAATGTTCACTTCTCGAGTTAAGTCTTGGATGAAATCGAAACAGGAATGTACCCATTTGTAAATAGCTAGTTTGTGTATGTAAGTGATTTATATGGTGTGTCTATAGATACGTTTTTAGGGTGAAATAGAAAATGTTGTAGTGTAAAGGCCCAACCATGGACTGGAGTTGAAAATTAGCACTAGCTATAAACTCTTTTTGCATAGCATCAGTTACAAACTTGTTTTGTACTATGTTTAATTGCAATGTCCATGTCAAATAAATGAATAAATGAATAAATGAATAAATGAATAAATAAATAAATAAATAAATAAATAAATAAATTCGAAAGGGTTTTCTCAGACCTTTCCAATGAGTCTCTGTTAGTGCCTCTGTTAGTCTCTGACAGTGCCTCTGTCATGTAGGGGTCCTGCGATAGTGACACTCTAAATTCAACCGGAAGTGAACATATAGCTCCGCCCAGGAAGCTGTCAGTGACATAAACTAGGTATCATTAGACATGTCTTGAGGACCTTGACACCATACTTATGGGCAAAAGTGCGCTCGCAGTCCTTGTGTGAGTTTTTGGAAAGATCTGTGTGAGTGATAGGAAAGTTTGGTTTTGAGTGTTTTGAGTGGTTTTGGTTAGATTTTAGTGGTTTTGGAGGGGTCTGGTCCTGGTTTAGAGTGGTTTTGGGTGGTCTTCGTTAGGTTTTCGTGGTTTTGGAGGGGTCTGGTACTGGTTTTGAGTGGTTTTGGAGGATTTGTTCTCACCTTTCCAATGAGTCTACTCCGATGTATTTGGTATGTAATGTTTATGAGATATTGGCCCTCCAAATTTTAACCGGAAGTGTACTTATAGCTCTGCCCAGGAAGCTGTCAGAGAGCCTTCTCTGACCCAAATTTAGGGACCCTAGGTGTTAAATGTAAAAGTAAACATAGCGTTTGAACTATAGGCTGAGAAGTAAAGAATTAAAAAATATATATATTTGTAAGATTGTAGTGTGTGAAGACTTGTTTCTAACAAATATATATATATATATATATATAAAAAAAATTATATATATATATATATTAATAGTTTTTACATGTAATAAAAGTGTAACAAGGGGTTATTTTATGGAATAAGTAGTTTATTATAATGTTATAAAGTTATAAAGGGGGAATAAAATGTAAATTCCATCTAAAATATAGCTGCGAGCAGAGATTACGGGCCCAAGCCGGTGGCACCACAACCCCGGTGCCTTTAGTTACCTAAAGGCACCGGGGGTGGCGGTGCCGCCGGCTTTGGCCCTTCATCGCTGTATATATATATATATATATATATATATATATATATATATATATATATAAAGACAGAAAATATTACTTGTCTTACCTTATTCTGATTTTATGATACACTCAAAATATTCCACAACATTGATTAAGGCAAGGCAAGGCAAGGCAAGGCAAGGCAAGGCAAGTTTATTTATATAGCACATTTCATACACAATGGTAATTCAAAGTGCTTTACATACTATTAAAAATAATCAGAAGAAATAAGAATATACAAAACAGTTTAAAATAAAGAAACGAGAAAGAGCTAAAAATAATTAAAACAGTTTAGAATAAAGAACAGTTTAAAATAAAGAAACAAGAAAGAACTAAAATTAATTAAAACAGTTTAGAATAAAGACTAAAATAAGACACAGGATAAACAGTCGGACAAACAGTGACACAGTGCTCATTCATTAAATGCAAAGTTAAACAGATGTGTTTTGAGTCTGGATTTGAATGTGACTACTGTAGGAGCACATCTGATCTCCTCTGGAAGCTGGTTCCAGCTGCGGCTGGCATAATAGCTAAAAGCAGACTCTCCTTGCTTAGAGTGAACTCTTGGAACTTCTAGCTGATGTGATCCTAATGATCTGAGTAATCTGTTGGGTTTGTATTCCGTGAGCATATCTGCAATGTATTGAGGTCCTAGGCCATTAAATGATTTATATACTAGTAATAATACTTTAAAATCAATCCTATAAGTAACTGGCAGCCAGTGTAATGACCTGAGTACTGGTGTGATATGATCATATTTTCTGGTTCTGCTAAGAATCCTGGCGGCAGCGTTCTGTATGAGCTGCAACTGTCTTATGGTCTTTTTGGGAAGGCCAGTGAGGAGTCCATTACAATAATCCACCCTGCTGGTGATGAAAGCATGCACTAGTTTTTCTAAGTCTTGACTGGAAACAAAGCATCTAATTCTTGCAATATTTTTCAGATGATAGTATGCTGATTTAGTTATTGCTTTGACATGACCATTGAAACTAAGGTCTGACTCCAAAGACACACCAAGATTCTTGACCTGATTTTTAGTTGTTTGACCTTTAGAGTGAAGGTATGCATTCACCTTGAGAACTTCATCTTTGTTTCCAAACACAATGATTTCAGTTTTGTCTTTGTTTAACTGTAGAAAGTTTTGGCACATCCAGCTGTTGACTTCATCAATGCATTGAAGCAGAGAGTCAATGGGGCTGTAATCGTTAGGTGATAGGGCTAAGTAGAGCTGTGTGTCGTCTGCATAGCTGTGGTAAGCAATTTGGTTCTTTCTCATTATTTGGCTCATTGGGAGCATGTACAGGTTGAACAGGAGTGGCGCAAGAATTGAGCCTTGAGGGACTCCGCATGTCATGGGCGTCCACTCAGACTTATGGTCTCCTATACTCACATAATAACCTCTCCCATCTAAGTATGACCTGAACCATTTTAGGACTATCCCAGAAAACCCCACCCAGTTTTCCAGCCTGTCAAGAAGTATGTTATGATCGACAGTGTCAAATGCAGCACTGAGGTCGAGTAGCACCAGCACTGATAATTTGCCTGAATCCGTATTTAAGCGAATATCGTTTATTATCTTAATGAGCGCTGTCTCTGTGCTGTGATGCGATCGGAAGCCAGATTGAAAATTATCAAAGTATCCATTTGAGTTTAAGAATTTGTTCAGCTGGTTGAAGACAACTTTTTCAATGATTTTGCCTGTGAAAGGAAGATTTGAGATCGGTCTATAGTTGCTTAATATAGTCTTATCCAGATTGCTCTTTTTCAGGAGGGGTTTGACAACAGCAGTTTTAAGGGAGTTTGGAAAACTTCCATAGAAAAGTGAGGCATTTACCACTTCTAGAAGATCTGCTTCTAAACAGTCTAACACACTTTTAAAAAAAGATGTGGGAAGTGTGTCAAGGGCGCAGGTTGATGTTTTAAGGTGCTGAACGGTTTCTTTCAGAATTTTGCCATCAATTTCTTCAAAATCAGACATAGTAACTACTTTCTCAGGTGGTTTGATCTGTCTGACCCCAGGGAAACTCAAGGATGTGCTGATCATCTTTCTAATATTATTGATTTTCTCAGAGAAAAAGGTAGCAAACTCACTACACTTGTTGTCGGAGAGCATTTCACTGGGAATCTGGCTTGGGGGATTTGTTAGTCTGTCGACAGTAGCGAAGAGATTTCGAGTATTATTTAGGTTTCTGTTTATGATATTGGAGAAGAAAGTCTGTCTAGCTTTGCCTAGTTCCATATTGAAAGCACGAATGGTGTCTCTATAGATGTTATAGTGGATTACAAGTTTTGTCTTCCGCCACATGCGCTCTGCTTTCCTGCATTGTCTTTTCATAATTTGCACTGCTGTTGAGTTTCTCCAAGGTGCTTTTTGTTTACCATTCTTCCTGACTTTCACAGGAGCAATATCATCAATTACATTTTTAACCTTCAAGTTAAAAGAATCAAGGAGAGAATCAACCGAGTCAGCAGATATGCTCGGTCTTAGGGATATGGCCTTCATAAATAGTACACTAGTGTTCTCATTTAGGCATCTCTTCTTGACAGACACAGATCTAACTTCAATGGCAGGAGAGATCAATAAATCAAAGAAAATACAGTAATGATCAGAGAGTGCGACATCCTTAATATCATTCAATGAAATGTTTAGACCCTTACTGATAAGTAAATCTAGAGTGTGTCCACGATTGTGTGTGGGTCCATGTACATGTTGAATCAGATCAAAAGTTTTTAAAACAGTAATGATTTCTTTTGCCATATTATTTTCTGCATTATCTATGTGAATGTTAAAATCTCCAGCAATAGTGAAACTGTCAAACTCTGAGGAAATTATTGATAACAGTTCTGTAAAGTCTTCAGCAAAGGCTGAAGAGTATTTTGGAGGCCTGTAAATAGTGATAAGTAAAATCCGTGGAGCACCTTTTAACACAATACCCAGATATTCGAAAGACGGGTAATTACCAAATGATATTTGCTTACATTGATAGACATCTTTAAAAAGAGCAGCTACACCCCCACCTCTCCTTCCAGCTCTGGAGACACTCATAAAGGTAAAGTTCGGAGGAGATGTTTCATTGAGGATTGTTGCACTGCAGCTGGCTTCTAGCCAAGTTTCATTTAGAAATATAAAGTCCAGGTTGTATGTGCTTATAAAGTCATTGACTAGAAGTGATTTATTTTTAAGTGAGCGGATGTTTAAAAGTGCTAACTTAACAGTCTTGCTTTTTGTGTCCACAATCTTAGTTTGTCGTGTGATAGGCACCAGATTAGATGGGTTTGCTGTACGGCTTTTAAAGGCCTTAGACTTTCTAACATGTGAATGAACAGATGATACAGGAACACTGGGTTCCCGCTTGTTCTGTAAACATTTGAGAAAGTTACTGTTATCACAGCGGGGACCCGGCACAAATCACTTGGAGCTGGTATCGGTTGATTTTGTAACACCTCGAGCAGACGGTGGAAGTTGTGGGCCCTGGCGTTGTGGAAGGGGCCTTAATGCTCGAGGAGGAGGAAGAGGGGGAGGGGGGAGAGGGCGAGCTGCGCTCATAGACTTTGGTGGTAGTGATGTTTTTCTGGTTGATATCTGGGGGCTTCCAGCGAATTGGGTTCCAGCATACACTAGTTTTTCCATTTTCTCTGAGAAACACATCAATGGGGATGTAGGAGATAGTGATAGCGGTGAGAGTGGCTGTGGTGTTAATGGAGGCTGTAATATGCTGTCTTGGCTTTCCTGGTCGTGTTTGGGTGCTGAATCTGTTGTTACTGGTGGCTGTAATGTACTGTCCTGGCTTTCCTGGTCATTCTTGGGTGCTGAATCTGTTGTTATTGGAGGCTGTAATATGCTGTCCTGGCTTCCCTGGTCATTCTTGGGTGCTGAATCTGTTGTTATTGGAGGCTGTAATGTACTGTCCTGGCTTCCCTGGTCATTCTTGGGTGCTGAATCTGTTGTTATTGGAGGCTGTAATATGCTGTCCTGGCTTCCCTGGTCATTCTTGGGTGCTGAATCTGTTGTTATTGGAGGCTGTAATATGCTGTCCTGGCTTCCCTGGTCATTCTTGGGTGCTGAATCTGTTGTTATTGGAGGCTGTAATATGCTGTCCTGGCTTCCCTGGTCATTCTTGGGTGCTGAATCTGTTGTTATTCGAGGCTGTAATATGCTGTCCTTGGGAGCTGAATCTTGTGACATTTCTAATATGTCACAGTCTGACTCTGGTGAGCTCAGTGGGCAGGGCTCAGCTGAAGTTGTGTCCGTGAGCAGAAGTTGTTTTGGCTGCATGGTGTTATCATTGTCTTTGTGAGATGTGTCAGCCGCATGTCCATTCAAGTCCTGAAGTGAAGTCCTGTGGTCATTCAAACTGTGTCCAGGTGAGTGTGTGCCATTCTGGTTGATTGGATTGGCAGAAGGATGATGAAGGGAGAAAAGGATATTGTCCTTTAGCACTCTTGAACCCAGTTTGTTTGGAAGATGGCCATTTTGTTGAAACAGTGGCCTCTGATTCCAGAAAAGATTAAAGTTGTCTATGAAGTTCACTCCTTTTATATTACAGGTTTTTTGCAGCCATGAATTAAGCCCAAGCAACCGTGAGAACCTGTTACTTCCTCTTGCTGGGAGTGGTCCACTGATGAATGTTTGTACTTTCAGTCTTTTGAGTGTTTCAAAAAGTTCATTGAAATCCTTCTTAAGCTGTTCTGACTGCTCTTTATGGATATCATTCTTCCCCACATGAATGATGAGTCGATTTGCAGTCTTATGTTTCATCAAAATGTTTTGAATTTCTCTGTTTACGTCAGAGGTTGTTGCTTGTGGAAGGCAGCATGTAGTTGTATCTTTCGAGCTGATATCTCTGATCGTAGAGTCCCCAACTATCAATGTTTTGACCTCGGCTGCGCTCTGAGCTGAGTGCCGCTGTCTGCTTGACCTTGAGCGCCTGTTAGTATCAGAGTGAGCTCCTGGCTGTCTGTGTTCATCCACATTTAACAAATTTGAGCATTCCTCATTCAATAATACTTCAAATCTGTTCTTAAGATGAATAGGTTGTGGAAGACGACCAGTGTTTGTAATCCTTGTAGCTGTGTATTGTCACATTCACCGTCTGTCATCGTCCTGTCTGCACTACACTTCCCAGAATTCCCAGTCATCATCACCTGCACCTGGTCTTCATCATCATCATCATCTGCATCACCTGTGTTTAGTTATTAGCCATTGTTCTTCATCACCGTCACCTGTCTTCACTCGTTGTCATCTGTGTATTTAAGTTCCTGTCTTTCAGTCTTCTGTGTCGGTCAATGTTTAATGTTAGGTTCCTGCTCTGAGCACACGCTCCCTGTTTTTGTGTATCTGTTATGTTTGAGAATTAAAACCTTGGAATTCATCATCTTCGTGTTCGTCTCCTACTTCATCCACCCGGAAGCCTGACAGATTGACCGACCAAGGTAATGGATGAACACCTCAAATTCATCCTCGTGGCTCAGGAGAACCACGACATCCTGAGCTTTGCCAAGGAGTTTTGGCAGCTCGCCCTCTTAAGCTCTTTGAAGGACGAAACCCTCAGCACCCTGTTCTGGATCGGGGCCTCTTTCCATCGTCCTCTCAACCTCCCAGACACCACCGGACTGAGTTGGAAGGAGACGGTAACCCGGTGTCTGGAGAGTGTTGCGACCCGGTCCAGAACACCACCCAACCCAGCACTTCACGCCAGTCCAGCCGAGCCCGCACTTCACGCTAGATCTGCCGAGTCCAAAGCAGTATGCGCCGTGCCCGCCAAGCCAGAGACTGTCCGCCCAGTGTCTCCTGTTCCTGTCCTCAGCCAGAGTCCGGACGAGAAGGACTTAATTGACCTTTTTTCAGAGCTTCCTTCGCCGCTGGTCCTGCCCAGCTCAGAGCCTTCTTCGCCGCTGGTCCTGCCCAGCTCAGAGCCTTCTTCGCCGCTGGTCCTGCCCAGCTCAGAGCCTTCTTCGCCGCTGGTCCTGCCCAGCTCAGAGCCTTCTTCGCCACTGATCCTGCCCAGCTCAGAGCCTTCTTCGCCGCTGGTCCTGTCCAGCACAAAGCCATCTTCACCGCTGGTCCCGTCCAGCACAAAGCCCTCTTCACCGCTGGTTCCGTCCAGCTCAAAGCCCTCTTCACAGCTGGTTCCGTCCAGTTCAAAGCCCACTTCACAGCTGGTTCCGTCCAGCTTAAAGCCCTTTTCGCCGCTGGTCCCATCCAGCACAGAGCCTTCTTCACCGCTGGTCCCGTCCAGCCCAGAGCCCTCTTCGCCGCTGGTCCCGTCCAGCCCAGAGCCCTCTTCGCCGCTGGTCCCGTCCAGCCCAGAGCCCTCTTCGCCGCTGGTCCCGTCCAGCCCAGAGCCCTCTTCGCCGCTGGTCCCGTCCAGCCCAGAGCCCTCTTCGCCGCTGGTCCCGTCCAGCCCAGAGCCCTCTTCGCCGCTGGTCCCGTCCAGCCCAGAGCCCTCTTCGCCGCTGGTCCCGTCCAGCCCAGAGCCCTCTTCGCCGCTGGTTTCGCCCAGCTCAGAGCCCTCTTCGCCGCTGGTTTCGCCCAGCTCAGAGCCCTCTTCGCCGCTGGTTTCGCCCAGCTCAGAGCCCTCTTCGCCGCTGGTTTCGCCCAGCTCAGAGCCCTCTTCGCCGCTGGTTCTGCCCAGCACAAAGCCCTCATCGCTGGATTTGCCCAGCACAAAGCCCTCATCGCTGGATCTGCCCAGCACAAAGCCCTCATCACTGGATCTGCCCAGCACAAAGCCCTCATCACTGGATCTGCCCAGCACAAAGCCCTCATCACTGGATCTGCCCAGCACAAAGCCCTCACCGCTGGATCTGCCCAGCACAAAGCCCTCACCGCTGGATCTGCCCAGCACCGAGCCCTCGTCGCTGGATCTGCCCAGCACCGAGCCCTCGTCGCTGGATCTGCCCAGCACCGAGCCCTCGTCGCTGGATCTGCCCAGCACCGAGCCCTCGTCGCTGGATCTGCCCAGCACCGAGCCCTCGTCGCTGGATCTGCCCAGCACCGAGCCCTCGTCGCTGGATCTGCCCAGCACCGAGCCCTCGTCGCTGGATCTGCCCAGCATCGAGCCCTCATCACTGCCCAGCACCGAGCCCTCTCTGGTACCCGGGACTTTTCCCAAGTATTTTTTGGGGGGGGGCCATAGGGCTCCGTCCTGGCCACTCGAGGGGCCATGGCCACCTGAGGGGTCCTCACCATTATGGCCACCTGAAGGGTCTTCTCCGCCGTGGCCACCTGAAGGGTCTTTTCCGCCATGGCCACCTGAAGGGTCTTCTCCGCCATGGCCACCTGAAGGGTCTTCTCCGCCGTGGCCACCTGAAGGGTCTTCTCCGCCATGGCCACCTGAAGGGTCTTCTCCGCCATGGCCACCTGAAGGGTCTTCTCCGCCGTGGCCACCTGAAGGGTCTTCTCCGCCGTGGCCACCTGAAGGGTCTTCTCCGCCGTGGCCACCTGAAGGGTCTTCTCCGCCATGGCCACCCGAAGGGTCCGGACCGCCATGGCCACCCGAAGGGTCCTCACTGCCGTGGTTGCCTGAGGGGACATCACCGCCCTGGCCACCCGAAGGGTCCGCTCCGCCGTGGCCGCCCGAGGGGTCCTCACCGCCGTGGCCGCCCGAGGGGTCGTCTCCGTCCTGGCCACGCCCACAGCCTGCTCCACCGTGACCACACCCACAGTCTGCTCCGCCCTGGAGGCTTCCTGCCTTGTCTCCCTTGCCTTGTCTTCCCCGTCAGCCTCCAGGGCGCCCACCCTCCCACCTCTTTGGTCTTTCTACGGCGCGAGGACGCGCCTACCGGGAGGGGGGAGTAATGTCACATTCACCGTCTGTCATCGTCCTGTCTGCACTACACTTCCCAGAATTCCCAGTCATCATCACCTGCACCTGGTCTTCATCATCATCATCATCTGCATCACCTGTGTTTAGTTATTAGCCATTGTTCTTCATCACCGTCACCTGTCTTCACTCGTTGTCATCTGTGTATTTAAGTTCCTGTCTTTCAGTCTTCTGTGTCGGTCAATGTTTAATGTTAGGTTCCTGCTCTGAGCACACGCTCCCTGTTTTTGTGTATCTGTTATGTTTGAGAATTAAAACCTTGGAATTCATCATCTTCGTGTTCGTCTCCTACTTCATCCACCCGGAAGCCTGACATGTATGGTGTAGATGAAACTATTTTTGCCCGAGAGAGTCTAATGTCTCTATTTTTGGGTTTTGCCCCCTCTTTGTACCAACGGTTTGTAGGTCGATCGGCTTGTTTCTCTGCACTAGGTATGTTCTGTTGAGGAGCATTAAATTCATGACACTCACCGGCTGTGCGCTGTATTTGTCCATGATGAAACTCTGTTGTGGGTTCCGTCTGGTTTGATCCTACCATTAGCTTTGTTTCAAGAACTGTAATCCTTTGTAAAAGTTTTTGGCAGTTAGTACAGCAAGTAGAATCAAAAGGACGCATTTTCTCTTATCCTTGTGAATGTTTTCTCTTCCGCCGGAATGTAAGCAGTTCAGTTTTCTCTTCCTCGGAATGTAAGCTTCAGTGAATTCTGAAGGAATGAAAATAATTCTGCTTTTTTATAGTAATCCAAGCGTTCTGAGCACTGTGCTGATTCACTGAAGCTAAAATTAGGTGATAAAATGTAATAATAACGAAAGCGATAGAGCAAAGTGCGGAGCAGTAGGCAAAAGCGTCCGAACAGTAGCAAAGCAGGAAGCAGAAGAGCTTCCTGAGCTTCCTTAACGTTGATTAACCCGTTGATTAACCGTTGGTCACATACCTAGTATATTTTTATATAGATACAATAGACCTACCTGATTTTGAACACAAGAGGGCAGTATAGCACCATGAATTTTGGGTTATTTGTCTTCAATAACATGTATTCTTTCAGATTTGTGCTGCAAAAAAGTCCAAAATACACATTTAGGGCTTTATTTTACTACACTTTGTCTGTTTGAGTGTGCAGATTTTGCCTAAATTCATCAAAAGTTGGCGTTCTAAATCATCCGCTCCGCGATCGCTCTCTGTACCCCTTCATCTCGTATACCGTTGGAAAGCTCTCTTTCTTCTGTACAATGCTGTTGGATCCAAATATGGTAATTTCCTGTCTATCAGCAAACAATCATGAAAGTAAAACAGGTGATTTAACTCGAAATGCGCAATCTCATTGGCTGATGCCTATTTCTGACAACGTGATTCGTCCAGAATCGTCACGTGACGCGCTCTGACATTTCCACGGTAGTTCAAAATGTCGAAAGATATGCATGTAAAATTCTCTCAGAGAAGTCGAAAATGGTTGTCATTAGCTAGAAGACACAAGGGATTACCAACAAAGACAAAAGATGATGAAATGCCATATGGGTCTTCACAATTTTTTTCATGAGAGCCGCAATGATAGGACAAGTCAGTAGGAGAGCCATACGTCGTCCTTTCAGTTTCGGTTCTCAATCGACCAAGTGTTTACATGTTCTCTCGATAAACCACCTCTTTCAATCCGATCGAAATTATTTGTAATATAGCTGACACTTTGAGTTTATAATGGGTTATGTTATAGCCCTACTTATTTTTAATGTTTTTAAGAAATATCTGTAGTGACTGGCTGCATGATATCGCCATATTTTTTACAGCCATGCGAGCCACAAATTAAAGCTTGGCGGGCCGCACGAGGCTCGCGAGCCGCGCAATGAGTAACCATAGTGCGTCGATGTGTTACGAACAAGCTGTAACATTTTGAATACATCTAAATGTAAGTCAAAAAGACACATTACATTTCAAAGCACTTAAAACCCACAAGCCAAATCCTGAAAACAGTCGCCTCAGTCAGCTGATGGTGAAGCTAACCAACCAGGCTCTCTTCAGCACTGGTTCAAAACTCAACAGAACAAAGCTAATTATGAATCATTCAAAATATCAATATTTAGAACATTGGAGAAAGCAAACAAAGTAGACTAAATTGTTATTTGACAGAGTATATCTCACATCTGTCAGAGAAGAAGAGACAGGTCCTGACTAAATACAGGCTCAGTGACCACCAACTGGGTCAGACAGAGATGCACTTCCTCCTCCACTGGGAAAAAAGTATCTTCACTAAGTGATTTACACCTTGGACAAATAGCCAAAAGAATAAAACTTCCCAAAGTTAGCACCATAAAAAAAGATGGAAGTTCTAGAGGGTACAGCAGCTCCACTGACAGCTAAATATGTAGGCTATCTGCCTGAGGGACTGTGATATACCAGTATTTAGTTTTTCCATTCCACCTGTGTGATGGACTGTTGATGTGTTGTTTTGGATGTTATGATCAGTGATGGATGAAGCAATAATGAGCTTTGGATGTTAAAAAGTGTGATACATGGATTTTACTTTAAACTCTATTGAAAGCCATGAATTACAGACAAAATATGCTTTAGGTCAGTGGAATTTTGCCATAAAAGTCTTTAAAGGCCGTTTTCTCAAAATAATTTTTTTCTTGCACTCCTAGTGACGATTTTCCACTTCTGTAGCACCTACATACACCAAACTTTACAGTCGTATTTCTAACTATATTGTGAAGATTTGTTCAGAGGGATTTGTTGATATATCATTCTTGGCCTGATTTATATGACATTTTACGCCTAAAAATAGGGCGGAAATCAATTTTTTAAGGCTATTGCCAGTATTTTCTGATTTACAGGGTAACAAAAGGGGATATTCATAATACCCTCTGAAAATGTATTTTCATTGAATATATCAACAAAATGCTAAAATAATTTTGAACCTTGTTTTTTTCAATGGTCATATTCGTCACTTCAAAATATATGCAAATTAGTGCATATTTAATTAGATATAGCCTCATTAGCATATTTAAAAACAAAATTACAGAAAAGTTGCAATGCACTTGCATTTCTCCTATTCATCTGGGTAATCAACTGGTAAAGTTTGATGGTGATATCTGTAAGTTAACAATTTTACCCTATTCACCTGTAGTCTCTCGCCTTAATTATTAAATTGAAAAAAAAAAAAGAATAAAATGAGTTTAGTTCTGATATTTGTATCATTTTATATAGAAATAAATGGTGTATAATTACATTTTTAGAAGATATGAGGCTTTTAGTGTTTTCATTTTTGACATTACTTTAATCCCTCGCCATAGCAAAACCGTTTGAGGTATGTATAATCCGTGCACAATTCAGCATCTTTAATGTATTTTCATCATGTTGAAAAAGTTAAGAGGAGTGGGTAAAAATTCAGAGGCTGATTTTGCAAAGAAATCCACATTCAAACCAAAATATCTGACTTCCTGTTGGTTGGAGCTAATGACTGTAAATTAGAAAGTTGTCCGGCTCGATGAGACCAATATACGTACTGATTTTTGTAACTGTTGGTAAAACTAAAACCCCCACTTTTGTCAAAAGCATTTTGAAAGTGACACACTTCCTGCTGCCAGTTGGTGGCGCTATAACTTTGACTCACGATAGTTACATCCATCTGATCGGCCTCTTACCACGAACACACTGCTGAAGTTTCATCAAGATCAGTTAATGTGTGCAGAAGTAGTTACAGCCATCTGATCGGCCTCTTACCACAAACACACTACTGAAGTTTCATCAAGATCAGTTAATGTGTGCAGAAGTTATAACACTTCGTGTTTCTCTTTTCTCGCCATAAATTTGTGTCCTCGCCACGGCCAAATCGTTCGAGATATCAAAAATCCGTCCGCAATTTAGCATCCTCAATGTCTTGACTTCATGCACACAGAGTTTGGAGGCGATTGGATGAATTCTCTAGGAGGAGTACATCAAATTCCATAGCATGCGTTCTCCAAACAACCCATAATAGCCGACTTCCTGTTGGGCTGGCGTAAAACTTAAGAGTGCAAAAGTTGTTCGGCCCGATGAGATCTATATGTGTACCGAGTTTCATATTAATTAATGCAAGCGTGTTTGATATGTGGACCACGTTTTCAGACCCCGTTCAAGGGGGCGCTGTTGAGCCCTCCTGTCACGCCCATTTCTGAAACTTTTCACATGTCTACTGGCTAATAAGTGTGATGTGTCTGTTGAGTTTCATCCAATTTGAAGCATGCTAAGAGTCTCAAAACCATCCGAAAAGAATATTGAAGTTTAATGCGTTGCCACGGCAACAGTATCCAAGATATCAATAATCCTTCCACAGGTCTACATCTGCCGTGTGTCTACATTATACACAAAGTTTTAAGCAAATCGGGTAAAAATAAGAGAGTGATTCAAAGCATTTTGAAAGTGACAAACTTCCTGCTGCCAGTTGGTGGTGCTATAACTTTGACTCACAATAGTCACATCAATGTGATCGGCCTCTTACAACGAACACACTGCGGAAGTTTCATCAAGATCAGTCAATGTATGCAGAAGTTATAACACACTTCCTGTGTCCCATTTTTCGCCATAAATTCGTTTCCTCATCACGGCCAAACCGTTTGAGATATCAAAAATCCGTTCGCAAGAATTTATCCTCATCCTCATCCTCTTGACTTCATTCACACCGAGTTTGGTGGCGATCGGATGAATTCCTTAGGAGGAGTATTTCACCTTCCATTGTATGCGTTTTCCAAAAAACGTATAATAACCGACTTCCTGTTCGGCTTTTGTAAAACTTAGAGCACGAAAGTTGTTTGGCCCGATGAGATCTATATGTGTACTGAGTTTCATATTATTACATGCAAGCGTGTTTGATATATGGACCAAGTTTATATGGACCCCATTCCAGGGGGCGCTGTCGAGCCCCCCTGCCACGCCCGGGTACCAGCTTCAGTCCGGCCCTGATGGCCGCAGGTTCTGACGTGTGTGCAAAATTTCAAGAGTTTGAGCATGTTAAGGGCCCCAAAAGTGGCAAAAAGGCCAAAAAAAAAATCCTTACGAAAACAATAGGGCCTTCGCTCTTTCAGGGCTTGGGCCCTAATAAAAGAACAGAAAAGGATAAGTATTGTTTTTCCTTTAATTTTAACATGAAAAGTTCTAATTAGAAATCGGGACTTTTATTATGAAAAATAAAACCCAGGATTTTTGAAGGCAGAGGAAGACGAACGGAAAGCAAACCCAGCTGTGTTTCTGACAGAAAAATTTGTTTAATCTTAGTTAAAGGAAGTTTAACTAAAAAGTACACATTATAATCTTTCTTTCTAGGGCTGAATTGGACGAAAAATGGAAAGCTAAGTGCCTTTTAAGGCTTAATTGTAGTGCAATAACATGTGTAATAGTGTATTGTGACCAACTCATTGAAAACGAAATTACAATTAAACATATCAGCGATCTTTCAAAGGGTGAATAACATCAATAATGAAAAGGTTAAGTTTAGGGTTAGTGTAGTGTGTGTTTTTCTGTGACTTGTGTTGATTCAACTCCAAATTGAAAACGAAAGTAAAAGTAAACACATATCAGTGATCTTTCAAAGGGTGAATAACATCAATAATGAAAAGGTTAAGGTTAGGATTAGTGTAGTGTGACAAACCTAGTTGTTAATTCGTGTTTAATTTGCGTTTTATGGATGAACATGAGCTTGTTTTCTGTGGCTTGTGTTGATTAAACCCCAAATTGAAAACGAAAGTAAAAGTAAACATTTCAGTGATCTTTCAAAGGGTAATTAACATTAAAAATTAAATGTTTAGTGGGTTTTTTGTTGCATTTTGGATGTGTAATAGTGTAGTGCAACAACACTTGTTGTTAATTCATGTTTAATTTGTACTTTAGCGACGAAAATGAGCCTTTTGATGTGGCTTCCAGAGAAAACACGAAAGGATTGATGACATCATACTTTAGCTTCAGATACACTGAAGCATTTCTCAGGGATGATTCAGTCCAGGTTCGACTTTTTGCCCCTATAGTAGATGATGCTTCTGAGTCACTGTACTACAGCTATGATTTTGATGGCATTGTGGTTCAGCTAGCTGATGTGAGCTACATCACTGCTGGACTTCATTACTTGTTTGTTGGTAAAGTGGATGGGTCCAAAGTATGCAACCACTGGCACCTGATAAAGAAGCATCTGGACCTTCAAAAGTACAGTGCTGACAGGGTCAGTGCTCTGAGAAAAAGTGTGGGGATTGTCCTGTCCTTTGTTGATGGGGGATATTTTCTCAATCTCACATGTGTCCCTGCTAACCCGAACAGTGCTCACCCTATGTTCAGATGGTTGTCAAGGCCCATGCCATTGGCCTGATTAATGCAGTCTTCAATAATTTCTCATTGAGACTGAGAAGTCTGCGCCACAAGATCTGGAGCGGCCTACTCTACAGAAGAACAATCTCACTAACTTGGGCAGGATGAACATTTTGCATGGGGACCAGAAATTCATCCTCCGGCACTTCCACCAATCTGTACTGGCTGTCAATCAAGACATCGATATGGCGATAATTTTGACCATTAGTAAATTTGGTCAAAAGGATGATCGAAACTTTGACCTGAGCAAGCTGGTTAAACAAAATGGCATTGTGATTGTGTCATATCATGTTGCTTGCAACATACATTCACAGGATGCAAGTGTTGACCTCTTGTGGTCTAGGTGTGGTCTTCAGGAGGTGGTTGGACAACGTGGCACTCTGTTCCCTGTCTACTGCATGGCTGAAAGTGCCAATTTTCAGTCTAACCTTGACCAGATGCCACTTGATGTCAGTGATATTCTTGACCAGGTTGTGCGTCATGACAATTGCAAGGTAAACTTCTTGCAATTGTATGCAGTGACTCCACACTGTCACCAGGCTACCCCTGCTAAGCACCCTGTCAGTAGGGTGATAACGACATGTGATCTTCATATCGAGAAGCATAGGCAGCGAACTTGTAAATTCCCAGGTTGTGACCACAAGAATGTGCTGGGATCACTGTTCAGATTCCATCGTTTTCCTGTTTCGGATATAGCTATGAGACAGCTTTGGCTGGTTGACATCGGCTACTCTGTGGGAGCTAAAATATCCAGAATCAAGGATTTTCGTGTGTGCAGTGCTCACTTCAGCGAAGACGATTACATCCCCAACCAAGGAGGAAAAAAAAAAACAGATTTGAAAGAGTTTAGCTGTACCAGTACCACGGGTAAGCTCTATATTTACTAACTTTATGATCCCAAAACTGTACAGTAAACAATGTTTAGACTCCAGTGGAAATCACGTGAAAAGAGGTCTAATATAAAAACAGTATAGGGATATAGGTACAATTTGCTGAGAAAACTATTTGGATATAATGCAGACAGACCTGTAATGCAGTTGGCCTCCTCGTCAATCGATAGGTTTTGCATCTGTGGCATGAGTTCCCATTCGTGGCAGCAATAGCTTCTGTTGGCATAACTTGACAATTTGAACAAGTGCACCACCATTTGTCGTTCATCCTGGCTCTTGCTACAGCTGTGGGCCCAGCATCAACTTGGACAACTTCATCTCTGTTCTCTCGCTCTCTCTCTTCCCGTTCTATCTCCATCTGATGAAGTTCGGCATCAGTATACTCCGGTTCATAAAGGTATCCCTTTGGTGTTGTGCTAAAATTACTTTCATCCTCATCTGTTCCGTCTGACATTATGCTAAAATTGGTTTCATCATCAGAAGTTTCGTAGTCAGACATGTTTGTCAGCGAGTCGCGCTATCAACAGCTGATCGGAACGTGCGCACTGTTGACGTTGACAGCAGCGCGGATTGATAGAAATGTTAAGACAATAGTGCCGATTAAAACTGAGGTATGAATTTTGCCCGGAGTGTTTTTTGTGATGTAAATTAATCAAGCTTTGAAACGCATATCATTTTTTCACGTAATAACGCACAGTTTTGAGGCCCCGGAAACTAACCGGGAATACTTTCTTGAAAAACTTCGAGCGGCCAGAACTCTGACCAGGGAGGTGACCACAGAGTGGGTCAGTGTGTATGCACTATAGTGCTGGTAAGGATTGCATACAACTTCATGTCTTAAATGGGCGAACTAACCCTTTAAGCGGCTTCCTAAAGTGTGGTTCGGGGAGCACTCCTAGAAGTGGTATACCTTTAGTTAAAGGGACAGTTCGGCCAAAAATGATATTAAACCCATGATTTACTCACCCTCAAGCCGTTCGAGATGCATATGTCAATCTTTTTTTCAGACAAACACATTTTCAGTTATTTTAGAAAATGTCTGAGATCTTTCAGTGGTTATAATGTCAAGCTATGGGGTCCATATCTCCTTCAAGTCTCAAAAATGTGCATGCATCCTTCACAAAAGTAATCCATCCGGCTCCAGGGGGATAAACGAAGGCCTTCTGAGGGTAATCCGTGCAGTTTTGTCGTAAAAATATACATATTTAAAACTAAATAATAATATAATATAAATGAAAATACCTTGCTTCCGGTAGCGGTCGACACGCGTTCACGGGAGATGGTTGCCGGCGTATGAAGTAGGACGTAGCGTTTGATTTAGCTGTACTTCGTTCTACTTCACGATGCTTACTACGCTACGCCCTGCGTCATACACCGGTCGGTCTGTGCAGCGCCGATTCAAGTCTAACAAGTCTGGTGTTATTCACATCTCATATGTCGGCGATCTCCGTGCAACGCGCAACATCACATATATTCAAAACAAGGCACCACTGATAGTTTTTATTTGCTATATAATGCACTATATAATTTATCAACAGTTGTTATATTTCAAACTTTCATATATACAATTTTACAAATGCACATTACATAGTATTTAAAAATATAGTAGGCTATTCATATTCATAAATGCCATCAGAAACACAGTACAATTTTTTTATAAATACAGCAAAACATTTTACAAATTGAACTAACCCATACTTCTACTTCACACTCAATGCATCTACACAATATTTTAGTTTGCAAAATTTAGATGAGCCTACAAATTAATATAACCAATTAAAATATACTAACTAATCTAGTAATCATAAACACATTTAAAATGTTAAGTGTAAATTTGGTCATAACATTAGAAAAATTTACATTTAATTATTTAGAAAACACTTTTACCCAAAGCAACTTACAAATAAGAAGAGTAATAGAAGCAATCAAACTAACAATGCGGCAACAATATGCAAGAGCTGTGACCAGTCTTAAAGGTCCCGTTCTTCCTGATCCCATGTTTCAAACTTTAGTTAGTGTGTAATGTTGTTGTTAGAGTATAAATAATATCTGTAAATTTTAAAGCTCAAAGTTCAATGCCAAGCGAGATATTTTATTTAACAGAAGTCGCCTACATCGAACGGCCCGTTTGGACTACATCCCTCTACTTCCTTCTTTAATGACGTCACTAGAACCGTTTTTTGACTAAGCTCCGCCCACAGGAATGCTCCCTCAACTCTACTGGCTACTTGCACACTTCTTATAACTTACTGTGTTTACTCAGCTCTTACGGTGATTTTCTGAAGTAAAACTGACGCTTCATCTTTTGTGTGATGTACAATAAACTTTATTAAACTCATCAGTACATGTTTGATCATAATTCAGACAGCAGACTTGTAGGCTATTAATACATAATGGATACATACAAGCAGATGACAAACACGTTATAATAACCGTAATTAAACTACTAAACTATACCTGTTTCATCTCTATACAGCACTCTGACTCTGTAGGCATTATTGTCCGACTCGAAATGAACACCATTACTGAGAGTTTCTGATATTATCATCATTCTGTGAGATGAAATTGTCCTGAGAGACTGTGTGCGAGCTCATGAAGCTCCGCCCCCTGTGCCGTCCAGCAGCAGCTCATTTGCATTTAAAGGGCACACACTAAAACAACTCGTTTTTCTGAGCCCCAAAAAATGACAATTTAAACATGCTGTAAAAAATGATCTGTTGGGTATTTTGAGCTGAAACTTCACATACACACTCTGGGGACATCAGAGACTTATTTTACATCTTGTGAAAGGGGGCATAATACGGGACCTTTAATGCTCTGGGCTGCATTTCCCGATAACGTTGTCTCTTAGCGCGCTACGAAGACTCTTAATGTATAACTTAACTAAAGGTATACCACTGCTAGGCGTGTTTATATTTTGGGACAAACACATTCATCTAGTTGAAGTAAACCACTCATACAATTTCACAAACCTTTCAACCCGTATCTTCAACAGTACTCTAAACTTGACAACAACTTCACAAACCACCATAACTCCATTACAAACCCCGATTGCATCCATTTCTCCACACACCAGTCAACAAGAACAACCTCCACTACTACAGATCACAGATCGAAGGGGCTGTGATAAACCAATCAAACAAGTGCCCGAAATGCAAGTGTCACCTGGGCTGCGTTTCCCAATAACGTGTTTGGCGCACTACGAAGAAGACTCTTAAAGGAATAGTTCACTTTAAAATGAAAATTCTGTCATCATATACTCACCCTCATGTTGTTTCAAACCTGTATGAATTTCTTTCTTCTGCTGAACAGAAAGGAAGATATTTAGAAGAATTTAATTGCTGAGATTTTACTCTGTGTTGTTGTTGTTTTTAGCCAGTCTGGAGAGTGACCCGACCTATAAGAACCTCTGGAGGTTTACGGGCACTTTCCGGCCCTCCTGGCGTCCCTCTATGGCCACAGGGGAGGTGTGTTACAGAACATGACCATCCAGGAGGTGCAGGGGGCTCACTTTTCACATACTGAGAAGGTGCATGTTAGAAATGTGAGTGTTTTTCATACATATATATATATATATATATATATATATATATATATATATATATATATATATATTAGTGTTGTCAAAAGACCCGGTACTTCGGTACCAAGTCGGTACAAATTTTTTTAAACGTCACGGTACCAGAAAACATTCGGTCCGATGTTCCTGTGGCGTCTGTCGTTGCTATGCAACCGTGCCCTGCGCTCTCCACAACGAGAAGAAGTTTCAGTGGCTAATGGATTTCCACCGCCGAGAAACGCTTGCTGTAGCTCTGCTACAAGATTTATTTACGGAGAAGAGAAAAACACCCGTAGTGTTTGGGTGCACCCCCAACTTGGGTGCAACTGCAAAACTGATTGGTTGGTTCTTGTCACATGACCTGCGGTGCGCTTGCATTCTGAAGAGTTGAGATATCTCGCTGCGCCTGGTAAAAAAAACAAGCGCGTCGCTTCAATTATGAGCGTTTGAACGAACCTGAGCGGGCAAAAGACGCGATATGTGAGCGGCCTGGCCGTAGCCAGCTAAGAGGTCACCGAGGTCCGGACTTCGGTAATTTTTTTTATATTCAAAAATACAATTTAAAGCTCTCTGAATGATTAATTAGCCGTTTAAACTTCATATGAGTGTTTGCAATTCATGTCGCTGCGAGAAGCTAGAACAGTGACCGGGGCTTGAGAGCGTGTTGTGAGTGAGGGCGCGGGTGATGGATGCTGAGTCCTCTTTCAATGAGGATATGTTGGCTAGTTTGCTGAGGGACAAGCCTTTGCTTGTTCCCTTTAGTGATGTGACTGCTGATGGTGGGGCCATTCACACTGTGCAGAATGTGGCCCAGCACATGGTGGCCAGGCTAAGATCACTTTTTGAGGGAAATTGTGGTAAAGGAGGTTATTACCAGTCCTGGGCAGCTTATCAGTATGAGTTAGGGCTGGAGGAGCTGTTTTTCGGCCACCCATTCTCCTCATGGGACCATCAATATAGTGTTAGCCTGGGAACCAGCTCAAACCAGAGCAAAAGTCTGACCTGCTAGCGGGGATTTGCTGCTCTAGCCCCAACCAGCAGTGCCAGTGCTGGTCTTGTTCCACCTCCTTTAAGATACTGGACGTCGAATGAGACACAGCAAAGTCAAATCGAACGTTTGTTTAAATTTTCAGACGCTGTAAAGGCTGGCATGAGTGTGGTTGGGGCAGAGCTGGTCATGCTTTTGCTCTGTGATCTGTATGATCGCAATGATAGAATCCCCATTGCGGCCCTGCAGAACAGTGTCTGCCCGGGGACACTAAAGGGGTTCATGTCCATCCAGGGTCTAAGTGAGACCCTGGAAGGCGAGGCCTCCTTTGTTTATCCCCATACCTTTAGCAGGGCTAAAGATATGGTGTCTCAAGCAGGACATGATGTAAAGTCCTGCTTGATGACAGGATTGCGTGGACACTGCCTTCGCTTTTTCCCAGCCTTAAAGTTCTACAGTGTCAGTAATAATAAAAAAGTGACCTGGAACTTTAAGGATTTCTTGGAAATCCACGACATTAGCGTAGAACCATCCGTGGAGGCTAGGGCAGTTAGCCTGGTGGGAGACGTGTGTCTCGAATTGGAGCAAAGGGGACTAATAATAAAGGGTAATTATAATAGAATTAGTGTAAAGTATAGATGTTAGTTAGTAATTAGGGTTCATTTGTAGGTTTGGTGTTGGTGGTGGGTTAGGCTAAGTATTTTTATATATAAGAGAGTGGTAACTTGTTTGTTTTTGTTTCAAGGAGACTTGAACTAGACTGCACACTAAAGGAGTTTTGAACTAGACTGCACACTAAAGGAGTTTTGAACTAGACTGCACACTAAAGGAGTCTTGAACTAGACTGCACACTAAAGGAGTCTTGAACTAGACTGTTCATTAAAGGAGTCTTGAACTAGACAGCACACTAAAGGAGTCTTGAACTAGACTGCACACTAAAGGAGTCTTGAACTAGACTGCACACTAAAGGAGTCTTGAACTAGACTGCTCACTAAAGGAGTCTTGAACTAGACTGCACACTAAAGGAGTCTTGAACTAGACTGCACACTAAAGGAGTCTTGAACTAGACTGCACACTAAAGGAGTCTTGAACTAGACTGCACACTAAAGGAGTCTTGAACTAGACTGCACACTAAAGGAGTCTTGAACTAGACTGCACACTAAAGGAGTCTTGAACTAGACTGCACACTAAAGGAGTCTTGAACTAGACTGCACACTAAAGGAGTCTTGAACTAGACTGCACACTAAAGGAGTCTTGAACTAGACTGTTCATTAAAGGAGTCTTGAACTAGACAGCACACTAAAGGAGTCTTGAACTAGACTGCACACTAAAGGAGACTTGAACTAGACTGCACACTAAAGGAGTCTTGAACTAGACTGCACACTAAAGGAGTCTTGAACTAGACTGCACACTAAAGGAGTCTTGAACTAGACTGCACACTAAAGGAGTCTCGAACTAGACTGCACACTAAAGGAGTCTCGAACTAGACTGCACACCAAAGGAGTCTCGAACTAGACTGCACACTAAAGGAGTCTCGAACTAGACTGCACACTAAAGGAGTTTTGAACTAGACTGCACACTAAAGGAGTCTTGAACTAGACTGCACACTAAAGGAGTCTTGAACTAGACTGCACACTAAAGGAGACTCAAACTAGACTGCACACTAAAGGAGTCTTGAACTAGACTGCACACTAAAGGAGTCTTGAACTAGACTGCACACTAAAGGAGTCTTGAACTAGACTGCACACTAAATGAGTCTTGAACTAGACTGCACACTAAAGGAGTTTTGAACTAGACTGCACACTAAAGGAGTCTCGAACTAGACTGCACACTAAAGGAGTCTTGAACTAGACTGCACACTAAAGGAGTCTTGAACTAGACTGTTCACTAAAGGAGTCTCGAACTAGACTGCACACTAAAGGAGACTTGAACTAGACTGCACACTAAAGGAGTCTTGAACTAGACTGCACACTAAAGGAGTCTCGAACTAGACTGCACACTAAAGGAGACTTGAACTAGACTGCACACTAAAGGAGACTTGAACTAGACTGCACACTAAAGGAGTCTCGAACTAGACTGCACACTAAAGGAGACTTGAACTAGACTGCACACTAAAGGAGTCTTGAACTAGACTGTTCACTAAAGGAGTCTCGAACTAGACTGCTCACTAAAGGAGTCTCGAACTAGACCGCACACTAAAGGAGTCTTGAACTAGACTGTTCACTAAAGGAGTCTTGAACTAGACTGCACACTAAAGGAGTCTTGAACTAGACTGCACACTAAAGGAGTCTTGAACTAGACTGCACACTAAAGGAGACTTGAACTAGACTGCACACTAAAGGAGTCTTGAACTAGACTGCTCACTAAAGGAGACTTGAACTAGACTGCACACTAAAGGAGTCTTGAACTAGACTGCACACTAAAGGAGTCTTGAACTATACTGCACACTAAAGGAGTCTTGAACTAGACTGCACACTAAAGGAGTCTTGAACTAGACTGCACACTAAAGGAGTCTTGAACTAGACTGCACACTAAAGGAGACTTGAACTAGACTGCACACTAAAGGAGTCTTGAACTAGACTGCACACTAAAGGAGACTTGAACTAGACTGTTCACTAAAGGAGTCTTGAACTAGACTGTTCACTAAAGGAGTCTTGAACTAGACTGCACACTAAAGGAGTCTTGAACTATACTGCACACTAAAGGAGTCTTGAACTAGACTGCACACTAAAGGAGTCTTGAACTAGACTGCACACTAAAGGAGTCTTGAACTAGACTGCACACTAAAGGAGTCTTGAACTAGACTGCACACTAAAGGAGTCTTGAACTATACTGCACACTAAAGGAGTCTTGAACTAGACTGCACACTAAAGGAGACTTGAACTAGACTGTTCACTAAAGGAGTCTTGAACTAGACTGCACACTAAAGGAGTCTCGAACTAGACTGCACACTAAAGGAGTTCACTAAAGGAGTCTTGAACTAGACTGCACACTAAAGGAGTCTTGAACTAGACTGTTCACTAAAGGAGTCTCGAACTAGACCGCACACTAAAGGAGTCTTGAACTAGACTGTTCACTAAAGGAGTCTTGAACTAGACTGCACACTAAAGGAGTTTTGAACTAGACTGCACACTAAAGGAGTCTTGAACTAGACTGCTCACTAAAGGAGTCTTGAACTAGACTGCACACTAAAGGAGTCTTGAACTAGACTGCACACTAAAGGAGTCTTGAACTAGACTGCACACTAAAGGAGACTTGAACTAGACTGCACACTAAAGGAGTCTTGAACTAGACTGCTCACTAAAGGAGACTTGAACTAGACTGCACACTAAAGGAGTCTTGAACTAGACTGCACACTAAAGGAGTCTTGAACTATACTGCACACTAAAGGAGTCTTGAACTAGACTGCACACTAAAGGAGTCTTGAACTAGACTGCACACTAAAGGAGTCTTGAACTAGACTGCACACTAAAGGAGTCTTGAACTAGACTGCACACTAAAGGAGTCTTGAACTAGACTGCACACTAAAGGAGACTTGAACTAGACTGTTCACTAAAGGAGTCTTGAACTAGACTGCACACTAAAGGAGTCTCGAACTAGACTGCACACTAAAGGAGTTCACTAAAGGAGTCTTGAACTAGACTGCACACTAAAGGAGTCTTGAACTAGACTGTTCACTAAAGGAGTCTTGAACTAGACTGTTCACAAAAGGAGTCTTGAACTAGACTGCACACTAAAGTAGTCTTGAACTAGACTGCACACTAAAGGAGCTGACTGTGAGCTGAGGAGGCTCCAAACAAAATCAAACAGCTGGATAAAACTGATCTCAGTATGTATATAGTTATATAGTGTGTATATATAGTATAACTTATTTAACCAAGTAACACTTTAGTATGAATATTTATTAATGCAACTTTCTATTTTTCTCTCTTTCTCCCTCCCATCCCACAAAACCAATAAAACAGTTTGAGACCTATCTGCAGTTTCAGTGTGCTTTTATTAAGTGTAATATTGTATGGTGATTGCATCTACATCTGCACCAGCTGGGTGGTCAAGTGTGATCGGGTCAGTTTCATCGGGGAGAAGCTGGTTTTGTGGTGTTTCTCGCTCCGTTCTACTGGTGGCTATATTGTGCAGAATGGCACATGCAGCCACTATCTGTGATGCCCGCTCTGGTGACTCTGAAGCGCCGAACACAGTTGAAATGTGCCTTTAGGAGGCCAAAGGTCATCTCTATCTTCACTCTGGTTTTACTGAGGGCCACACTGAAGCGGTGCTGTGGCCCTGTCTGAGGGTCATGATAGGGGGTTATTGTGTAGGTTTTTCTAGCTCAGTTCAAATTAACAGTGTTTTGTACTGTACCAAATTTAACTTGCTTTCCTCAAAGCGCTGACACAACACAGACTCACGGAAAATTTGTGAGACAAGCACTGGAGCCAGGCCATTTGGCATCCAAACTTGCACGTTCATGACCACAAGTCGTCTGCAGATGAAATGTTTAGTAGATCATTGTTATATCTGTTAAAGTTACTATTAATTTAAAGATTCATCTCACAGAAAATAATCATCTCACATGTTCACATCATCTCTACCTGAACATTATGGCTGTGATAGGACTTCCTATTAACATAATCTGCCTCATGTTCCCCTAGAGCAGTGGAGATTGGAGCAATAGACTGCATACATGTTGCAATGACTTGGGAATCCTATCATAAGATTAACAGAATAATAATAAAAAAGATTCAAAATAATTCTTAACATGTATTATATTGTATAGTACATTTGTGAAATTTGCTTTTTGAAAAAAAAAAGAAAGAAAAAACAAAGTGTTCATGTGATGTCACCCTATCAATATCTTACTGGCACTTTTATAAAAGCCCTCTTTTATGGACATGGTCGATAAATGTCCGGGGAACACTATTAATGAAACTTTTCATGTACTCCTGCAGAGCGAGGACCACCTTGCGAATGGTTCGACAAACCGTGTTTTCCCCCAGCTTCTGTGCGTCACCCACCGTGCAAGAATGTACCACTTGCAAAAAAATAAAAACGCAATGCAATACCATTTGCGGTACAGTAAGTGCATGAATTCGACGTGTTAAATTCTTTATGTTCGGCTCAAGAAGTTCGCAAAGATAAGACATTCCTTCCGTGGAAAATCTGTATCTTTCATACAAGTAACTATCAGTTAAGGCAAGGGGATTTTGTCTGGCTAAAAACTCTTTCTCTACGAAGTGCTCGTCAAACAATTTGCGCTGAGAAGTCCACCGGATTTGGAAGAAAAGGTGAAGTCATTGCAACAGACACTGGGAATAAGTTACGTCACCTATATGTTTCTTTGCTCTCAGTTGATTGGTCAAACTTCAGTCTGAGATCTTGAATCCAGAACATAGCCTGCCCCGGAGCAGGTTAGCCGTGCAGCGTAAGATACCATGGCGACGAACATTGAATTAAAGCCGAGCTACTTTCATAGTACCTAAAACCCAGGGTTGGCGGAAACTAAGCTGAAACATAGCTGGCTAGCCACCTAATCCGGCTTCATGGTATAGGCCCCGTGGCTTGAGAGCGTGTTGTGAGTGAGGGCGCGGGTGCAGCCTCCGTGTTGCCAGATCCACCTATTATACGTCTTTTTGGACTCGTTTTTCCCATTTATTGTGACACTTTAGGACGTAGGGCTATGCTAGTGATATATTAATTTTATTCTCCAAAACATAAGCTTTGAACTTATTTCGGATGATTATTATTATTTTTTTGTTTTTGAATGTTTTCCGTGGCAATATCTGGCAACATTGTACTGCCGGCATTAATAAAAAAGAAGCAGCTTATTCACCTTATTTTTAACAGAAATATGGACGCAGCCAGTTGACGCTATTTTGTGCGAGACTTCCGGTCAGGCACTTCCGGTCACTGGCGAGCTAACTCACTTTAAAGGGTAACTAAACCCTAAACCAACTTTTTTTAGTTAATGATCAGTAAGAATGGGGCTTTATTAGTGCTGTTCATTGATTCAAGTAATTTTTTTGACATTTGTGTTTAAAGTGTTTTAATTTTACAAAATATGGTGTAAAAACGTCTGAGTGCTGCCCTCTTCAGGTTGAACAGTGGCTACTGCAGTTGAATTTTCCTATTGGAAGTTATGGTGGCCGGTGATGTCAGAGGGTACCAGCTAACCACGCCCTTGCCTGCAAAGAGATACGTCTCAGATACACGCCCCCTCTCCACTGGGCTCTGCCTACTTTTCTAGCATTTTTCAAATTTGCCAGTGGGTGGAGTCAGGCTCTGACCAGGGGTTTAGTTACCCTTTAAACAACGTCTGAGGGCCATACAAGAAGAGCTTGGCAGTCCACAGCATGGCATCACTCAAGCTGTGCCCACCCGCTGGAGCTCCACTCTCTGCACATGAGGCGAAGGGTGTTGGAGCAGAAGCGTGCTTTCAGTGTTCATGCAGGGGAACATGGGAACATTTCATGCCCAACTGCAGATCAGTGGGACATCACTCCACATCTGGTAGACACACTGAGCCCCAGTGAGGAAGTGACCCTTGAAATGAGCATAGCAGAAGCGTCTGCCTCTTGCATTATTCCCAGTATTGCTGTGCTGAAGATGATTCTTGAAGCAGACGGTCCCACAACCCCATTTTGTTTAAGTTTTTCACAATTTCATTTTTGTAAATATTTAAGCAGACAAGAAGCTGCACTTAAACTTTATTTATTAAAATGTTACCTTACCTTTTTGATTACATTTTAATTTATTAGTAAATATGTTTTATTGCAAAAAGAATATTGCATAAATATGATGTACAATAAATGTTCATTTAGTTTCACCAATATGTCTCTCATTTACTGTCCCATATGAAAAAAACCTGCATGGATCATATACGGCAACCATATATCTTCCTTACTTAAATCGGCCAGAATTACCTTCTGTGTTTCATATAAGGCCAATACATGTCCTATACAAAATCAGACCGATTATGGCCCATTTCATACTAAATAGCACACATACAACTTGTAGGGGATTTTTGCGTTATATATGAATACTGTTAAAAGACTTATATGAGTTTTACATGACAAAAGTATGCAAATGTGTATGGTATTAGTAGAAATATATAAAACTCATATATAAATCATTTAAAGTTCTTATATTGAATCATATGCTATATAAAATTCATATATAAATCATTTAAAGTTCTTATATTGAATCATATGCTAGTCAAATTAAAGTCATATAGAATTTATACACGTTTTGTGTCATTTGTTTATGTGTTTCCATACAGATTTCATGTTTTGATGACCAACATCTGATTCACTTATATGCAGTTGGCAAATTTTTAAAGGGATACTCCACTTTAAAATGAAAAATCTGTCATCATATACTCACCCTCATGTTGTTTCAATCCTGTATGAATTTCTTTCTTCTGCTGAACAGAAAGGAAGATATTTAGAAGAATATCAGTAACCACAGTTTTTGGGTCCCAATGACTTCCATAGTATATTTTTTCCTACTATGGAAGTCAATGAGACCAGAAACTGTCTGGTTACTGACATTCTTCTAATATCTTCCTTTCTGTTCAGCAGAAGAAAGAAATTCATACAGGTTTGAAACAACATGAGGGTGAGTATATGATGACAGAATTTTCATTTTAAAGTGGAGTATCCCTTTAAACTGTACAGTGCAGAAGCCGGTTCGAGGATTACTAGCTGTCAGAATATCACTGACCTTTATGAAGACTGTTAATTTTCCTACAGGATTTGAAAGAGCAGAATAAAGCAATGACATTGTAAGACTGTGTATTTACATTAATTGTGAACTGTCTGGGCCTGTTTGTTTGTGAACAAATCATAACATATTATTGCAAATGAACAAAGTTGAGTCAAATATGTTTCTAGAACAGTGATTAAAATGTTGAAAATTGGCTGGAATATGTTTTTCTATATGAACTCTGGTGGTGATGCACTCTAAAAACTTTTAATATGATTTGTGTTTGGTGAAACATTTTTACACTTTATTATTAATATTAATTAGATTTTTAAGCAGTGAAATAAATTACATACAGTGTATTAACTGAGTAAATGTAAGTAAAACTAATTAAATAGATCTGAGTAACTGCATTTGGTACATTAACAAATAAAATTGAGTAGAAATAATTGGGGGAAAACATTTAAAAACAAATATTTATGAGTAATATTAACTGTGTTTATATGCCAGTAATATTAACTTTTTTATTTCCTCTAAACCTTTGTAAAAATATTCCATACAACCACCAGTATAACTACATGACATTGGCCTTTATTGTCGATGAGTAGCCTACAGCAATACAGCATATTTTATACTATTTTTAACACATATACAATATTGCCTACATTTAAACTTATGTAAGAAACATTTTCGAAGTAAAACTTAAACATTTAGGCCTAAACATTCAAGTAATTCAAGTGTAATCAACCGGTCTGTTATCCAGTATCCACCGGATCAGCGCTGGTTCTCCAGCCGGAGATGGACTCGCCTCTGAACCTCTAACTTTACACCGCCATCCTGCGTCACTCACAGCCGAAAGATGCTGCGACGCGACTGACTCCATAACCTGCCAATAAACAAACAGTGCACAGTTCTGAGGACATTTTATCATCCAAATTAGTTATATTCATTATCTTTAGGAATATAGTCGTGTATGAAGGTAAAATGATGCCATAAAGTATTGCATGCGCAGGGTAAGATTTGTGAAAGTGTACATAAGATTGCAAGCGTAAATTAAATTTGCATGCGCAAGAGAAGATTTGTAAAGGTGTAAATCGCCTTTCAAGTGTAAGAAAAAAATATTTGCAGCATTTAACTGTTATTCGTAAGTGTAATTCATATATTGTGAAGCTGCAGCTTCATGCTAACGCAAAATAAATAGGATCTGTATTCCTCTGACTTCCATTTTTCCGCGCGAACACTTTTGGCACGGTTTTTGCGCTCAAATACGGCCAAAAGTATTGCAGGCCCGTGAACAGCAATTTGCGACCGAAAACAACAGAGTTAGGAACTGCAAAACAGATTCACTGCATAAAATCAAACTTTGTGTAAAAAATAAACTGTTGCAAATGTCTAAATGTGTGCATAGGGCAACAAAGTTCCCGAAATACCCGATTTGTACAGTTGCGTCTTTCTTTTACCTGCGCTTCCAGTTTTGGCACGATTCTCTCACTCATTGAGTTTTGCAAGCGCGAAGAGGAGGGCGGGTCCACCTTCTTCATGTAGCCAATCAGATGAGCTTCTCGCTGACTCTAGGTTTACTCTTATCTGATTGGTTCAATAAACACGCCAGTCACCAGAACACATCTTTATCTTCATTTGGCTCAGAAACCTTCTGGTTGCCGAAATGGTACTTTTAATGCACACATACATGTTAAATAAATAGATAAACAAATAAAGAAACAAATAAGTCATGATTGCTTAATAAGCTGTGCACCATAGGATGACTATATGAGTACATACTGAATTTCGAGCTGGTGTGTTAAAAAAAAATTGTATCTGAACTACTGCATGCATAATTTCACCTGTCTACTGATTGGGGGATTCCACTATTATTATGTTACAATAATATTTTTTCGTGTGTTAAAGAGCATCTCTAAATTATGCACCATTTATCACCTGCAATGCCATCGTGTAACCACTAGATGGCTGTATAGCCCTATATATGAACATATCAAGACGCTGTATATTCCCTGGTTGCTGGGTTTTTATTCAGACATAATTAGTTACTTTTTGTCAAAGTTGAGTTTAAGTTGATTTAGTATCAGTTTTTCATTACAGTCAAATCTGGACACAAAGAAAGCATTTTGTTATTTATACTAGCTACATATAATAGCTTGATCAGTCACACGAAAGTAATCACTAAATCAGAATTAATATTGGCAGTGCGACCAAGACAATATTTCAAAATATGTAATTGAGTGTTAAATGCCACGAACAGAGACATGATGTGAAAAACACTGCATCAGAATTGTATTATTACATAAAGAATGGGTATTAAATGTTTTGATTGTAAAGTTTAACATCTGCTCAGTGGTGTAACTTTGCAATTATATAACATATCAAATTTCAATCCAGTAACGTTAACACCAGCTTGAAATTCAGTATGAATGTTAGTCAGCTTTAATCAGCCTAATGGTGCACAACTTATTAAGCAATCATGACTTAGTTGTTTCTTTATTTGTTTATCTATTTATTTAACATGTATGTGTGCATTAAAAGTACCATTTCGGCAACCAGAAGGTTTCTGAGCCAAATGAAGATAAAGATGTGTTCTGGTGACTGGCGTGTTTATTGAACCAATCAGATAAGAGTAAACCTAGAGTCAGCGAGAAGCTCATCTGATTGGCTACATGAAGAAGGTGGACCCGCCCTCCTCTTCGCGCTTGCAAAACGAGAATCGTGCCAACTGGAAGCGCAGGTAAAAGAAAGACGCAACTGTACAAATCGGGTTATTTCGGGAACTTTGTTGCCCTATGCACACATTTAGACATTTGCAACAGTTTATTTTTTACACAAAGTTTGATTTTATGCAGTGAATCTGTTTTGCAGTTCCTAACTCTGTTGTTTTCGGTCGCAAATTGCTGTTCACGGGCCTGCAATACTTTTGGCCGTATTTGAGCGCAAAAACCGTGCCAAAAGTGTTCGCGCGGAAAAATGGAAGTCAGAGGAATACAGATCCTATTTATTTTGCGTTAGCATGAAGCTGCAGCTTCACAATATATGAATTACACTTACGAATAACAGTTAAATGCTGCAAATATTTTTTTCTTACACTTGAAAGGCGATTTACACCTTTACAAATCTTCTCTTGCGCATGCAAATTTAATTTACGCTTGCAATCTTATGTACACTTTCACAAATCTTACCCTGCGCATGCAATACTTTATGGCATCATTTTACCTTCATAGTCGTGTGTTTATTTATGCAAGGCGTTAATCATGCGAAAAGACAGGCGCGAGTGAGTCGACACTCGTTTAGCTCGTATGTTCTTTCGCATTAAATAAAACGATTTGAAGCACATTAATGATTATATAGATAAAATAAAACATGCACACACCTGAATTTCACAGAGGAAATGCACCAATTCTGCGCCGCTGAGGAGAGAAGAGGAGAGGAGAACTGTTCTGAAGACTGAAGAGAGTTCAAACAGCGCGCGCTCACTCAACCGTTGAGCTGTCGTCACGTCAGAGTGGAGGGGGGAGGTGCGCATTGTTTTAATTGAGTAAACTTAATTTCTTATGCGTGTTAAATATTAATAATATTGATTTTAAGTAATATTTGTGGTTCTTGAAACAGATCAGTTTAATTATCCATTCTCAAATATGGTTATGGAAATTTCACAAATAGGCCTATATTAGCTCAGTGTATTTTAAATAAATAATTGGTTAGTCAAATACTAAATTATTTTAGTGAAAAACTTCAAACTTAAATATAACTAAATTTCAGACAAAATTAATTGGAGTTTTAGTCAATTATTTCGGTATGTTCATCTCAAACTATCAAGTAAATGATATTCAGAGATTTTATCAAGTTAATAAAGTTAATTATTGCTGTGATATTTACTAAGCCACTGAATTATTTTTTAGATTTTTTAGAATTTATTTTTTATTTTACCCATAAGAAACACTTTGACATTTAGGAAAGTTTTATGCTTGTAGGTTAAAAATAGAACTGTTGTGTATACCATAGTTGTACTGTGATAAAGTTTAGAGAAATTGTCACAAATGAAAATGAAATCTGGTGATGCAGGATTTAAAATGAAAATTATTTAGATGTGAAATATGCAACTGTATCTTGTAGAACACACTCAATAAATAATTTTGTAATTAAAATGTGTGCTTGTGTGTTGTTGTGTTTCATCTAAGGCTGATTATACAGTAACCATGATTGACTACAGGCATAGGGCTCGACTTAGGACAAGATAAGATCAAGCATGAGTGAAGTACAGCCTTACACTGACTGGTAAACTGCACTGTGTTTTATACACATCCATGCTGGACATTCATATTAAATTAGCATTATTTTCCTATGTTTTTACATCATGAAAATCTATATGGCTTCAGTTGTATGCTGGACATATATGACATAATATGATTAAAAATACATGAATATTATGCAATTTATATATGTGGTTTTTGCAGCATATATGTCCCTTACAATATTCTTTTGGAACATATAAGAATCACAGGTGTTTTTAGCAAACTTTTTCCATATGGGGTATACTGTATTGGCAGGTTTATCAGACCATAATCTTATTCTTGTCATTAGAAACCTTACCAAAACACGTTTCCATCCTTGTGCTAGAGATAAAAAAAAGAAACTATTACAATCCCTAACCCTAAATAGCAAAACTATTCAATGGGATGACATTTTACCTTTAGTTGACTATGAAAAAGATAGTCAAATATTTCTAAACACACTTGAGAGAACTATTAAAGAATTCACACAGAAAATCAAGCACAACAACACAAAAACACTGTACCTTGGATAAATCCAGACAGCATAAAAATCATGAAAGAACGAGATCAAGCCCTAAAACTAGCAAATAAAACTAATCAACTCATGACAGAGGACGTTTCACCATGCTGAGCAATAAAGCTGTAAGATCGCTAAGAAAAGCAAAGGCAGATTTCTTTCTCACTTGCAGGATTTATATTTAAAGAGTCTTTTTGCGGTTTTGATTTAAGTGACTGGCCTACTATTGATTTATTCATCTAAATGTTGACACATTCTGTGGCATTCCATGCAATACAGTAAATTTAGTTTTTATTAATAGATTTTGTGATTCCATCTGCGTTTTGCGCATCACAGAAATCATAGGGCCCAAAATGAGAAATCATTGTTTTTACCAGTGGGATTTTTTGCAACACTAGCAAATAATAGGATTTTCCTGATGTAAATTTCTTTGAATGCTAATAACAATGTCTGTTCATCCAGACACTTCAGCACATTCAGAGGTGTATGGTGTATTGGTGTATGATTGCAGGAGCCTGGGTAGGTGCTTGTTCGAAGAATGCTCTTTTTAAATCAGTGGAGAACATCAAGCCTACAGAATTCAAGAGACACATGCAAGCACTTCCCACATACATAAACTAAACATTAAAGGGGGCCTATTATGCAAAATTCACTTTTATGAGGCATTTAAACACAGACATGTGTCCACAGTGTGTAAACAACCAGCCTATAATGGTAGAAATCCACCCAGCCCTTTTATTTAAGAATCCCCATTATAACTCATAAACAGCCTCTCAAAACAAGCGATTCCAGATGTGGACGATTCCTATAGCGATTCCTATGCTGACGTCATGGTGGGGAAAAGCCCACTGGTGACAGCCTCTGCCCAGTTAGCAGTCTGCCACTGTTATATAGCCATTGGAGCAGTGCAGGGATAGACACCAGCTGTCCTGCACAGTCCTAGCTCCAGCCCTAGTCAAACACTCCTGGATGTCTTAAGGAGAACTACAGCTGCGCAAGGGAAAGTGAGTTAAGGGTCGGAGCTAAACTCTGCATGACACTCAGGATCGACCATCCGTGAACTTGTGGTATGTCTCAGCTGCAGTATGTAAACATTATAGCTGATTTGTTGATGCCTGTAATAATACACATTAATGGAGTCTCCATTAGAGATGTGCGCAACAACTCATTTCGTAACCGTTTAAACTGAAATGTTGCAACCAACTAGTCTAACCCTGCCGCCGGAGACAGTGTATATGCGATCCATTTGAAGGAATACTTAATCTATGAGCAGTCATATCCTATACTGAATGCAGCTAAAAACAGGTCAAGCAAAGCCTTCATATATAGGGAATCAGCACGTTAATAAGGTATTGTTGTACGCTAGCATGGTCAACCGCTTGTGTGTCCTGGTCTGAACATGCTTCTCGTGTGTGAGAAGTTAGGTAAACATGTCGGGCGACACAAATCAAGAAAAATGTAACGTACTGACAACTACATTAACCGTATTTTCTTCGTTAGAATGTTGATATAGAAACTGTTCAAGTGTCAAGTAAGTTTCATTCACAATGTTTCTCCTTTAATCCATACGGTAATAATCCAAAATGTCAAACGGTGTTGTCCCTCATAACCAGTAGTATAGCAAGTCTAAGCTAGCTTATGTGTTATACCAGTTTGACATGACGTAGAAGAAATCGCGAGCGCCACAGAGAAAACAAACACATGCAAAAACCCTAACGTGAAATTAAATGATTTTATTTGCCGCTCCAGATGTAGGCTACACTTTTCAAAATAATGTATTGATTTCAAGATGTAACATTAGCATGACGGTAATTGAAACGCCTCTGTAAAAACATAAAGCAAAATGTGAAAAAAGTGGGAAAAAAAGCATAATAATTAGTAAACGACTAGTATTCTCTAAGTCGACTAGTAGCAGCAGTATCATTTAATTAACTATTCCCGCTCATCCCTAGTCTCCATTAACTCCCCTCATCTGAGCCACTAAGGCTGCAGTGGTGTAGTTTTATCCTTATGAAGGGAATGTGGCCAAGAAAATCTGTACAAATAAATCTATAAATATATGCCATCCTTGTTCTGGATACATATTTTAACATTTTTGAACGTTAACATTTTGAGCTGAAACTTCACAGACACATTCTGGGGACACCTGAGACTGATATTTCATCTGTCTACACTTGTCTTTGAGTGAAAAGTGCAGGCCATCTGTTCCTTTTGGACAAAAAGGCTAGAGGATCTGTTTCCAAGACAGTTTCGGTAATGGCAGCAATAACTGAGGAATCCGATGAACAGTTGTGTTAGTTTAAGACCTGTTTAACTGACATCCCAGCAAGCTGTCCAACATTACTCCCGATGCTTACAAGTTCTTCAGCTATTTCTTGAATGGCTGTCTTCGAGACATGTAAAATGGCTTCCATGCGTAAAAACAGTGAAGCCAACTTATGTAGAGTCAAGCCCTCAACAGGAAGATCTGGACTGGACTGGACTGGGTGCAAACACCCTTCGGCTGGTAGGCGGTCCGCAGGCTGATCATCTGTATGTTCAAACCTCTCCACAACCTCTTCATTTGACATGAAATTAACTCTGCTTTAAAATGTCCAGTATTTGGGAATGATGTATTTTACACCTGTGTGCCGCCGCAAACGTGGAGAACACACAAGCTTGAACACTGCCGTCTTCAAATGGGCACTGGACATTTTCATTGTTTTTCAAGTGAATACCCAGATGGGAGAAGTACTGCTTCAAACTGCAGGCCTCTGAGAAACTGCAGAGGTTACACTTCAGCCGGGTCTTCACGTGATCTACAGGTTTAGCATGATGCGTATGCTAATGTCTCATCAGTGTTGCCTGAGTTGTGAAGGAGCAGACACACTCTTGGTCAACACATGGCAAAGTACACGTCCTCGCATGATGTCCATGGTTTAAGTTGTAATGCTGAATGATCAGTTTTCTTTTTGTACTGTTAAAAATGCAGTACTTACAAGTCCACTTCATCTTCACGTCAACACCAACATACCTACAATAAAAAAAGATAGTTTATAAAAAATAAAATATGTGTGTGTGAATAAGATCAGAATGAACATTTATTTGTATTAAATATTTTTCTGTGTCAGTTTTCATTGACAATCATTTCACTGTATTTAATTCACACAATTATGGCAAAATTCTTACTATTCAAATCAGTTGCGCTGTCAACGCATTAGTTTAAGATTAATTAAATGTTTAAATTTCTTTAAGGCAGCTGCAACTGCACATTCGTCCATCAAGTTTAATACTGCTCTTACAAAAATTAACCATGGTTTTACTACAAATAATTAAAAAAAACATGGCTACTAAATTTTTACTATAACGAAACCATGTTTAGTTTTCGTAAAGGTGTTTATCAGTCAAATTAATTACAAAATGTAAATTCAACAGGTGTGAAATATGATCAGGTTATCAGCAGATGATACTGAGCTACAGCTTAAACTGCAGCCCAGCACGCCCACGAATTAAAGATGATGACACTGTTCTCACAGTTTCTTGCAGGAAGACCGCCTCACCCAGGCCATACCACCGGGTCGAGCTATTACCCAGATCAGGTTCACCCACCTAGGTTTAGTCAAGACCCTGGTCCCTTTACTCAGGATCACACACGCCCAAGTGTTCCCCAAAATGATGGCCACCCCTGTCCCCCCTTTTACCAGGATTATGTCTCTGCTGGTCCCTTTCACTATTCCCACCCTCCATTCTTTTCAGATAACCGTACACCCCTCCTACCTCCTGAGACCCCACCTCTAAAAACCTCCACCCCCCGTCAGCCTCCACCCTCTCAACAGGGCCGCATCTGCTCTGAGCCAGTCGGTTCCCCCAATCCAAACTCAAACACACCCGAGCCACAGTTTTCATCACCCCTGCCTTCAGAGGATGACTAGTCATTCTCAAGTCATCCTTTAGTAATGTTCTAGTTTTTGACTAGTCGGGATGACATGTTTTCTAGTGTTTTCAGGCTTAGTATTAAGGAGAATGTCAAGGTCAGACTAAACTATAGTTATTTTTTATTTTTCGGAAGAGCATTTTTTTCTTATTGTAATGTGTATAAAATGTTTGATATATAGACAGACTGGAAAATGTTAATTGTTTGAATAACAGTAAAAATAAATTAGGAATGTTGTCTTATCTTTTATTACATTGTTTACCTTTATTATTGAGCAGAATATAGGGTCAGTGCCTCCCTGATTGTTAGTGGCTGGATGTCTGCAATGCCCAGCGGGTCAACAGAACCTGGTGGTACGTCAGGAGGTCCAGCTGCACTAGGATCTTCACTGTAGGCCTCATTGTGTTTTCACAGATGTTATGCAGAGTGCAGCATGTGGAGGTAACTGTGGGGACCAGTGATATGTCCACATCTAGACGTTTTGACAGGCACCTCCACCGACCTGTTAATCTTCCGAACGCACACTCCACCGTCATCTAGCCCCGCTTAGTCTCTTGTTAAAATGACGCTGGTGTTCGGTCAGATTCCCAGTCTCGGGTACCCCTTCATTAGCCAGGACCGAAGTGGGAAGGCTGGATCCCCCAACAGCATGATGGGCACTTGTGTGCCCTGGATCTCCTCAGTGGTCTTTGGTCATGAAAATAACAAATTACAACTCGTACTGAAGAGAAATACTGTGATAATGACATTACTATGCTAATCAAGGGAAATGTTTTAAGTTTTATAATTGCACGTTGAAATGCTGTGTCCTTGTAAGAGAGCATTGGTGCCAACCGCAAACACAACGTTTCAAAAGTTTCTTGCCGCGTACGAAAGTTGCTGACCCACAGTTCTTGACCCCAGGTTCCTACACCGCGATCCCACCCGTCTGGAGTCCTGTGCCGCATCCAGACCTCCCTTTGAGCCGATGTTGCAGCGATCATCGCTAAAGTCGCCCAGGCTGCAACAAGGGCTCTCCTCTTTTTTCTCCGCCGGACGAGACCAATGTTTTGCTGACTTTTTTTGTTGACTTTTCAAAATATTGTGGAAAGCAAAACACTGGATAATTTGATTTGCATTTGCATCCATTGCATTTCGTGCTGTTTTACTTCCTTTTCCGGGTCAGAACGTCTACATTTGGTAGTTTCGGCAGTGTATAGTGTAAATGCAGAAATCAGATACGGGTCACTTTTAAAAGATGATGTAAGCGGGTCGTCAAAAAAATCGGATATAGTCAGCAAATCGGATTTGGGCACCAAGACCTGCAGTGTAAATGCAGCCTTAGTGACTGAGGTAAAACACGTGACGGGACCTGCGAGTCAGCACGAGAAAGTACAACAAGTGAATCTTCTATGTGCAAAACACTCTGATTCGAAATACACTCATTAATCTTAAACTCGTGACAACATCGTGTGTAATTCACCCTATTATCAAGACTTCTTAAAACGAACATGAACAAAAGCGTGATGAAATGGCGTGAGGACGGCAAGATCCAAACTCCGAATAGTAATAATGAAAACCGTGACATTTCAAACCACAGACGTATTCCTTGTTATTTCTGTCACCCATATCGATTACATTTGAGTTACGTTACTTTTTTAATTCAAAGATTGTGGTGAAAACGGCCTATATCTGGCGCTCTGCAAATGAGACGTGACTGAAGTAAAAAATCTGGTGTTACAATATATTCGGTTCCTGAAATATTTGGTTCCAGTGGGTGGAGCTACCATGAATATTCATGAGACCATAGCGTGGGCGGGGCAACAGATACTAGCGAGTGGAACAGAAATAAACCACACACCCAAGTACTTTTTCAGCGGTTATTGTATTATTGCATTTTGTTAATGTCAGTTTTGCATTTGGAGATAAGTTTTAGGCTATATTTTTGAAGGAAAAAGCCTAGTGTTCATGTTCGCATGGGTAGTAGCACTGGCTTTAGCGGCTCTAACTTAACTTTTTTTTCCATATCATTCATCTGATGATGGACGTCTCGTGATATTTATTTTAGCACAACTGGGCTGTATTAGGCTTTTGATTCCCGTGATTTTGCTTATAAGTTGTGATTAAGCCATTAGCCTACCTTCGTGATCACGCAAAGAGGTCTGCCGTGGCGGTCCGTTCAGAGTTCGCTTAGAAGCTAGCTCACTTCTTCTGATGAAAGTGGCCACCCCCAGGACCACAACGTGAAACATAATCATGTTAAGACTAAGAATATTATTTTAAGATTAAGCCATACACATTATCAAAACTATAACAGATTAAAAACGAATTTACGCTTTCCAAGTAACTTAAGCGATTAACTAACAAAACACTTGTAACTTCTGTTACAGCTATTGAGAAATCAATTAAGCATGGCTGATACAAATGAAGGTTTTCAAATAAAATATTTTTTATTAAACAATGACAGACAACAAAAATGTGTGCTTGTGTGAGTGTGTGTGAACAAGAAAAACAAAAACCAGGGGCACGATGGCCATAACAATCCTAGAGGTCCAGCATTGTTCTCACAAGCCGCTTCACTCAAGACAATAAAACATAATGAAAAGTTAGTATATCCCACAAAATTAAATTAAATAAAAGTTGCTATAAAGGTGGTAGCGATTCATTACCGAACTCTTACTGTCACAGCTGGCGAAGTCGCACTAGCTAGCAGGCAGTGCTTGAAAATTGGTTGAAACAACCAACATAAAATATAAATAATTACGCTGTGCATGTACAAATGAAGACCAGTATAAGCATCGCAAAGGGCCTCTGATACAATATAGACAGCTGACAATTCAAAAGAGGTCGATATTTCAGCAACTTAACTCTGGAACAACTCGACGCGCAGCAATGTAAGTGAATGGGGTCCAACGCCCAAATGACAGTGTTTGGAACTAATCCGATCTTCAAATCCCGGAAGTAGGCGGTTAAAAGCGCCGCCATTTTTTACAACGGAGGTCTATGGGAGTGTCACAACTCTTTCTCTCTATGGCTCTGACATGGAGATAAGACGTCGGAGCGCAAAAATGTGATTTCTCCTGTCCAACAACAACCAGACCGTTATTTCCGGCGTGACGATCGAGTCTGTCCCAAAAATACCTCTCAATGTGCCCTCGTGGACTCGTGCCAAGGGCCCTATAGGTCTGCACTACATGACGGCACCAAAGTGTGGACTCTGAGGAAGTCCACAAGTCCGGAGTGTGCCATTTGGGACAGGGCCCTAGAGGTCCACTTGGGGTTTCACGGATGGACGGGACTTACCAGCTCTATAGCGCTGAGCGGGTCGCGGATAACCCGTGGGTCGGGCGAGCCGAGTAATGCATTCCATTCCAGTTAACCGAGGGTGGATGACAGAGGAATCATTATAATGTGTTGAGTTTAATGAAGACAGAACTCTCATCACGGTAAAACGCAATGAACGTGCGTCACTCTATTACTTCAACAACGTTTTCAACAACGTAATTCTCTTCAGGGAAAACCCATCAAGGAAAACCCATCAGGGCCCGAGTAACGCTTGTCAGGGACCATAGACTGTGTGCGGGACACGTGTGTTGTTTTCTTTTTTGAAGGGAAAAGTGAGAGAGAATTGTAGCCCAACCAGACAAATGCCCTAATTAAATATAATATAATATTATATATAATAATATAATATTATATAATATTTATTTTTCAATATAAAAATAAAAAATAACTAGGTAATCACCGAAACCGTGAGGATGATTCTGTTTTATTTCATTTCATGTAAGTGGCGATTGATAGCCTATAGTTGATAATAATATAGTCCTACCTAATGTACTGACAGTTGCGCTGTTGAGCATTATAGTTAAGAAACAATATATAGCCTTGGCTACACACGACCAGAGAGCTGTTTTCCTGAATGCCATCAAGATTGAAACTGAGATTGATTTCATAACAGTTCAATAAACAGTTCAAATTAAGTCTCTTACATTTTAGACGCAATGACTGTTTTTGTTCTGTTTCAGCAGCGAAAATAGTCCCAAACAAAGATCACAGCAGAACCACAGCGCATCTCACAGCAACACTTGTTTCATCACTGAATGATTCAGCGTTTTGAACGAATCGGTTGAGTCTAAGATTCATTTACCCATTCATAAACTGCCTCATTCTGAATAAATCAGCCGTTTGAACGAATCGTTTGAATGAATGACTCACTGACTCGCTCATTAAGACGGTCGCCTGCCGCCTCCTACTGGCGGTTTAGTTTCATAAAGTATCATTCTTTTCAACATTCCTTATTTGTATATTCAAAAATATTTAAAATAATCTCATTTAATACAGTTATAATTTTCAATGTAAATTATTTAATTTGATTGGTAACAGCCTAGTGTCTTATTATTTTAATTGAATATATTGATCAAATTTGAGAATTTGAAATGAAAGATGGAGCAAACATTTAATAAAATTAGGGGGGAAATGTCCTTTATAAAAGATACATCACTGTTTGAAAACACACATTTTTTGGTAATGAAAAATTGACTATTTAAGTTTAAGCCTCTGTTAAGACTATTAAGGAAATGTAATTTTGCCAAAAGAAGAACTTTTATTTTTAAATAAATGTTCAATTTAAATCAGCCTAATTCAGTGTGATATGTTACCATATTATCATGCTTAACTGTGAGAATCTGAATAATTGTATTGTGATGATCAAATGCAGATATCTAAATCAGAGAATATGGGCGGTTTGCGGGTGGATTATCTATTTTTAACAGCAGATTCGGGTGACTCAAAGTGCACCAAATTAATGAATTTATCTTTAAAATGTACAATATTTTCTTTTGACCCCCCTAGAGGTACCAGACTCCACCCACAGAAATAAAATTTCTGTGGATACAAATTCTGCTGGGGTCACATGACCACTGTTACTCCACTCCTAGATCAGTAGGTAAAATCTGAATTGGTATGTTCTGAGATTTTTAAAGAGCATTTTTTTATTTAAAGTTGTAATTATTCAGTGATCATACATTAACAACTAATTTTTACCCTAAATTTATTATTATATGGGTAATTATGATTTTTTGGAACATTAAAATTCTTTGTATGATCATTAAAACCTATTACAAATGAATAAAATGCATATTTTTTGGTTAAACTGAACTGAGTTTGAAGACTGTGGGAATGGCAGTGGTTTACACACATGGTCTGGTTCAGGAGGGTCACAGACTGCAGCAGCTTTGTTGGTGTGTGGAGGCTGAATAGAGAGGTGGTGTGGATGTATTCAGAGCAAATAAAAAAAATTACAGTAGATTATGGCCATGTCAGTGCTTTACGAGACAGGGAGGGTGAACACAGACAATGTTTTGTCTGCTGTTGCATGTTTTCCTGAAATGGAGGATTTTTTATCTGATGAAAATGTTAAAATCCCCATTCATTGTACAAGTGCTGACCGTGACAGTATGTACTTCACGTATGATGTTGATGGGGTGGTTGTGCAGGTCAAGGAGTTGTGTGGGGTGGTTGGACGTGTACACTATGTCTTTCTTCCAGAGTTTCATGTGCACATGTTGAGTGAGCATTTTGGCATTCTGAGGAAGCATGTTAATCTGAGCACGTTGTCACAAAATCACATACGCGCTCTGCGTAACTGCAGCGGCTGGACGCTGGGCCATGTTGAAGGGTTTTTTTTTTACCTTTATTTTACCAGGAAGTCTCATTGAGATCAAAAATCTATTTTACAAGAGAGACCTGGCCAAGGTAGCAGCCATACATAAACAACATATACAAGTGCTACATACAAGGTAGCAAAAATTATTCCGAAAATTATTCAGATTTTAAATAAAATGGCACAACTGATGACGTTCATTGACAAGCATACTACCAAGGTTAAAACCTCAGACATCTTAAATGCAGTTGTTGCTCATTTTAAGTGTGTGCTGTGTACAATGGCCCCACGCAATATGGATCGGCCATCCATGCTCAAGGCCAGCTTTCATGATGTGTCACGATTTAATGTTCTTGACGGTGACCAAGGCTTTGTTTTCATGCTGCTGCAAAGGAGCATTTCTGAGGTGACCAAAGGGCTGAACATTGATGTCATGCTGACATTGAGCATGTTTGGCCAGAAAAGCGAGGATATGATTGACTATAGTGGATTCGTGGATACCAACTACATTGTGTCGGTGTCTCTGCATACAGCATGCAATATTCACGCGAAAGACCCGCGGATCCACTTAATGTGGTCACGATATGGTGTTCAGGAGGTGGTGGGCAACAGAGGCCGTTTGTTTTCAGCTGTTTGTATGAATGAGGCGGCCAACTTCTCCTCAAACCTTGATCACAGAGGTCTTGACATCTCCAGGGCACTTCGGGGGGTGTTCAAGGAGGTGGATCTTGGCTACACACTAACCTTTGTTCAGATGTATGCTACTACACCTCACAGCAAATCTGAGCAAATGCAAGCTGTCAAAAGAAAGAGAAGGACGCGTGATGTTGGACCGGCGGCACCCTGTGCCATATGCAGATTGATGACTGTGGGTACACCTCCGCTCAGGGGGGTCGAGGTCAGACAGCTGATCACAGCTACTGTAATTCTGCAGACTGTGCTGAGATCAGTGTATCATGAGACTGTGAGGAGACTGACAGAAGAGTGAACTGCACTGAGGTCAGAGGTCAGCTCAGGGGGGTCGAGGTCAGACAGATGATCACAGCTACTGTAATTCTGCAGTCTGTGCTGAGATCAGTGTATCATGAGACTGTGCGGAGACTGACAGAAGAGTGAACTGCACTGAGGTCAGAGGTCAGCTCAGGAGGGTCGAGGTCAGACAGATGATCACAGCTACTGTAATTCTGCAGTCTGTGCTGAGATCAGTGTATCATGAGACTGTGAGGAGACTGACAGAAGAGTGAACTGCACTGAGGTCAGAGGTCAGCTCAGGAGGGTCGAGGTCAGACAGATGATCACAGCTACTGTAATTCTGCAGTCTGTGCTGAGATCAGTGTATCATGAGACTGAGAGGAGACTGACAGAAGAGTGAACTGCACTGAGGTCAGAGGTCAGCTCAGGAGGGTCGAGGTCAGACAGATGATCACAGCTACTGTAATTCTGCAGTCTGTGCTGAGATCAGTGTATCATGAGACTGTGAGGAGACTGACAGAAGAGTGTACTGCACTGAGGTCAGAGGTCAGCTCAGGAGGGTCGAGGTCAGACAGATGATCACAGCTACTGTAATTCTGCAGTCTGTGCTGAGATCAGTGTATCATGAGACTGTGCGGAGACTGGCAGAAGAGTGTACTGCACTGAGGTCAGAGGTCAGCTCAGGAGGGTCGAGGTCAGACAGCTGATCACAGCTACTGTAATTCTGCAGTCTGTGCTGAGATCAGTGTATCATGAGACTGAGAGGAGACTGACAGAGGAGTGAACTGCACTGAGGTCAGAGGTCAGCTCAGGAGGGTCGAGGTCAGACAGATGATCACAGCTACTGTAATTCTGCAGTCTGTGCTGAGATCAGTGTATCATGAGACTGTGAGGAGACTGACAGAGGAGTGAACTGCACTGAGGTCAGAGGTCAGCTCAGGAGGGTCGAGGTCAGACAGCTGATCACAGCTACTGTAATTCTGCAGTCTGTGCTGAGATCAGTGTATCATGAGACTGAGAGGAGACTGACAGAGGAGTGAACTGCACTGAGGTCAGAGGTCAGCTCAGGAGGGTCGAGGTCAGACAGCTGATCACAGCTACTGTAATTCTGCAGTCTGTGCTGAGATCAGTGTATCATGAGACTGTGAGGAGACTGACAGAAGAGTGAACTGCACTGAGGTCAGAGGTCAGCTCAGGAGGGTCGAGGTCAGACAGATGATCACAGCTACTGTAATTCTGCAGTCTGTGCTGAGATCAGTGTATCATGAGACTGTGAGGAGACTGACAGAAGAGTGAACTGCACTGAGGTCAGAGGTCAGCTCAGGAGGGTCGAGGTCAGACAGATGATCACAGCTACTGTAATTCTGCAGTCTGTGCTGAGATCAGTGTATCATGAGACTGTGAGGAGACTGACAGAAGAGTGAACTGCACTGAGGTCAGAGGTGTATCAGCTCAGGGGGGTCGAGGTCAGACAGATGATCACAGCTACTGTAATTCTGCAGTCTGTGCTGAGATCAGTGTATCATGAGACTGTGAGGAGACTGACAGAAGAGTGAACTGCACTGAGGTCAGAGGTCAGCTCAGGAGGGTCGAGGTCAGACAGATGATCACAGCTACTGTAACTCTGCAGTCTGTGCTGAGATCAGTGTATCATGAGACTGTGAGGAGACTGACAGAAGAGTGAACTGCACTGAGGTCAGAGGTCAGCTCAGGAGGGTCGAGGTCAGACAGATGATCACAGCTACTGTAACTCTGCAGTCTGTGCTGAGATCAGTGTATCATGAGACTGTGAGGAGACTGACAGAAGAGTGAACTGCACTGAGGTCAGAGGTCAGCTCAGGAGGGTCGAGGTCAGACAGCTGATCACAGCTACTGTAATTCTGCAGTCTGTGCTGAGATCAGTGTATCATGAGACTGTGAGGAGACTGACAGAAGAGTGAACTGCACTGAGGTCAGAGGTCAGCTCAGGAGGGTCGAGGTCAGACAGATGATCACAGCTACTGTAATTCTGCAGTCTGTGCTGAGATCAGTGTATCATGAGACTGTGAGGAGACTGACAGAAGAGTGAACTGCACTGAGGTCAGAGGTCAGCTCAGGAGGGTCGAGGTCAGACAGATGATCACAGCTACTGTAATTCTGCAGTCTGTGCTGAGATCAGTGTATCATGAAACTGTGCGGAGACTGACAGAAGAGTGAACTGCACTGAGGTCAGAGGTCAGCTCAGGAGGGTCGAGGTCAGACAGATGATCACAGCTACTGTAATTCTGCAGTCTGTGCTGAGATCAGTGTATCATGAGACTGTGAGGAGACTGACAGAAGAGTGAACTGCACTGAGGTCAGAGGTCAGCTCAGGAGGGTCGAGGTCAGACAGATGATCACAGCTACTGTAATTCTGCAGTCTGTGCTGAGATCAGTGTATCATGAGACTGAGGAGACTGACAGAGGAGTGAACTGCACTGAGGTCAGAGGTCAGCTCAGGAGAGTAGAGGTCACACAGATGATCACAGCTACTGTAATTCTGCAGTCTGTGCTGAGATCAGTGTATCATGAGACTGAGAGGAGACTGACAGAAGAGTGAACTGCACTGAGGTCAGAGGTCAGCTCAGGAGGGTCGAGGTCAGACAGCTGATCACAGCTACTGTAATTCTTCAGTCTGTGCTGAGATCAGTGTATCATGAGACTGAGGAGACTGACAGAAGAGTGAACTGCACTGAGGTCAGAGGTCAGCTCAGGAGGGTCGAGGTCAGACAGATGATCACAGCTACTGTAATTCTGCAGTCTGTGCTGAGATCAGTGTATCATGAGACTGTGAGGAGACTGACAGAAGAGTGAACTGCACTGAGGTCAGAGGTCAGCTCAGGAGGGTCGAGGTCAGACAGATGATCACAGCTACTGTAATTCTGCAGTCTGTGCTGAGATCAGTGTATCATGAGACTGTGAGGAGACTGACAGAAGAGTGAACTGCACTGAGGTCAGAGGTCAGCTCAGGAGGGTCGAGGTCAGACAGATGATCACAGCTACTGTAATTCTGCAGTCTGTGCTGAGATCAGTGTATCATGAGACTGAGGAGACTGACAGAAGAGTGAACTGCACTGAGGTCAGAGGTCAGCTCAGGAGGGTCGAGGTCAGACAGATGATCACAGCTACTGTAATTCTGCAGTCTGTGCTGAGATCAGTGTATCATGAGACTGTGAGGAGACTGACAGAAGAGTGAACTGCACTGAGGTCAGAGGTCAGCTCAGGAGAGTAGAGGTCAGACAGATGATCACAGCTACTGTAATTCTGCAGTCTGTGCTGAGATCAGTGTATCATGAGACTGAGGAGACTGACAGAAGAGTGAACTGCACTGAGGTCAGAGGTCAGCTCAGGAGAGTAGAGGTCAGACAGATGATCACAGCTACTGTAATTCTGCAGTCTGTGCTGAGATCAGTGTATCATGAGACTGAGAGGAGACTGACAGAAGAGTGAACTGCACTGAGGTCAGAGGTCAGCTCAGGAGAGTAGAGGTCACACAGATGATCACAGCTACTGTAATTCTGCAGTCTGTGCTGAGATCAGTGTATCATGAGACTGAGAGGAGACTGACAGAAGAGTGAACTGCACTGAGGTCAGAGGTCAGCTCAGGGGGGTCGAGGTCAGACAGATGATCACAGCTACTGTAATTCTGCAGTCTGTGCTGAGATCAGTGTATCATGAGACTGAGGAGACTGACAGAGGAGTGAACTGCACTGAGGTCAGAGGTCAGCTCAGGAGGGTCGAGGTCAGACAGATGATCACAGCTACTGTAATTCTGCAGTCTGTGCTGAGATCAGTGTATCATGAGACTGTGAGGAGACTGACAGAGGAGTGAACTGCACTGAGGTCAGAGGTGTATCAGCTCAGGAGGGTCGAGGTCAGACAGATGATCACAGCTACTGTAATTCTGCAGTCTGTGCTGAGATCAGTGTATCATGAGACTGTGAGGAGACTGACAGAGGAGTGAACTGCACTGAGGTCAGAGGTCAGCTCAGGAGGGTCGAGGTCAGACAGATGATCACAGCTACTGTAATTCTTCAGTCTGTGCTGAGATCAGTGTATCATGAGACTGAGGAGACTGACAGAGGAGTGAACTGCACTGAGGTCAGAGGTCAGCTCAGGAGGGTCGAGGTCAGACAGATGATCACAGCTACTGTAATTCTGCAGTCTGTGCTGAGATCAGTGTATCATGAGACTGTGAGGAGACTGACAGAAGAGTGAACTGCACTGAGGTCAGAGGTCAGCTCAGGAGGGTCGAGGTCAGACAGATGATCACAGCTACTGTAATTCTGCAGTCTGTGCTGAGATCAGTGTATCATGAGACTGAGAGGAGACTGACAGAAGAGTGAACTGCACTGAGGTCAGAGGTCAGCTCAGGAGAGTAGAGGTCAGACAGATGATCACAGCTACTGTAATTCTGCAGTCTGTGCTGAGATCAGTGTATCATGAGACTGAGAGGAGACTGACAGAAGAGTGAACTGCACTGAGGTCAGAGGTCAGCTCAGGAGGGTCGAGGTCAGACAGCTGATCACAGCTACTGTAATTCTTCAGTCTGTGCTGAGATCAGTGTATCATGAGACTGAGGAGACTGACAGAGGAGTGAACTGCACTGAGGTCAGAGGTCAGCTCAGGAGGGTCGAGGTCAGACAGATGATCACAGCTACTGTAATTCTGCAGTCTGTGCTGAGATCAGTGTATCATGAGACTGTGAGGAGACTGACAGAAGAGTGAACTGCACTGAGGTCAGAGGTCAGCTCAGGAGGGTCGAGGTCAGACAGCTGATCACAGCTACTGTAATTCTGCAGTCTGTGCTGAGATCAGTGTATCATGAGACTGAGAGGAGACTGACAGAAGAGTGAACTGCACTGAGGTCAGAGGTCAGCTCAGGAGAGTAGAGGTCACACAGATGATCACAGCTACTGTAATTCTGCAGTCTGTGCTGAGATCAGTGTATCATGAGACTGAGAGGAGACTGACAGAAGAGTGAACTGCACTGAGGTCAGAGGTCAGCTCAGGAGGGTCGAGGTCAGACAGATGATCACAGCTACTGTAATTCTGCAGTCTGTGCTGAGATCAGTGTATCATGAGACTGAGAGGAGACTGACAGAAGAGTGAACTGCACTGAGGTCAGAGGTCAGCTCAGGAGAGTAGAGGTCAGACAGATGATCACAGCTACTGTAATTCTGCAGTCTGTGCTGAGATCAGTGTATCATGAGACTGAGAGGAGACTGACAGAAGAGTGTACTGCACTGAGGTCAGAGGTCAGCTCAGGAGGGTCGAGGTCAGACAGATGATCACAGCTACTGTAATTCTGCAGTCTGTGCTGAGATCAGTGTATCATGAGACTGAGAGGAGACTGACAGAAGAGTGAACTGCACTGAGGTCAGAGGTCAGCTCAGGAGAGTAGAGGTCAGACAGATGATCACAGCTACTGTAATTCTGCAGTCTGTGCTGAGATCAGTGTATCATGAGACTGAGAGGAGACTGACAGAAGAGTGAACTGCACTGAGGTCAGAGGTCAGCTCAGGAGAGTAGAGGTCAGACAGATGATCACAGCTACTGTAATTCTGCAGTCTGTGCTGAGATCAGTGTATCATGAGACTGAGAGGAGACTGACAGAAGAGTGAACTGCACTGAGGTCAGAGGTCAGCTCAGGAGAGTAGAGGTCACACAGATGATCACAGCTACTGTAATTCTGCAGTCTGTGCTGAGATCAGTGTATCATGAGACTGAGAGGAGACTGACAGAAGAGTGAACTGCACTGAGGTCAGAGGTGTATCAGCTCAGGAGGGTCGAGGTCAGACAGATGATCACAGCTACTGTAATTCTGCAGTCTGTGCTGAGATCAGTGTATCATGAGACTGTGAGGAGACTGACAGAGGAGTGAACTGCACTGAGGTCAGAGGTGTATCCGCTCAGGAGGGTCGAGGTCAGACAGATGATCACAGCTACTGTAATTCTGCAGTCTGTGCTGAGATCAGTGTATCATGAGACTGTGAGGAGACTGGCAGAAGAGTGAACTTCACTGAGGTCAGAGGTCAGCTCAGGGAAAAGGTTAGCCAGTTATCCTTCAGCCAGGAAACCTTCAAGGACAATGAGGACTTAACTGGCCTTCCATCCTTTGCCAAGCTGATGGTTGTCTTCACTTTTGTGTCAGCGCTCCTCAAGGTGGGACCTGGATTGAATCCCTTTCAAAGCTTTTTAATGACTCTAATGAGAATGAGACTGAATTTACCACTGCACTTCTTTTCATATATATTTCATGTGTCAAAGCCTACTGCGGGCCGAATACGTTTAACAGTATGTTAAATGTCTTGCATGATAGGTTGTCTAGATTCATACTGTGGCCCAGTAAGGAACAGATTCAAGTTAGTTTACCCATGTGTTTCAAAAATAGTTGTTGTACATCCATAATAGACTGCTTTGAAATTTTCATTGAGAGACCTAAAAACTTGAGAGCCTGAGCACAAACATACTCACAATATAAGAACCACAATACTGCCAAGTACTTGATATCAGTAACTCCACAGGGAGTCATATCGTTTGTGTCTCGTGGCTGGGGAGGGCGAGCAAGTGACAGGCACATTACAGAGAACTGTGTCTACCTGGAACATCTGTTACCTGGTGATTTGGTCCTGGCAGATCGAGGGTTCATAGTAGGAGTTGCTGTGGGATTGTACAGTGCTCATCTCAAAACACCTGCCTTTACTAGAGGGAAAACGCAACTGCATCCAAGTGAACTTGAGTATTCAAGGAGGCTAGCAGCTGTTCGAATTCATGTTGAACGAGTGAGGAACAAGTACACAATCTTACAGAGCACAATTCCCATTTCTCTCTGCCTGACTGCAACTCCAGGAGAGCGGACAAGATGGTCAGAGTGTGCTGTGCTCTGTGCAACATCTGCCAATCTGCTGAGCCCTCACCATAGCATGGGGGTCAGTAACACTGTTTTCCTTAGTGTCACAATGCTAAACAATTGTGTATAAATGTAATATATATTTGGATCTTTGTTTTTTATACAAGGCTGTTACTTAGAGTTTCATGTAAAATTGTTTTGTGTTTGTCTTGTTTACTTGTTTCTAAAACAAGTAGACTATCATCACAAATGTGTGTGTATATTGATATTGACTGAAATTACTTTTGAAATTACTTGTTATTCATTCAGTTACAACACTTTAGTGATGTTTATTGTACATGGTCACATTGCAGTAACAATACATGTGCGATTTATACATTTCCCATCACATTACATTAGGCAGTGTTGTAATGTAACAAAATACAAATACTTCACTACTGTACTTATGTAGAGTTTTCACACACAATAAATATATATATATTTTGATACCCAAGTACAGTAAATAACAGACACTTTAAGACTTACTTTAAGTAATATTCCAAAAAGGAAACTTTAACTTCTACCAAGTCATTTTCTGGTCAGATGTTTTAAAAAAAAAATTATTTAATGTTTATTTAACTTTGAGAACAGGTTCTCATTTGCAACGGTGACCTGGCTAAGAAAGCGTGAGCGTGCGAGACAACATACAGTTTCACATTCAATACAATACAGGAGTACAAAATACAATAGGCTACATAAAAGCTACATAAAGTGCAGAACAAGTAGCCATTACAAGGCTGACACACACGTGTGGTGCGAGTAAGCCGAAGGATATGTGAAAGTGATAAGGACGTAAGGCAGTATACATTAATAGACGGTCTGCATCGCCGCTTAAAAGGTCAAAATACAGATATTGCAAAATGTGGAGTAGTTAGTGAATTAGAACTGTTACAATTATAACGCAATAAGCATACATAGCCGGTCTATAGAAGCTAAAACGCAGTGAAGAGCCAAATATACAATTAGTGTAGTTACTGATGTAGATCAGAGATAACACACTAAACCTGAAATGGCTGTCTATAAGAATGGTGAATGTAGAAAAAAGTCAATATACAGATAGTGCAAGTATAACAGACCGAATTATACAATACTAGGGCTGTCAATCGATTAAATTTTTTTATTGATTAATTGCATGATTGTCATGAGTTAACTCGTGATTAATCGCACATTTTTTTTTTTCTAAATGTACCTTAAATTAATAGCCTACTTTTCAAATTTTTGTAATACACTAATCAACGTGGGCATGGATAAATATGGATGCTTTATGCAAATGTATGTTTATTATTGAAACCATAGTCAACATAGAGCATGAAGACGAGACATGTTTCAAAGGTCATATGTTTTTCAAAGAACTTGTTCATGTCTATTAGACACATGTAGAAAGAACAAAGAAATACCAGGTTCCCATTACTTCTCTTTCTTTGCACTGAGCAATTAACACAAACATGTTTAAATTTTTACATGACAGGGCAGCTCTTCTGAAAATGCTAAATGTACATTTATTATTTATTATTACATTATAGTTTGTCTCTCTCTGTGCCCATTTTGATGAAGCTAAATTCTCAATAAAACTTTTTTCATTGGTTTATTTTACTGTTTCTGTTGTCAAACAACGGAATGAATATGAAATGGTGACTGAAACGCGACCCATTAAGACATAACCAGCTCTCCCTTCCAAGATGTTAATCTGCACAAAAATCCTGATAATCGAGCCGTCGTCTGATGGAATCAAATACACATAAGATAAACACAATATCTGTGTTGTGATTTCGGCTATACTTGCATGTAAAATTAGAGAAGCAACATCATATCTGTGTTTAACTGAATTAAAGCGCTGCTCCTCTCTCCAGCACGAGACGCAGAGAGAGAGCGAGAGAGAGAGAGGCGCGCGCGCGTGCTGGGAGAGCGGTACCGGCGGTACCGGTAGATTCTCAGAAACTAAATAAGGTTTGGGCGCTTTGTTGAAGGGAAAAAAATCGCTAAAGGGGTCTGCAATGTCGCTAGGTTGGCAACAATGTGTATCTCCATTTCTCCAACTAGGTTTTGGGCCACGGGTCAAACAGAAAATACGCGCTGCGTTAATCGAGCGTTAAAAAAAATATAGTGCCGTTAATATGATTTTGCGTTGACGCGTTATTAACGCACTAACTTTGACAGCCCTACAATATACACAAGAGTCAAAAATATCAGTCAGTGATCAGAACAGTACGTGAGTGGTGCAAAAATACAGTGGGGCATGACAGAGATATTGTGATTAGTGTGTGCAAAAACAGGTTGTGTAGGAACCAGATACTTTTCCTTTTACTCAAGTATGGCTTTCGAGTAGTTTCTACAAGTTTTAGTGTGTGCAGGCGTGTCTGCTCTGGCTGCCTCACTGAAAACTGACGCTGTGACCCTTCCTGCCCTCCGATCAAACCATACGCTAGATTTACTTTGCTCCCTGGTCTCCTCCTCAACTATCACACACTGGGGAACAGGCTAGTGACACATGACTATTTAGAGGTTAACTACCACTGGAGTGTATAGACTGACTAAAACTGAGTACACTCAAGAAAATCATCCATAGGAATACTTTCATCATGGAAAGGCTTATCATTTATTTCACCTGAACTGATACACTGAAATATTAAGAGTTGTACCAAAACAGCCTGATCATTATGGATATTACACTCCAATACAATTGAAGTAAGTCAAACTAAAAGGAGAATGTTTATAATGTTTACCTGTTGCTTCGTTAGATGTAGATCATCAAAGACTTTGGTGCTCTCAATCAGCAGCAAGGGAAAGTCCATCTTGAGTACAATGTGGAAAGAGGAGCTGGCAAGTCCAGTTGCTTCACCTTTGGGATGTGCCTGTGAGAGAGAAACAGAAACAGGACATTTTAAGTGACACTATATAGTGTCCAGACTATTTAGACAAAAGAACAAATTAAATATTCTAGTCATGTAGTAATTACTCATTAACAACAACATTTAAAACAAACATGGACTAAAAATAATAATAAAATGCTAATAAACACACAAACGGGTGGAGCAACCGCAAATACATTTTTGACTCATTTGTCATTGTTTAAACAATTTTATCTATGAACTATAAAATATAATTCCAGTGATTAGGTAGATGTAAATAGTTTAAGCATCAATGAAAAATGAGCCATAAAACAAAAAAAAATAAAATGCATGCAAACGGATGTATGGCACAAAAACAGAACTACCATAATCCTGAACTAATGTTGAACTCTTAATATTTTTCTGGATAAACCTGCAGGGACCAACAAAACGACGATCGCTGAAGTCAGTGCCGTACAGTGAATCAAGCAAATACATCTCTCTGCTTTCTGGCTTCATGATCTGTAAAACTGGCTCTATTAAGTGATTCTTGGAAGATAGGCCTACAATTGTTAGTTATGTCAAAATATCTCAGTGTTACTTGCATTAAGGAGAACTGATCATTTAAACACACATATCATCCAATGGTGTGTAGCCCAGGAAGGCAGTAAGATGAAGTCACATCTTGCTATATGGTCCTAATACAGACAAAAAAACATCTTTAAACACCACCTAAAATGACCCTAGTTTACTTCTATTAAAACTTCAGTCATACTTACAGGTAAGTTAGCTGAAGGGTCTGCACAGAATGGTGGCAACCATGTCACTGTCACATATGAGCTAAAACAATGGACCTTTATGTTCTGTTAGATACCATTTAAAATTACAGCTAATCTGATTGCATATAAAGGATCACTTATGCACACTTTCTCAATCCAAAAAAAACTGTTTCCACACAGCAGACAGGAAAAATCTTACCTTTAAGTCAGCAATATCCCTGACAACTACCAGGCAGGCGTTCAGAATCTGTAATTTGAGAGAAACAAAATGTAATATTCGCTCATCACAAAACAAAAGCATGATTGTGCATGTGATAATACTCACAGTCCCTTCAACATCATTTGGATGGCTCAAGTGTCACATGCCTGTCCTGTCTTGTGCTGCACATGGGTGTTTTGTTATTTTGGGCCATGTGCTCATGTCATTGTCTGGTCCCTCCCCCTTGTTATCTGATTATTGTTTGAGTTCTCCCACCTGTTCCCCCTTGATTAGTTTCCCTTTATTAGTCCCCTCTTGTTTGCAGTCTGTGTTGGTTCGTTGTCTTATGTTTCCTGTTCCCCATGCAAGTTTATGTTCTGTTTTGGTTTTGTATTTATTAAGTTATGTTTTTCCCCCTCGTGGGTTTTGTTTTATGTTTAGTATTTCTTTGATAATAAATATCAATTATCCTGCACTTGAGTCCTCAAACCTTTTTGCATTCACACAACCGTGACATCAAGGTAATCAAATCTGATCTGTCCAGAATTGTTGCTCCTACTTGAGCAATTTTTTTGCATTTTTTATCTAGAAAAACAAAAACAATTGTAAGTATGATTATATACTTTGCATGAAAATGCTAAATAATTCAACATAGCATGTTAATTTGGTCACTGCTTTACAAGTGCGGTGTTTATCATGACATTACTTATAGTGTACTGGGTCTATTTGTGTAATATCACATGAGAGTCTCTCACGATCATTTAAGGACTGTGGAGGCTTACCTTCACATACAGCACAAGAAAAAGTGATTTTACAATACGTGACAAAATTACTGGTCATTGTAAGATATAGCAATAATAATAATAAAATATAGCTGCAAGCAGCAATTATCAGGGCCAAGCACAAGAAGACGACAAGACATGCCAACATGACCAACTGCAGCAATAAAGACATTTAAAGATGAATTCATGCAAAATGGGTGAAAAATCATATACATTAACTGAAAATATGATTAAATGGATTATAACTTTCAAAAATTGACCACAACCACAAAATTGATTGAGTCTGGTGACAATGACAAACCTTAAGACCAGTGGCATTACAATAAGCAGATTTATTCAAAAGTTATTAGTATTTTTAGAAATTTTGTTATAACTTCTGTCTAAAAGGTGGTGCTGTCTCAAAATCTTTTGAGTGCCTCCATGAGCTCAGGAATCAGACGAAAAAAGATTTCTTTTTCTAGCCCTAAAGGTCCAAAAGTTATTAGTATAAGCATGTTTGCAACTTTGGACAGTTGGTGGCGCTAGAGGAAATGAGTTGGAGACTCAAATTGCTATGGTGATATTTCAGACTGTCCTCTATCAGTGTGCCAAATCTCATAACTTTCCTGCAAGTGGTTCTGTGGGCTGCCATAGACTCCCAAAGCGGAAGAAGAAGAAACGTCAAGCGTTTAGGATATGGCGAGGATGCTTGCACACTAGTTTCCAAGTATGCAGACCTGAATAAAATGGTAATTTCAATAAATCTACATGTTGATATTGTGAAATGGATATTGCAGTGCAAAAACTGTGCATAAACAGTGATTTCTTTGTGTCAGGTTCTGTTGAAGAAGGAGCAGCAGCTGGCACAGTTTTTGAAGATATTGGCAAATGTTTTTTAAGCACCAAATCACAACACTACACACACAGTAAGGTGAAACCTAGCATACCAAATTTTGTAATGTGTTCATAAAATACATTTTAGCAAAAAATTCAAAATGCTGACAGCCAAAATGACTGATATGGGAAATTGGATATCATCAGTCTTGCTGTTACGAACTGCTCCGAGACACGAAGGTAGAGGATCCAAACGCAGCTTTATTGTATGGGGCAATCCAGAGGCGTAATCCAATGTACAGGCAAGGTTCATACACAGACAGGCAGTCAAAACAAACAAACAAACAAACAAACAAACAAACAAACAAACAAACAAACAAACAAACAAACAAAACAGGCAGGGACCAGAGGCAAGAGAGTAATCCAGGGACCAGAGGCAAGAGAGTAATCCAGGGACCAGAGGCAAGAGAGTAATCCAGGGACCAGAGGCAAGAGAGTAATCCAGGGACCAGAGGCAAGAGAGTAATCCAGGGACCAGAGGCAAGAGAGTAATCCAGGGACCAGAGGCAAGAGAGTAATCCAGGGACCAGAGGCAAGAGAGTAATCCAGGGACCAGAGGCAAGAGAGTAATCCAGGGAACAGGGCAAGATATCCAAAACCAAGAGACAAGAAAACCAGGAGAATGCTCAGAAATGCAGTGTAACACTTAAACAAGACTTCGCGGTGAGTGAATGAATGAACATGGTATAAATAGACTGAGACTAACAGGATGATGAGACACAGGTGAATGCAATCAGTGAATGAGGTACAGGTGAATGTGATCAGTGATAAGTGATGATGAGTCCGGGCAGTGAGTTATGGGAAATGTAGTTTGTGAGTGAAAATAGTCTTATGTGGAGTGCCCTCTGGTGGCTCTCAAGGGCACTCCAGCTGGTGACCATTACACTTGCATGATGCCCCAAATCTAATAAGATCACTTTAATGCAGCAATTACTGGGGACAAGTGCAAGACAATAAGACATGCCAATACGGCTGGAAGTGTCAGACCAACTGCAGCAATGAGCAATTAAAGACATTTTAAGATGATTTTAGGCAAAATAGCTGAATATATACACAGTAACTAAAAAGATGATTTAACGATTTATCACTTTCAACCAATAGATGGTGCAATTATGAAAATGTAACTGCAGTTCTGTTCTGTAGGTGTACCTTGGTTATTTGGTATAAAACACATTTTAAAACACATTTTGAAACACACAAGATGCATTCATGATGTACTTGCTCAAACCAAAAAAAAGTTTCACAATTGTTCACACAATTGTTATGATCAATTTGTTCAAAGAAACTGTTACACATCAAAATACTTAAGCCTTTATAGTCCAAGGATCAGGTTACTTAAAAAAGAAAAATGAATAAAAAAAAATTATTAAGAATTTGTAGGAGTAACTTGATTAACAAATTTTTAAAGAAAATTAGGATTGGGTAAATGACAAATTACTCAGATTGAAAATAAATTAAACTAAAACCATTAGATTTATCAAAATTTCAGAAAATGCTGCATCTATAGGCTAAAGTCCTCTGCATTCTCAGTTTCCATCAGAGGCCTAGTTTGCTTTGTGAGGGATATATCTGCGATTAGATGTTAAAATGTTGGGCATGCATTTCTATCAGCACTCCCAGAAATAGCTTGGGTTTTTTAGGTTGATCCTTTCAAGGGCTTCAGATGGGGAAGTGTGTATCAGTCACAGATTCGGCTCGGTCTGTGTAGGCTACATCTCTAATTTCAGAAGAAAGAAGAGTAGTTGGGTTATGCGTTTCCATCAGTGCTTGCATATCTCTCTTGGTTTTTGGTATTGATATCTTGAATGGCTTCAGATGGGGAAGAGACCAGATGTGTGTGTGTTTATCAGCACTCACTGATGTGTCTGGATTAGTACAGGTTGTATCTGTAAGATTACAGAAGATGAAGAGTAGTTAGGATGTGTTTGCATCAGAACTCACAGATATAGCTTTAAAAGGATACTCATTGTACAGATTCACTTTCACAATTATTTTGAACAAATGAGTGTCTGCTGTGTGTGTGTGTGTGTGTGTGTGTGTGCAGGGCCGGAGTGGGGCCACTTTTCAGCCCGGGAGTTTCAGGCCCAAGACCGGCCCACTTTTTCCATGGTGGAATTCCAAATTAGCACTTTTTTAAATTGGATAAATGAAGCAACAGTTCAGCTCGTACTATTGTGTAGTTTGTATTAATACCACAGGTTAACAAATAATGTAAAGGTTAAATAATAATTCACTTAGACTTTATAAGAAGCAATTGCGACATTATTTCACACAATTCTGACTTTATATTTCACAATTCTAACTTTATAACACGTTTTGCGACTTTATATCACACAATTCTGACTCTATATCTTGCAGTTCAGACGTTATAAGCAATTGCGACTTTATTTCACGCAGTTCTGACTTTATATCTTGCAGTTCAGACTTTATAAGAAGCAATTGCGACTTTATTTCACACAATTCTGACTTTATATCTCGCAATTCTGACTTTATAGCACACAATTGCGACTTTATATCACGCAATTCTGACTCTATATCTCGCGATTCTGACTTTATAACACACAATTGCGATTTTATATCACGCAATTCTGACTCTAGCCTATATCTCGCAATTCTGACTTTATAACATGCAATTGCGACTTTACTTCAGGCAATTCTGACTTTATATCTCTTAATTCTGAGAAATAAAGTCCGAATTGCGAGATGTAAACTCGCAATTGTGAGATAAAAAGTCGCAATTATCTTTTAAAATGTTTTATTCTGTGGCGGAAACGAAGCTTCCATACCTCCTGGCCTCTTCCTCCCATCCATCCGTTACGGCCGCCAGCTATCAGTAGGCGCCGACGGTGCCGCGGTAGCCTACCTGAGAAAACGTTTTGGAAAAGACGGGCTATGGACCCAACCAACTCTATAGAAGGGGAGGGGAGAACTCCCTCACATAGTACAACCCATGCAGAGTGCTGAGCGCTGCGGTGTCAGAATGCGGAACGTGTGTAGCCTAATGTAACTAATGTGACATTGAAATGTGAAAAAAGAAAAAAAATCCTCGACCGGCCCAAAAGTGAAGCGGCCCACCGGGAGTTCTCCCGATTCTCCCGATTACCCACTCCGGGCCTGTGTGTGTGTGTGTGTGTGTGTGTGTGTGTGTGTGTGTGTGTGTGTGTGTGTGTGTGTAACAAACCAAACTAAAAGTCTTTTGTAAAAGCCTAAAAATGTTGGATCAGCTAGATTTTTAGAAGTTTGCTTAACATCCACCTACTGCTTTCAGACAGTGAAACATAGCTATAGCTTTATCTGTCGGACACACACTTGGAGCGTTTGAGGCTGAAGAGCAGGCAGGATTTCCCTTACTGGTACTGGGAATTAGTGGAGACTTTTGTGTGGATCCCATTGCTTGCTTAATTTCCACAACAACAAATTGACATGTGTGTGTTACTTTAAATGGGCCACCTTGTAGGAAGTGGTCTTCCAAAAGATTTTTGGCTGAGATGATTAAGATTAGCTTTCTTAAGATAGGTTGAGATTATGGCATTTGACACGGACACCTTTGTGGAAGAGTCCAGGCACAGTGTGGCTCTTGATATGGATCTGTAGCAGCTTATTGTCTGTTTCAGTCTGCAGTCGCCACAACTCGTTTTGGTGTATAAATGATACGAGAAATATCATTCGTGCTATAGATACGCACTTTCATGAGATCGTCAAAATCATGTCTGACCCGCTCCATGTCTCTCGATATATAGCGCTTCCTACCTTACTCGTGCTGTTCACTTTTCATAATCAACATTGTTACGTCGTAAGGGACGCATGTGTTTCATTTGCTGTTGTAGTGCTCGTCTCTGTATTCTCTTTCTTTGTTGCTCCTCCCACTATCCACGTCACAGGTTTGGGAGTGCCACCTGATCTGTGCTCCAGCTCGTTAAGGTGTGAGTGGAGCAGTATATATATAAGAACCCATAGAGATCCAACCCAGGAGAGAGACTGAGGCTTTCCTCTGAGAGACTGTCATCTTCCGGTCCCAGCACTTGTTGGTTTTACTGTGTGTGGTGTCAGTATAGTGGTTAAGTGAATGTTAAAAGAAGGTATGCTGTGTGCTAACTTCTATGTGTGGTAGACAAGGTGGTAACCTTTTGTTTGTAACATCTAACTGGAGTTTTCTTCTGAGTTAAAATACTGTTTGGTTGTTTATTGGGATAATTTGTAGGGAGGTGGATGCCATTTTATTTGAGAATTAGTTTTCTCCTGTGTTAAATAGAGGAAGTAAGGAAAGTGTTTGTCTTTTGGTTTATTTTTATTTTTGAAGCTAGGTAAGTTATTTCTAAAACCTTTAGTTGGAGTTCCTTTTGTTTGTTATTTTGGCCGTTTCCCCTCCTGAGGTTCTACCTTTTATATCCCATTTATTCTGTACAAATAAAACTTGTGAAATATTTTTACTTTATCAACAATTTGTGCTTGTCCTGGGACCTGGAGACGGGAGTTCTCTCACTCTCTCCCCGCAACTTTTGTTACCTTCCTTTCCTGCCCCTAGACCTAAAACGGATCGTAACAACATAAATGAAAAAAAAAAAAAAATTATAATTTTAACAAATATTAAACTAAATGTGCTTATTTAATGGCTACAACAGTATAGTAGGCCTACATACTCTCTATTTGTACAAATTGCTGCACATTCATTCAATTCTGAATTTTGCACATTATGGCTGCGTCCGAAACCGCATACTCAATGAGTAGGTACTTATTTTCAATGAGTACTTACTTAACGAGCGCTAAAAGAGTAGGTACTTTATAGCCAAATCTCGTTGAGTATGAATGCGAACCGGACATCTGCCATGTTGACGTTATCATGTGACCTACGACGCATTATCACACGCGCAACAACTTAAAAGATTTGAACGACACGTTTAATTCATCTATCTGTAAATATTGATATTGATTAAACTTGCTCATTTTGAAGAAACTGCGGCCCATTTATTTTGTGAATACATTTAGGGTTGATTAAAGTTCTTATATTTAACCCTACTAATGTGACCCACCGTTTTATCCTTACAATATTATTTATTTTTATTACGAAATCCCAAAATGGTCATCTCTTGAATGTTGTTAATTTCTTTATTTTATATCCAAACATTTTTATCCACAAGCAAAAGTGGCTAACTGCTTTATGTTTTCCTCTTTTTCTTGTTAACTCTCGTTTCATCCCTCAGGCCTAGGCCTATAAATATTTTTTTTTTAAATGCATTTTTAAATGTATTATAATGAATTATTTAAGAAAAAATATATTAAAATATTCAACCTTGTACTAGGTTATTTTTTCCTGTGTAAAAAATCTCATATTATGTATGCAAACCCATGATAGATATATATATATATATATATATATATATACCTCATAACATCAGTAACTCAACAGCCCTACCTAGAACGGGTTTCCACAGCGTTTGTAATGTCTGCACAAAGGGCAGCTGTGCAAAGATTTGCCTTTGGAGAAAACTGTTGATTTTATACTCAAAAAAATGTAAGTACCATTAATATTAAAAATTAATATTACCCCAGAATGAATTGCATTGATATCCAACCCCAAAACATACAATAATAACAACGATAAATGCTGACCAAAACTTAATTATATTACTTTTTACTGAAAATAGTAGTAAAAAGTATATAGTGAACATATCTACATTTGCATTCAAACAATTAAATAAAGCATTAATTAAATAATTATATTGTATTTACTGACAACAATGAGAAATATTAATAAATTAGTAAAAGAATGAATGAAAGTCACCATCACACAATAAACAAATGCATATACAAGTCAACACATGAAACAAAGCTTTATTCAAACTACAATCATGTATGTAGGCTAAAGACGCTGAGGTTGTTGCGTGTTGTGTTGTGCTTCACAATCTGAGGCAATAATGGCAGGTGGAGTGATGGAGGGTCTCGTAATGGCAGGTGGAGTGATGGAGGGACTCGTAAGGGCTGGTCTCGTAAGGGCAGGTGGAGTGGTGGAGGGACTCATGGCACCATCTCCAGGATTCATCTCTGGGCTCCTCATCCTCAGTGCTCACACCAGCCTGCTGACATTTCAGATTCTACAAAATGCACAAACATAACACAAAAGCAGTCATTTTAAGCACACAATGTCATATGATTTCAGTATTATTTAGAAGACAAAACCACTTTTTTTTCACAAACGCCGCCATCATCTTCCCTTGCAGGTCCTGCTCCACCACAAAAGATCTGCAGCAAATGCACAGATATCAAGAATCAGAAAAGTGCTGTAATAGCTCTGTTTGAAATTACAATAATTAGTTGTTGTTATTCATTTCTGTGGTATACTCACTCAAAGCCTTTGATGGCAGCATTCAGCTTCATAAGCCACTCTCCACCAGATAAAAACACATCTGTTCATCTGACCCTGTAACATCCAGACAAGATTCACATTACCTCTGTGATTTATGAGCTTGTTTTAACTTGGCCTTACGTGCCAGGAATTTAATTCTTTGGTTCACTTTTATAATAACCCTTTGACCCATACTTTCTCCACTCACAGAACTATCCAAATCACAGCCTAAATATTTTACACAATTTTTAGCTTCAATCTGGGTGCCACCCACAGAAATTGAGCTCAGGAGTCCTACTCAACTTTATTTTTGAACCAAATAGAATAGATTTGGTTTTCCCCAGATGCAAAGACAATTTGTTCTCTATCAGCCATTCACTTATGTTCTTTAACTCCTCACTTAAATGGTTCTCAATAACTTCTTTGTCCTTATGGGAGAACACCAAGGCTGAATCATCCGCATAAAGAAAAAGATTACAATTGCAAACAGATTTCATATCATTTATATACAAGAGAAACAACAATGGGCCCAGGACACTACCCTGAGGCACCCCACACATTATTTCTCTAGCTTCAGACAGCGTGCTGTTAATATCAACTCTTTGATACCTCTCAGTCAAGTATGATCTAATCCATTCACATGCCATACTATTAAAACCTAGAGCTTTTAGTTTAATCAGCAGGATCTGATGGTCAACGGTGTCAAATGCTTTCTGGAGGTCTAACAATACCATGCCACAAAGTTTACCCAAGTCGATCTCACTTCTTAAATAATCTGTCAAATATAATAAACGCGTATCCGTAGAATAAGATGTTCTAAAACCAGATTGCAATTCATAAAACAAATTAGAATTACTAATGTAATTATTTATTTGCTCTTGTACTATTCTCTCCAAAACTTTTGATACAACCCCCAAAATTGAAACTGGTCTATAATTACCCTCTTCTAGTTTGCTCCCTTTTTTATATAGCGGAACAACCCTAGCAAGCTTCAAATCTTTCGGAACTCTACCTAACATAATCGAAAGATTAAAAATATGAGTGAGATATGGAGAAATATATTCTGCAGCATCTTTTAAAAATCTGGCAGGAATTTCATCAAGACCCATTGCTTTTGAACACTTAAGTTCATTCAATAACTTTAATACCTCGTCCTGTGAAACCATAGAAAGGCCAAAAGTGTCTGCTACCACTCCAAGCTTAGAATAATAATTAATCATGACCTCACCATCATATAACCCAGGTTTTCTTGGTAGCTTTTCAACTAAATGTCCAGCTATAGAAGTAAAAAAGGAGTTAAATTTATCCGCAACCTTTAATTGATTAGAAGAGAGCTCCCCATTGATGTTAAGGCAAATATTTTTTGTCTTTGTCTTAAGCCTATTACTGTACCCAATTTGTTTCAATGACTGCCAAAGTTTCTTTGGATTACCTTTATGCTCAGTTAATTTATCACGAAAAAAGTCCTTTTTACACGTTTGAATCATCTTTTGCACTATATTTCTTAACTTCTTATAATTATCCAAGTCATACTGCTCTTTACTCTTCCTAAATACAGAAAAGGCTTTATTTCTCTTATTAATTGCTTCTAAAATATCACCATTCATCCATGGTTCTGACCTCAGTTTTACTCTAATAGTTTTTATCGGAGCAACTTTATCTACTGCCTCTAAGAACATGTTTTTAAACTGCCCCCATGCTTCATCAACATCCGAACATAACACTAAAGACCAATTCAGTGAATTCAAACACTCAATAAAAACCTCACGACTATATTTTTTCAATGACCTGATCTTAATTGTGTTTTGTTTCTTCAATACAACTTTATACTTTTTCCTTGTACAATAAATTAATGAGTGGTCACTCATAGTACAATTTACAACCCCACTCTGAGAAATCATAGATTGCTCAGATACCAAAATGAGATCAATGACCGTTTGACTCATTTTAGCCACACGTGTGGGCTCTTGAATTAATTGCAGTAAATCAAAAACCTGGCAAAACCTATTTAAGGCTTTGTACATCCCATGCTCCTTGTTAGAAACATCAGTATTAAAATCACCTATCATTATAACCTCATCCTTAAAATCACTACAGGGGACAAAAGATTCTTCCAACAACTGATAGAAATTATTCTGATCAGGAGGTCTATACAGAGCCCCAATTAATATAGGCTTACTTTTAATTAACTGTACATCAAACCACACAGCTTCAATAAGATCGTGATTTAAATCCATTCTACGATTAAAACAAATATCAGCCCTAATATAAACACATACTCCACCCCCATTACGATTTCTATCTTTTCTTAAAACAACATAATTTTCGATTTCAATTTCTGTATCACTGATCGAGGCGTCCAGCCAGGTCTCTGAAAAGCACACAATCCCAACTTTACTATTACACATCATCAATCTTATCTCATCTAATTTGGAAAAAAGACTGCGAACATTGAGGTGCATAATGTGTAGACCTTTAGTGAAACTGAAGTCCAAGAACGGAGACTCTGCCTGCAGCCTTTCCCGCACGGAAGCGTCAATATGAGTTTGTGCAGACCTCTCTGTGTGTCCCCTGCCGCCAGCCTTCCGACCGCTGACCATTCCGTTGGCACAGCCCGTCCGATGGTAACGAAACTTCCCCCCGCCGGGGTTCTACTGAGCCGTCCATAGTTGCTCCCACTGAAAGGCGATCTCCGATCTCCACATGCTTGCCGGCTTGTTGTTCCAACTTCTCATCTGACTCCATTACCGCACACCTGCCGTTACCCTCCATGTCCACCGTTGTAAAATCTCCGATTCCTCGAAGAGATTGATTTTCAGGCCCAGGGCACTGATGAATGTCTCCCGATAACAAAAGGCAGAGAGATATTATCAACTTATCTCTCCTGCGTTCTCTTTGAACAATGCCATGCGCGTATTTGTTTGTTGAGGAGTACCTCCAAGAATTCGCGAGGCTCACGTTTCGTCCAGAACAAAAAAACTTGCAACTGCCAAGCGGTTTTTGGTCATATTCCCATTTACAAACTTGAGCATTAAAAAATGGGTGATTTAAAAAGTTGCAAACAAAGGAGTATATCAAAAGGGCTACAAGAGCACCTGTAGCACCTGTAGAGCTTGCCGCCATCTTTTTCCTGTTAATTCAATCTTCTTAGCAATCCTGTGCAAGGCTGAGGATGTGAAGAGATTTGGTTACAGTGCTGTGTTGGAGCCACTGCTCAAAGATCTTGTGTACTTGGAGGAAGAAGGACTGTATGTTCCAGCATTGGGCCGAAGAGTCAAAGGCACAGTGTTTAGTGTGGTCGCAGATAATCTAGGTGCCCATTCTTTGGGGGGATTTGTTAAGAGCTTTTCCAGTTCATACGTCTGCAGATTTTGTCTAGGTGAAAAGTCACAGTTTCAAGATGGAGAAGTGAGAACAGGGGCATTCCCACCCAGAACGAAAGAACAACATGCACTGCATATTCAGGCTGTACAGGAGAATGATAGTTTGGTGCATTCGTATGGCGTGAAGAGACAGTGTGCACTGACAGCAAAACTGAAATGTTTTAATGTTTTGTCTGGGTATCCACCTGATGTGTTGCATGATCTCTTTGAAGGTATAGTACCCCTAGAAATAGCACTGTGCCTCAGAGTGTTCATTCATAATAAATACTTCACTCTTGAAGAGCTGAACAAATGCATCAAAGAGTTCCCCTATAAATGGTCAGACAAAACCGATGCACCACAGCCTGTCTCTGTGAACTTTGCCACACGGAAAAATGTGGGCGGCAATGCCCACGAGAACTGGACTTTGCTGCGACTCCTACCACTCATGGTTGGATCGAAAATCCCTGAAGGTGACCCAGCATGGGAAGTGCTTCTTGTGCTCAGAGACATTGTTGAGCTTGTTGTTAGCCAAGTCTTCACAGAGAAGACCATTTGCTTCCTGGACAGTAAGATATCTGAGCATAAACACAGGTTTCTCATGGTTTTCCCAGAGCAACACCTCATCCCAAAACACCATTTCCTGGAACATTATCCAGAACTGATCAGGGCTTATGGTCCTCTGGTGTCACTGTGGACAATGCGGTTTGAAGAAAAGCACCGCTTTTTTAAGCGTGTTGTCAGACATACTCGTAGCTTTAGAAATATTCTACTGTCACTCGCCATGAAGCATCAGTTGTTGCTTGCTTATAACCAACATGATTCCAGAGCTTTCAGACCTCTACTACAGGCTACAACACTGTCTACAGTGGATGTTAGTGTGCTGAGAGAGGATATCCAAGAAGCACTGCAGGCTAAGTTTCCTGGTGAGACATGTGTCCAGATAGCCAAAAGTGTGTGTTACAGGAGAACCAAGTACACCAGTGGAATGATCTTGGCTAATGGTTCCACTGGTGGTCTGCCAGATTTTGGGGAGTTGATCCAAATTGTGGTTGTGAAGGGCAGCCTTGGATTCATTGTGAAAGGACTGACTGCTTGGTCAGTTGAGCAACTGAGGCGCTATGTGCTTGAGAAAAACGGTCCTGTGAAAGTCATAGAGCCAGCTGAGCTATCAGACATGTTAATATCTTACATCTGTGGTGGAACAAGCATTATGACTCTTAAGCGCAGCATTTATGTTCCATAGATAGTGCCCATACTTTTTGGAGATTTTCAGATGAAATTCGCATATCGCAGTCTTCCTACTGTGTTCAGACTTGGCATATACAGTACATATGTTCCTGATTTCCATACCTAGAGGTCAAATATAATATGCTCTTAACATTATTCACCATTAACCTGTTACTAAAAATTAATGAAACATGTAAAACATTTTGTGTACAGGATACATAATGTCACAACCGGCACAACTCAGAGTGATCCTTGCAGATCATGATGTCCGTAAAGTTGTACTACCGTCTGGAATCCCTCAGACAGTGGGTGACCTTCACTCAGTCATTCGTGATGCATTTTACATTGCCAGAGACTTCAGTCTTCACTATAAAGATGTTGATTTTGGTAAGTTTTTCACCCTTTGTTCTACAACTGACCTCAAGGATAAGGACACAATCAAGGTTGTGTTTCTCCAGGATCAAGAGCCTGCAATAACTTTAACTTAACTGATGTGACCAACACTGATGTGACCAACATGACTGATCAGCCCTGTGAGGGGCACTATGTTGACGACACCGCATCTGTGTCAACCGATGACACACTGATTCTCTCATCTGAAGATAGTCCAGGCCACCGTTCCCAGCGCTGGCCCACTCAGTTTTTAATTCCCAGCTTTTCTGGCCTCACAGAGATCCAAATTCAGTCAGGCAATGAGCGCTTCAAAAAATATGGGACTCTTCTCACTACAAAAGATTTAATTCCACTACTCCCAGACATCCTTGGAAAACTAGCGGAGGCTATTTATGAGTACACTGCTTATCCATCTAGTCTGCAGATCGGTGAGGTTGCAGAGGCTCTCACTCAAAAGCATCCCTGCCTCAAAGAACCAGGTTCCTTTAATGGGTCCTATGGATGGGCACAGCGCCTAAAATATAAGATGAACAATTTCAGAAGCAAACTTCGAGGTCTTGGCTGCCCTGAAGTTAAGGTGAACTCACTCAAGAGAAAACAAACACATGACCAGTATCCAGCAAAGAATCTGAAAAAACCAAAGAAGGCTGAGGTGAACAACCTACCCCCTCATGCTCAAGGTGAAACTACTGCAAGTTTGGAAAAAGAGAGAGTGGAGCTCCAAAGTGAAATGATGAAAAGGGACAACTCCAAGGTGGTAGCTCAGAAAATGGCCAAGACGTTCAGTCTTCGTCGGGAGGAAATAGTGAAAGAGGTCCCTGCCATCAGTGACTGCATGAAGCGCTGGCCTGCACTTTTTACTGAAGCACAGGTGAGATTATAAAATGTTTATTAAACCATTATTTTTCTGTGGATTGATATAATGTGGATACATGTCCACAAATTGAAATACAATAAATAAATGTAAAAATACAGAAATAGCCTTTTTCATTTCCAAAATGTACTTGTTTTTTCACATTTAAATATTTATTTCTGCTTTTATTTATTTGTTTATTTATACTTATGTCATGTTTGGTCCTTCATACTGGTGTGCCCTGTAGATAAGTGAAGAATTCAAGAGGATAACAACAGTTAGTCTTGAATAAACCTTTCTGGCCAAGCTTGACCAATGCACCCCAAAATTGATGGCCTTGACCCAATCAAAAGGAGGAGCTGCAGGCCTGAAGATAAGGCACATTAAGGACAGGCTTCTTGAGGTATAACGACTTTAATATGAATAGACCTTTATTTTACATATGTTTCTGCCACACTGTTTCATGTCAATTGTCAAAATGGTTGCTATGAGCAAGGTCAATTGCATATTTGCAGAGTTTGCACAATTGCAGGCAGATTCAGGATTGAATTGGAGAGGAATAGGGTGCACATGTGGGTGCGCAGATCAAAACGTATAAAACATAGCCCGACCAAATTACACACATCTATAGACGAGACTTGTGGCTACATTTTGACCTTTGAATGGAGTCTGTAGCTAAAAGTATGCAGGAATAATGTATATATTTTTAAAAGCATGAAAAATTGTATAATAAAAGGAAACAATAAGAAACGATACAATAACAATAGGGTCCTTGCCTCCAGGCAAGGGCTGGAGTCTTCGCCCTCTTGCCTTTCAGCTCGGTCCCTAACTAACACTCTTTTTTTTTTTTTTTCAAATTGTCATGATTAGGGTTACATTTGCATCTGATTTTTATTGAAAACCTGATCTATTTTTTCCATGAATCAGGACAACAGTTGAAAGGCGGAGAGAAATTGCCATTCGCTGCCTCATAGTCTATCTTGGAGAGAAGGAGGAGGACCTTTTCAAACAGTACCACGTAAGTAATTGAGTATACTTTTAATTTTTACTTTTGTTTGAACTGCATGTCTCTGTTGCCTTCCCACGTGGAGATATGGCTGTTTCAATCCCGTGCACCAGCCTCCTGTGGGCTAGGCGTTGAAGTACATGGTCACCCTGCATTCCCTTATGCACATCACCCTGAAGAGCTTGAGCCATGTATTTTATACATCCTAACATCTTTTAATTTCTTCTGCAAGGATGTGGAGGAGCTCGACGCAGACCTTGCGATGCAAGTGATGAAGATTGCCATCATCGGTGATGGGCGTGCAATCATCATAGTTGAGGGAACCAAGATCCTGCAGGAGATTGATGTCGCCAGATCCTGTGCTTTGCTGATGGGGGTAATCTATGCTCTTAACCTTAGCTATCCCAAGCAGTTGAAATTTACCTTTGAGGCATTCCAGAAGTTCTGCCTTGAGCTCGATGGACAAAAAGCCAGCTCTAAAGTAATGAATCTCAAGTATGGTATTTTCTAGAGCGGACTTGATTGACCTTGCATGAGGGAGAAGCTCACATCACACACACACACACACACACACACACACACACACACACACACACACACACACACACACACACACACACACACACATGTTCTTTTGTTTCAGTTTTACCTACTGAGTGAAGTCCAAATCAGTGAAAGTTATCTGTTTGGAAAATATGACCTCTGTTCTCTGAGGGTGTTAGTGTATTTTGAACTTTGTGACATGCAAGATTTATTTTATTAAAATTTAAATGGAAAAGAAAAGGCGAGAGTCGGCTGTTTTTGTCAATTTACAGTTAAATATTTGACCACTTGCTTGAGCAACTTAATATAAGTAATGCATGGACTAATAGCCCTACGTTGTTTAAATTGTGTTTAAACGTGCATGCGTCCATAACTGTGTACAAAGAGAATCGCAATGCTGAAAAAAACATTTTATTAAATAAAAGTTGCAGCGTAACTTCTGGATTTTAAATAAAAATAGTAAGTGTTTGTGTTACAGCCGTGAATCAGTTACTGCGAACGCATATATGAAGCACTATATCGCGTGCTGCTCCTGCACCGCACACACACACACACACACTGCACACGGAGAATGTGGGAAACGGCCGTAAGATCCACCTACAGTTCTTAGAAACTTAGATGTGTCACGCACATAGTATCTCTTTATTACAACAGCAGCACTCATCTTGTTTGCTTACAGCGGATGCCGATGAAGCGGCCGTAAACCGGAAACTGAAATGCCGACTTCTGACAATAGCGGAAGTTCGTCGCGACGCTTGTGCACATAGCCTATATAAAGCTGGTGACTCACATGTTTTTAATAATTATAGACCAATATCCTTGCTTTCTCAGTTCTCAAAAATACTTGAAAAATTATTTGTTAAAAGGCTAGATAATTTCATTGAAAAAAACAGCTTACTAATGAACAGTCAGTATGGATTCAGATCTGGTAGATCAACGTCTATGGCACTAATTGAGTTAGTAGACCGATTAACAAATTGTATTGAAAATAAAAAATATGCAGTAGGGATTTTCATTGATTTAAAAAAAGCCTTTGATACTGTTGATCATGAAATTATGTTAAAAAAAAATGGAAAGGTATGGCATCAGAGGTGTGGGCTATAATTGGATAAAAAATTATATGGAAAATTGGAGTCAGTTTGTACAAATGGGTAATCATCGGTCAGAAAGCCTCAGTATTTCCTGTGGTGTCCCACAGGGGTCAGTTTTAGGCCCCAAACTGTTTATTCTTTATCTAAATGATATTTTCAAAGTATAAAATGTACTTAAATTTACTGTTTTTGCTGATGATACAAATGTTTTTTTGTTGCGGGGACAATCTGCAACAGATGATGGAAATGGTAACAATCGAAATTAATAAATTAAAACTTTGGTTTGATTCAAATAAGTTATCTCTCAACCTGAACAAAACTAAATTTATGGTATTTGGGAATCGTAATATAAATACAGATGTCAGTCTGATAACTGATAACCAAATAATTGAAAGAGTTTATGAATGTAAATTTTTGGGTGTTGTACTTGACCATAAATTGTGCTGGAAGCCCCACATCAAAAATTTGTGCATGAAGATGGCTAGGAGTATTGGTATATTGAGTAAAACCAGATACATATTGAACAAAAATACATTACATATTATGTACTGCACACTTATTTTGCCATATATGTTATACTGTGTGTAAGTTTGGGGAAATACCTATAAAAGCAATTTACAAAATATTTGCACACTACAAAAAAGAGCAATCAGGATAATAAATCATACTGGGTATTACGAGCACAATAATCTTCTGTTTTTTAATTCACATTTGTTAAAATTTATGGACATTGTTACATTTAAAACTGCTCAATTTATGTTTAAAGTCAAAGAAAATAACTTACCAGGTAACATAAGTGCAATGTTTAATGAAAGAGATGGGGGATATCATCTAAGAGGATATTGTATGTTCAAACAACCTCTTGTGCGAACTGCTATTAAAAATATGTGTATATCAGTTTGTGGGGTAACCTTATGGAATGGACTGGATAATGACATCAAACAGAGTCATAATATCATTCGGTTCAAAAATAGATTAAAGAAATCATTATTGGACCAATATAGATAAGCATAGACTGAAACAAGACTAAATCTGCAATGTGAAAGTGTTGTGGTTAAGGTATTGTTGTGAGTTATGTAAGATCTGAGAAAAATGTATGCATTAACTGCGTATTAATTTGCTTTGTAATATTATGTTGTTAAATAGGGGCAGGTTTAAATAAGCTAATTGCTTCTGCCTGCTCCTTCTCGAACAAATCTTTTATTTTGATATTATTATTATTATTATTATTTTCTTTTATTTATGTTTTTTTGTGATGGTTGTGTTTTATTTTGTGGTTTTAATTATTGTTTTGTATGTTGTATAACTATGTTGATTGTTTGAGACAAATAAGAAAGAAAGAAAGAAAGAAAGAAAGAAAGAAAGAGAAAGAAAGAAAGAAAGAAAGAAAGAAAGAAACTCTCTAAAAGCATTCTGATTCTGGAAGTGGGTTGTTGTTTTGATGCATACATGGACTTGTGTTTTTCTGAGAAAATGTTAAAGTACCAGTCATTGACAAATGCTTTAGCAGTGTGTGGCTACAGCACAAAACTGATCATCTTAATTTTTGGTAGTCTAGGACATGTGCACAGACTGTGCGTCAGAGGCTTGCAGATCGCTGGACTGAGTAAGAAGACCTCTAAGCAAATAGCCAGATACTGTTCTGTGTCAGCAGTCATAGGCAGTCTGCATGTGTGGAGAAGGAGATGTCACCTCTATCCTTAACAAGTGTAAGAACTGATTTTCCTGCTAAAACAAAACTCACCCTGCAATAAAGCCATAAAATGCACCCTGGACAGCAGATAGCAAAGACAGAGCACAGAACCTTGTCCTGCCCAAACTTATCTCCTTGTCCCTTTGTTTGACTTCAACTCATCCCCCCTCTCCCTCCTCAAGTCACTGAAAGTTCATTAAGAATGTCTATATAACACATATGGTGTATCTTGTGAATGTGTTGTTTTTTCCTTTTCATGTTTGGTGTCATTTTAAGGGTCTCAGTGCGATTGGTAAAAGGGTCTTAATTTCATTGCAGTCATTGGTTTAATGAAAAAGATTGAGAACTTAGGAGAATCACGTATCTCTCAGGCTGATATCTCTTTGCGATATCTCAAGAAACCAGGTGCTACCCCCCTGGGGTACATGGATTGGCCCAACCAACTCTAAACAACATTTGTATAACCCCCGTTGTTCTGGTCTGGTATTTAAGGCGAGGGAATAGAATACACTTTGGGAATCTTTTACCAGGATCATCCCCCACACAGTAATGCACAGGCCCGGAGTGGGTAATCGGGAGAATCGGGAGAATTCCCGGTGGGCCGCTTCACTTTTGGGCCGGTCGAGGAAATGTGTTTTTTTTTTTTTTTTTTTTTTTTTTTTTTTTACATTTCAATGTCACGTTAGTTACATAGGCTACACATTTCGCATTCTGACACCTCAGCGCGCAGCCTCTGCATGGGTTGTACCATGTGAGGGAGTTCTCCCCTCCCCTCCTATAGAGTTGGTTGGGTCCAAAGTCCGTCTTTCCTAAAACGTTTTCTCAGGTAGGCTACCGCGGCACCGCCGGCGCCTACCGATAGCTGGGCCGGCCCTACCGTAACGGTACACGTCAGGGAGGATGGATGGGAGGAAGAGGCCAGGAGGTATGGAAGCTTTGTTTCCGCCACAGAATAAAACATTTTAAAAGATAATTGCGACTTTTTATCTCACAATTGCGAGTTTACATTAGAGTTTACATTACATTACATTACATTGCGAGTTACACGCAATTTTGACTTTATTTCACGCAATTTTGACTTTATATCTCGCAATTCTGACTTTATAACACACAATTGCGACTTTATATCACGCAATTCTGACGTTATAACACACAATTGCGACTTTATATCACGCAATTCTGACTTTATATCTCGCAATTCTGACGTTATAACACGCAATTTTGACTTTATTTCACGCAATTTTGACTTTATCTCGCAATTCTGAGAAATAAAGTCAGAATTGCGAGATGAAGTCAAAATTGCGTGAAATAAAGTCAAAATTGCGTGTTATAACGTCAGAATTGCGAGATATAAAGTCAAAATTGCGTGAAATAAAGTCAAAATTGCGTGTTATAAAGTCAGAATGAGAGATATAAAGTCAGAATTGCGTGATATAAAGTCGCAATTGTGTGTTATAAAGTCAGAATTGCGAGATATAAATTCAGAATTGTGTGAAATAAAGTCGCAATTGCTTCTTATAAAGTCAGAATTGCGAGATATAAAGTCAGAACTGCGTGAAATAAAGTTGCAGTTGCTTATAAAGTCAGAACTGCAAGATATAGAGTCAGAATTGTGATATAAAATCGCGTTATAAAGTCAGAATTGCGAAATATAAAGTCAGAATTGTGTGAAATAAAGTCGCAATTGCTTATAAATTCTAAGTGAATTATTATTTAACCTTTACATTATTTGTTATTAATACAAACTACACAAAAGTAAGAGCTGAACTGTTGCTTCATTTATCCAATTTAGAAAAAGTGCTAATTTGGAATTCCACCATGGAAAAAGTCGGCCGGTCTTGGGCCTGAAACTCCCGGGCTGAAAAGTGGCCCCACTCCGGCCCTGGTAATGCATGTCAGTATTTTCCTGTTGGAAAACCCTGACACATTACTGTGTGTCTCTGTCAGGAAAACATTACTTACTTTTAGAGTCATCTTTGAGTAAATGATTTCATGTTTGAATTGGCTTTTAATAATTTACTTCTGTAATTGGCATGATACATTTTTACCTGACAAATAAATGTTAACCTTGATTTATTCTGCATTCTTCTGAAATCATTATTTCCAGTAGATTAATGTGTAGTCTGGTGTTTCCGCAAATCTTTGTCCAGGATAGATCAAACTGAAGGCACTTTGAATGGAGCATGGGGCACATCTTAGGAACTTCTGATTTCTGACTATCCCCTGACTTAGCATGTTGTATGCTGCAAATATTATAAAAAATTACACCTATGGGTCTGCAGTGAGCGGCTGCATAGGGTAAAATACTTGCACTGCACCCTCTGACTATTTCAGGACTGGCTAGTTTGTGATCGTGAGCGCGCAGTCGCAACGTGACGTCTCAAAGTGACACCCGGTCCGTAATGAACGAATAATTGAAAGTATGGGATAATCAGAATAATCAAAGATCTAAATTAATTCATAAACAATATTTATGATTATTTTCTAATCAGAAATACGATCTAAATTTGATTATCATTTGAAATTGGAGTCAGATTACGCATAGAGCTAAAGTAATACTAAAACTAAGTTCCAATAATTTAAGTGAACTTCACTGGATCGCTGAAAAGACATACACGCTTTAAACCTTTGCCAGGCCGTTGGATTCCGTCATTGGGCCAATGGGTGGTCCTTACACAAGCATAGCCTATTTATTTATTTGTTCACGTGGTTGAGACTATTAGCAGTGTTTGCATTGTCAGGTGAAACATAACAGGCTCTTTGTGAATATTTGGATGCTGTGTTGTTTTAATAAGTATTGGTCATTCCAAATAAAATAATCAAATGTGTGTGTTGTCACGGTGTGGGTTTTGTGTCTTGTTCCTTGTTAGTGTCTGTCATATTATTCCCTGCTTGTCATGTGATCCTGCCATGTGTCTTGTCATGTTCAGTTGTTCCCCGTTATGTTGATTAGTCTTCACAGGTGTTTCAGTTTACCACGCCCCCTTGTTATCTTGTTTAGCTTGTGTTCCCTGTGTATATATACCCTGTTTGTTTTAGTATGTGTCACGGAGTCCTTGTCTATTATCACACCACTTCCGAGTCTGCTTTGTTGCCTAGTTTGTATTGTTTTATGTTTTTGGATTGCTTCTTTGGTTTTGACCCCTGCCTGGACTGTTTGTGATTACGGATTTCCCTTAATAAATAACTTACCGCATCTTTGGATCTTCTCCCTTGTATCCTGTGTGTGGATCGTGACAGAAGGCCTTCTTCTTTGTGTGTGTGAAGGCCTTCTGTCACGATCCACACACAGGATACAAGGGAGAAGATCCAAAGATGCGGTAAGTTATTTATTAAGGGAAATCCGTAATCACAAACAGTCCAGGCAGGGGTCAAAACCAAAGAAGCAATCCAAAAACATAAAACAATACAAACTAGGCAACAAAGCAGACTCGGAAGTGGTGTGATAATAGACAAGGACTCCGTGACACATACTAAAACAAACAGGGTATATATACACAGGGAACACAAGCTAAACAAGATAACAAGGGGGCGTGGTAAACTGAAACACCTGTGAAGACTAATCAACATAACGGGGAACAACTGAACATGACAAGACACATGGCAGGATCACATGACAAGCAGGGAATAATATGACAGACACTAACAAGGAACAAGACACAAAACCCACACCGTGACGTGTGTGTGTGTGTGTTTGTGTGTGTGATGAACAGAGGGGTATTGCACAAAAGTAGAATTAAGAAAGCCAGGATAACAGAACAGTCGCGGCTTGACCTAGTTTAATCAGTGCATCCTGGTTTAATCCGTTGCACGTTTGCTGAGCCAGGATGAGAACGCGCGGATATGTCAAGCCGGGTGTATATAGTTTGGATAAATGCGCGTTCACGGCATTCATAAAAAGATCACGAAATCGATCACAGAATCACCGATGCAAAAATGGACAAAACCCGTGCGGCATACTTTTCGCCTAATGAGCAACAGCTTCTTATGGAAACGTATGAAGAAATGAAACATATAATATGTAAAAAAGGCAATACAGCTGCTGTAATAAAGCAAAGAGAGAATGCTTGGCAAACAATAGCGGACCGATTGAATGCATAAGTAGTCCAAATAACCAGTGCTCCACTGAAACCCTCATAATTACAATTCAAGGAGTTAGGCCCTTCTTGTCATTTTCAAAAATAATTGTATACTTTGCCTTAAATGTGACCAGTGGACATGCATTTAACATGTAGAATAATTGCAAACACCTACCCACTATGTGCATCTATTTGATCTATTTAGTTTCTTGTCAATTTTTATGTCAATAATCTGTTTAATCTTTTTACTCATCAATTTGTATGTAGGTTTTGTTTCTAATTGATTTGATATTCTATAATAAGATAATTTGCTCTATTTTTATCCATCTAATAGCCCCACATCATCACATAGCCTTCACCATACCTAGAGATTGGCATGGAGTACTTTCCATTAGATCATCTCTCAATGCAAATCATTAGGCTAACTGAAATAAAACCATGCCAATCTCTAGGTATGGTGAATGCTATGTGATGATGTGGGGCTATTTTAATTCCAGAGGCCAAGGGAACTTTATCAGGATGCATAGTATCCTGGATCCATGAAGTAACTGGCCTTTAAAAATAAAAATCTGCCTGCCTCTATGGGAATTTAACATAGGGGTGTCCAGACTTATGCACCCTGTATTTTAAGGAAGAACATTTATTTATTTACGATACATTATTCATTCACAAAGAAAATTGGTGTCCTTAAAGGTTGGATTTTTCCTAATGTTTTTAATTAAGGCATTAAGTTCAATTTCCAAAAGATGATTTTTTTATTCCTCTTTTTTGTCAACTTTAGCATGGGTGTCTAAACTTATGCATAGCACTGTATCTCATCAACTGCAATAAAATATAATATATTGATATTTTTCTCATTCAACAGTACATTTCTACTCTATACTTGCATATATAGATATACATAGTCTATATTCTATTTCTCATATTGTATTGTATAGTTATTTTGCACTGTGTTGGCATTCATTGTAGACAGTAAAGTAATAAATGCTCAGGAAAATCTGCTTTCCTCACTGGGTGTATGACAATAAATGCTTTAAATCTCGAATAATATTCATCAAACCTCTGACATTGAAATGAACAGCAGTTTTCAGTAATAACTAAAATAACAGTACGCATACTTGGATGAATGACAGTATTTTAATGCAGGACCATGAAGTGACTAAAACACATTAATATCTAGTAGGATTTAGGGAGGAACTAGCTGATAAATCACTAGGATTAATCTTAGCCTGGTTGTTAGCCTGCTCCGGAGCAGGCTAGCTGCAAAGTGTAAATCTCCATAGTAACTTAATATAGATTAATTTAGCCTCCCTTCATGCAACCGAGTCAGGGCTAAATTCAGCCAGGATAACTGGAAAATCCCAGCTTAATCCCTTATCTTGCTTTTGTGCAATACCCCCCTGAACAGAAGCAGGAGTGTAAATAAACACACAGAACAATAATCAGAAACAGAGGAATAAAGATCAAGAGGAAACTCAAATATGAACAAAAACACAACCCTGACAACAACTATAATAATAACATGATACATGTTGGAAACCACATGATCACCACACACACACACACATTGATCAACAAACTGTGATAATTCACTCTTGAATATGTGTCTTAATTCCCTCGACTTCAACTTTCTGTTCCTGTATTTCTTTCATTGTTGCTTCTAACTTTAACATCTTTGTCTTCTGACATCATCTTTAAATGTCTCTGTTTTATGATTTATTTATTGAATTTTCACAGCAACAGAGACAAACAATCAGAAAAGTAAAATAATAAACAATCACATATCAAAAATAAAACAAAGATAATAATAAAAAGATAAAGATCAATCCAGAAACCCCACTAACAGGTTTAGTACAGTACACACTATATTACAGCAGAAGCGTCTTAAAAGGAGTCATCACCTGTAATTTTCACTTTTCCACGAGAATCAATGTATGTTATGATTGCCTAACGATTATACACTGGCCGGGAAGCCGATATTTAAAAGTGAAGCGTTTGTTTACCCCTGGGTTAGTAAAACAGCCCACGTGCACGCGCACTCAAATACGAGATTTTAATTTCTGCCCCGACTTGACGTCAAGACGGGGCAGGATATACCATATATGGACACCGCAGACCTATGCCGCGGGAAGCCCGCCCTGCCCCTCTCCCCCTCATATTCAGTTCAGTCGAGAAAGATGGAGAAACGTAGAGCACATGTGAGGTGCTCTGTTGTTGACTGCCAGAATCAACATGTAAATGTGTTTTCTCTACCAAAAATGGACCAAACTATCAGGGACCAGTGGATTAAATTCATTTTTAATGACGCTGTTCTTACAACCCTTTCAGTGGGCTTAACGTTAGGTGTCTGCGCTAAACATTTTACACAGGGATCATTCACAAATTTGGGGCAATATCAGGCGAAGTTGGCATTGAAGCTCCGTTTGGAAAAAGGGGCCATTCCAACCATCAGAGACTTGCCTGCAATTGAAACGGTAAGACTGAGTTTTTATTGCTCTACTGTGTGTAACAAACAGCAGCTAACTGCTAATGCGGCTATTCTATGCTAGCGGGAGTATTAGCGTCGAGGTAAACATGGGGAATGGCTGCTACTTTGCAAACAACAAATGAAGATTTCAGTTACATTTAAAGTTATGCTAACTGAGTATTTTGTCTATGTCTTTGTACCACTTGAAGTAGTGCCACCAATCAACACGCCCCTCATTTGCATTATTAAAATGACCATCCACGACAGCCAAAATATCGCATCAGATCTCGCGAGACAATAATGCCTTTAGAAATAAGGGTCAGAGGAGCTCTGTATTTATTTTTTTTTCCACTTTTCTTTTTTAGAAGGGCCTGAAAGACTATAATAGAGCGTGGGTATCCAAGGTAATACTAGGTTATGACTCCTTTAATAACACACACATAACCCACAGCAGAGGAATCATGTTCTGAACAGATCGTGTGTGTGTGTGTGTGTGTGTGTGTGTGTGTATCATGTTAAGTTGAGGTAAATCATCTCTGAATGTGTTAAACTGAGTTTAGAGTTGAAAGTCTAGTTTTGCTCGTATCATCCAGACATGTTTCAGTGAGTCTCATTGTGTCTCATATTTCCTCTCTCTTCTCTGTGTGTGTGTGTGTGTGTTTCTCTTTATTTCACTGACAGAAGTTCAGCTGTGTTATTAATGTGATGAAGAGACAATAAGAGACTCTAGAGCATCATCCCACTGTCACTGATTTATCATGAGCTCAAAGCATTATGGGTAGAGTCTCTCATCAGGCTATTCTCACTCATCAACACAGTCTCACTGATGATCCAGGACTCACCGCAAACCCAGGATAGAGTGTGTGTGTGAATGTGGTCTGGACTGAGTGTATGAGCCTCAGTGTGTCAGAGACGCTGTAGAAGGACAGAGTTCCTGCACTGTGATCCACATACACTCCTACTCTACACACTCCTGTTCTGCTGATGATGGGCTTTACAGGGAGAACAGTCCTAATGTTATTGTGTATGAATGAGTAACTGGAGGGAGTGCAGTCCAAACTCCAGGACTGATCATTAACTCCAAACACACACTCTTGACCCCGCCCCTTCCTGCTGATGCTCTCATATGACACTGATATATACACACTCCCTCTCCACTCAATCTCCCAGTAACAGCGTCCACACACACTCTCTCTACACAACACCTGATGCCAATAATCAAATCTGTCTGGATGATCAGAATACGGCTGGACTGTGCGAGTGTTAGTAATCTCTCTGTTCCCCTCAGACAGACGGAGGTGTGTATGCGGTGTGTTCGGATCCAGAGTGAGGCGATGAGGATCTGATGGAGAGAAAACACACATCAGTGAATTACAGAAACTCTCTATCTCGAGTCTTCATTTCAGATCTGACTCATTCATTCAGGATTGTGTGTGTGTGTGTGTGTGTGTGTGAGTGTGACTCGTTCATTCAGGATTGTAAGCAACCGATGATAATAAAGCACTAAAGAAATATTCTGTAACAGCTTTTGTCCTGAATGAGGCTCTGACTGAAATCGCCATGGTTACGACACAGAAAAGAGAGGATTCTTGTGTTCAAATATTTCTGTAATCAGGAATTATGAAACTGTCTGATCTCTTACAGTTTTTTTAATTGCTTTGCCACAATTTTCACAAGCAAGTTTTACATTTTCAAAACTGTTCGTACTAATATCACAACAGATCATCAGAAGTGTGTGTGTGTGTGAGAGAGAGAGTTTGTGTGTGTGTGTGTGTGTGTGTGTGTGTGTGTGTGTGCTTGTGTGTGTGTGTGTGTGTGTGTGTGTGTGTTTGTGTGTGTGTGTGTGTGTGTGTGTGTGTGTGTGTGAGAGAGAGAGTGCGTGAGAGTCAGTGTGTAAGAGTATTTGTGAGTGAGTGTGTGTGTGTGCATGTGTGTTTGTTTGAGTGTGTGTGAGTGAGTGTCAGTGAGAGACAGAGAGAGTGTGCGACTGTGTGTGTGTGTGTGTGTGTGTGTGTGTGTGTATCCATGTGTGTGTCTGCAAGTGTGTGCATGCAGGTGTGTGTGTGTGTGTGTGTGTGTGTGTGCGAGTGTGTCCGTTTGTGTGTGAGTGTGTGTGTGCGCGTGTGTGAGCAAGTGAGTGTGTGTGTCTGTGAGTGTGTGTGTGTGTGCGTGCAAGTGTGTGTGTGTGTGTTAGAGTGTGTGCGAGTTTCAGTCTCCAGAACATGGATTCTACTGATTTTGGCCATCAAAATCTGGTTTCTCATTGTGCGGTGCCCATGGAGGTTGGTCATGCTGACAATGAGGTCAATCATCTCCTCCGTAAAAAACAGATTGAACACAGAATCCATGTTCTGGACCCTTGCGATGGCATAGCGCGTCGGCCCTGGAGTCACGCCTCTGGCAGGCTGAAGAAAGGGAGTTGTCTCCGCATTGGTGGAAAACCACACTTTGCCGATTCTCCCAATCCACCCAGATCCAAGATCCTCTGAAGGTGATGATACACAGGGTAACTTTTTGAGCAATGTTGCTGGTAGGGATGGCGAAAACTAAAAATTTTCTTGACCGACCACCGAACCTCATTAGCCGGTTGAAACCGGTTAACTAATAGTTTAAAATATGCTAGTAGGGCTGTGCGCATGAGCAATAGTCACATCGCCGGAACGTGCGATATGAAGGGTAGTAGCACCCATGGTGTATTAAGAGAATGATGATTTCGTACAAAAAAGAAAGTCAAAATCAGCTGGACTATTTCGTCTACAAGAAGGAGGATGTTGACCAAAAAGAGGTACTTTGACTGGAGTGTTATAAAGTTGTGGATGGTTGTCTTTTTTAAAAAGTCTTTTGTCTTTTATTTTTCGTGTTCGCATTTATGAGGAAAAAACTATTTTACGTGACAGTTATCCATAACGGACGCGACCGATCAAAGCGGCACTAAAAGACTGCTTTAAAACTTTCACAGAGACCTCAAACAGAAAGCACAACGCCTTTCTTTAAAACGAATTTCGTTTTGTATTAATTGCATCTTAATTTTAATCAGTGTTTCATTATCCAATTTTCTCGATTTAATAAATAAAAAGTAAATAGGCCTAGGCTATAGCAGATAGATATCACGACACGGAGCGCAGCGCCTGAACTGGAGCTAACGTTAATCTATCATCCATGAACAGAAACTCAACGTGTAGCTTACTCTCGCCTCACACACCTAAAAAAAATAATAGAAATATATCTATTATCTACAAAAATCTCTACTTTTAAACAGAACCATTCAAAACAAAATAAAACGATGTAATCCGTATGAAATGTGTATTTCTCTCCGGCGCATTCACTACTGCGAAGATCGCGAGTCAGACTTCATCTTTGCAGCCGACACAGAAAACACTCGTTTATTAATAGACAATTGAAATGTCTCATCGCAATATTTTACATATTCATAATCATTACTTTTGCTGGTTCTTTGTGACAGCTTTTAGGTGCCGTTTACATGCGTCACTGCATCAGCACGGAAAACAGAGAGAGAGAGAGAGAGAGAGAGGGAGAGATTTTTATTTATTTTTTTATTTTGAGGAAATAATGAACAAACAAACATCTGTTAAGAGCGCCGCCAAGTTGGATTGCGTAACGTTTACCGAATTCTGACAGAAAAATGTTCTAATTTTGGAATAAAATATTAAGTGACCTTTTTGTCACTTGTAATGAAGCTTACTTATTAGTGATATTAGGCTATTAATATAACAGAATGGTAATTATTGACTTTAGTATATTGATCATGGCTCGCAATATCGCAATATATATCGTTGGGAAAAAAAATAGCCTATCGCAATGTAATTTTTCCCCAATATCGTAATATTTTACTAATATTGTGCAATATCGTGCCTGCAATTTCGCAACTCTGTCGCATCTCTCTGCCGCTCTGCCTCCCGCTTTGGCTACTTTTCTCACCCGAAGCTTGCGGGTGTCGCGTTTTCAGGTGATACATAGATTATATGTTACTGTATTTAAGCACTGTATCACACAAGTTGCAACTTACATCTGTGTCATTCTTTTTTGGTGAAATGGTCTCACACACTTCTTTGCACGCTTCATCCTGTCGTCTGCCCTGGCTCTAACCTCGAGTGTTTTAGCCTGCCCTGTTGTTGCCTTTACTTTTCGCAAACCTTGTGAGCGCGTGAACCCAAGCGATGTGACCTCGCGCCAAATGTTTTTATTGGGTTTATTAAGTACAAACAGGCCAGTTATGAAAAATTGTGTGAGGGATTTGTTCACCACACACAAAAATATATTGGAATGAGATGGCTAACTGTAGTAGCGTTTAGTCCACTGTCTATTATAACTGCCTAACTTAGAGATCACTTTTTTTTTTTAACCGACTACCGACAATTTTGACCGGTTAACGTTGATACGGTCAACCATCGGTCAAACGGTCATCGGTTAACATCCCTAGTTGCTGGGCAGTGTTGCTGTCAACGGGCAACCAGATGAGACACAGGCCCCACAACCGATCTAAATTATCCAGATAGAAATTTATTTCCCATTTTCATTGGCAAAGTGCCCAAGCAACAATCGCTCAGCAAGATTGCCCAGCAACATTGCTCAAAAAGTTGCCCTGTGTATCATCACCTTGAGTCCTCCTCGCCTTCAGTGGAAGCTAGAGAGGATGATGAGGGTGCCACATCCAAATCAGGATCTGACTCTCCTGAGTCTGTGGTGTCAGAGGGAGAAGACGATACATCCTGCAGCTCGCTGGAGGGGTCAGGCTGCATAATCATCTCTAAAACTTCACTACAAGTCAAGCCCTTTCTCATGTTGCTTGCTGCTCTTCTCACCATCAAATGACCAGCAGGCTTGCATGCAAGTGTTTAAATCCACTTGCTTTGTTTAGTCTGCATTTCTCACCATCAAAAGGCAGCAAATGCATAAATACACTTTGCTTTTGTTTACTCCATGTAGTTCTGAGAGCTGAGGTGCTTACAGAACGCGCATACACTTTGATTCTCTCACCCACACAGCAGGAGACTCCAAGGCAGATCCGCCTTCAAGTCTCCAAACCCGTGACTGTCACATTCGACTGTCACATTCGTTTTGGCGCCGCCCAGAGGATCAGCTCCGCCTCCGGGCGGCGCCGTAAAATCTACTGTCAAACAGCGGATCCAGAGTGGACCCATGTCGGATGCGCCTTTATTGTAACGGTTGAACTACCAAGAGCCGATATCAGTCGAGACTTTCTTCACTGGGACACGGTTGCGCTGAACCAGAGAATGTCTAATAACGCGAGAAGTTTCACTCTCACTACACTTCCGGCTTCTGAACTGGTTGCAGTTCCTCTCTGATTCCACATGAGGGCGCTCACAGGACGAGTGCAGAATGAATGGAGGTCTATGGCACTACAGCCATCAAAATCCACTTTTCTCAGGATATAATTTTTTGTCTAGTAATTTGAATGTTGTATTAGAAAGGAGATGCAAATAAATTACACATTGCTGGGTGTTAGATTTTTTTAGAGTCACTTATTTGCTTTAAAAAGTCTTTTAAAGTGTCAATGACGTCATACACATCGTACGACCAGAGATACTGCTTTATGGCAATCCTTCAGTCACACTGGTGCTTTCGCGCTCTGCACTTTCTTTTCTCTCGAGGCATCGACAACACAGCTGACACAGGGAAACACACGTGCTAGAAAAGTTTTTGATTTGTTTGTTTCTGGTCCTGCTTCGGATGCCACGATGCCATCAAGCGGTTTCTCTGGTCGTAATCAGTCCTTCACTGACCAATCAGCATTCATTAGCAGAATGCTAGCGTGTTATGGACAACAACAACTCAACCTGTAACAGTGGCGTAGGCAGAAATTGTATTTTGGGCGGGCCAGTGAAAAAGTGAGTGGGCCTATAGTTTTTCCAAGAAAAAAAAATGACTTAAATAATAATTAAACCTTAGAGAGTAGAAAAAAGAATAGACAAACTGCAAAAACAGTTACACCTTTATTTTGCAATATTCTGCAAAGGCAATAACAAAACACTGTCTAATCATCACGTTCAACCAACAGAGCTCAGTAAAGGCTGGATTCAGGCTAGTCAGCAGTGCAAAGACAGTTCACCCGAAAATAAAGTAGGCTAAAAGTAAAAGAAATTCAAATAATGAAAACTATCAGCAGAGCACGGTTTGAAATAAATAACAGCACACTCCCAAAATCAACCATATACAATGCAATCAGTCTGGTGGAAATTAAGCTTTTGTGCCAAAAAAATAGCAACTAATTTAAACTAAACAATGTAGGTTACACACCAGTAACTTAAGGCAAGAGACTACAGGTGAATAGGGTAACATTTTTAAATAATAGATAAGATATTCCCATAAAACTTCCTCAGTTGACCCGGAGAATGACAAACAACTCATTTTGAGAAAACAGCATTTAAAGATTTGTAATCTAAAAAATCATACTTTTTTAGTAGAAACAGCTATTTACAGACACAATATCTTATCAAATCATCAGCAACAACAATACAAACCACCTAAAACACATCAAAACTTATAACACAGCATTTATGGCCTTCAACAGGGGCCTGTTTCAATAAGGAGGTTCAACCAACTCTGAGTTAAAACTTGAACTCTGAGTTGACTTACCCTGAGATGGGAAACTCTGAGTTTTTGGTTACAGAACAGCTGAAATGAGTTAGTTCAATCAACTCTGAGTTGACCTACTCTGAGTTAAGCGCGTGCACCACAACTATAAAAAGCCATTCCCATATGGAAAAGGTTTGCTAAAAACTCCTGTGATTCTTATATGTTCCAACAGAATATTGTAAGGGACATATATGCTGCAAAAACCACATATATAAATTGCATAATGTTAATGTATTTTTAATCATATTATGTCATATATGTCCTACATACAACTGAAGCCATATAGATTTTCATGATGTAAAAACATAGGAAAATAATGCTAATTTAATATGAATGTCCAGCATGGACGTGTATAAAACACAGTGCAGTTTACCAGTCAGTATAAGGCTGTGCTTCACTCATGCTGGTTGTTCGATAGAAGGATTGGACTGTAATAGGTGATGATTTATTATTTCTAGCTTTCCTCAATGGGGTGTCGATCAGAACACACTAGATTGAATCAGTTCCATGCAAAGGTGGTTTATTGATGACAGTTTTGGCTATGCACAACACAGCAGTACACAGGTTGCTTAAAGTATTTAGATGTGTGTGTTTGTGGTCTTTAATATGATTTATGCGCGTCAGCCTGTTCCATTCATAAAAAACTCCCGTGCTGTCGTCATGACAGCGATACACAAAACAACGTCCCTCAGGGCTTTAGATATATTTATTGACGCACTTCGCACACACAGTCTTGCTTGTACAGTCCCGCTCGTACAGTCCCGCTCTCTGCTGACGATGACTGACAGTAAGTAGCGCATGCGCACATGACTCGGCCTTTCCAACACAGCCGCCCCCAAATTTGGTTACAAATTTGCTCCATTGAAAGGCCGACACTATATGGACTACCATTGGTCACTAATGTGGCTTTCATCACCTTCATCTCGGATCTCTGGAAGAACAATCAGTCGAGCGATGGGTCTTGTGTAGACTTTGTCCTTAATCTGCACCTCGACTGTTCGAACTCGATTATCAGCCCCAGGAAAGACATTAAGTACTCTCCCGATCTGCCAGAATGAACGGGGTAACTGAGGGTCAACAAGCATGACAACTGTCCCGGGTTTGATGTCTACTGATGGATTCTGCCACTTTCCCCTGGCCTGCATGTCAGGTAAATAATACTTTATGAAGGCCGTCCAGAATCTGTCAGACAATACTTGTGAATGCCTCCATCTCCGTCTTCCTAGGAGCTCAGACACTGGATATATGACTTGGGGTAGGGACCCATCTGGCCGCCCCATTAGAAGGCAGTTTGGGGTGATCGGATCTGCATCAGCAATGTCCGCTGAAACGTAACCAAGAGGTTTGGAGTTGAGGATGGCCTCAATCTCTATGAGGACAGTTCGAAGCACTTCTTCAGTTACTGATTCTGAGCCCAGGGTTGTATAAAGTGCGGCCTTTACCGAACGAATCTCACGTTCCCACACCCCTCCAAAGTGTGGAGCAGCTGGAGGATTGAAATGAAAGCTAATTTGTTGCTTCGCTAGCTGCTGTTGCAGATCACCATTGAGCTGACTGAAGGCTTCTTTAAGCTCTCTCTCACCACCTCGAAAGTTGGTGCCTTGGTCCGAATATAACTCTGCAGGTTTCCCACGGCGACCTATAAACTGACGTACAGATGGTGGTCAACCAGAATGCCTATTACCGCCGCGCCAGCCGCCGCGGCGAAATTACCGCGGCGAAAATAAACCAGCCGCATTTCAAAGTCGTTCCCGAAATGACCGCCAGGTGGCGCAAAGGGACATTGTGCAAAACAGCAGCAATTGCCGTATTTTAAAATGTAAGTGGGTTAAATAATAGGCATATTTTTCATATATATAAATAGGCCTATTAGGCTACAACAGAATAGAACCAAAGATAGAATCAATTTTACAGCTGAAAAAATAGAATCAAAAGTTAAAAATAGAGACGATGTTAGGAGCAATGACGCTGAATATTTTTACTATTCTATTGAGGAATTAGATAAACGAAGAGCTCTCGTGAGCGATACAATTGCACAGTAATTTATAGTGATTTCAAAAGCAGTCCTTAAAAAAAAAAAAAATTACATGGAGTAGTGTGGCATAATTTTTGAGAGATTACGCGGAACGCGTTTTAGTTAAGATCCTGGTTTCAATGCCCTTAATGTATATAGGCTAGGCTTTAAAAAAAATTCACAACGCGTTTTGAGATTGTTTTGAATTAAACATTGAAGTTTAAAATGTAGTGTTTTGGCACACCAGGCCGAGTGGCGTTACGCATTGTTCAAAAATCAGGTTTTATTCTGGCATGTTGAATTGGCGTTAATATTTTTTATTTTTATTTATTAGATTTAGATTTTAGGTTTTGTTAGATTTATTTTTCTCATAACAGCTAAAATAACTTAATATATGCCTTGTCTTCATATGATTTTTATCAATGAACTAGTGTTTTCTGACAGTGTCGACTGCAAAGATGAAGTTGACGATCGCCATATTTGTAGTGAACGCACCTAGAGAGAAATGCACAAAGACATAATCAGAGAGTAGCCTTTTTCTTTTTCGTTTTGAATTATTTCGTTTGAAGACATTTCAAGCTTTGTGTATTTGATGTATTTATCATGTCTGTGTGAGGCATACGCTGAGTTTCGTTAAATTAGGAGGATGAGATGCGCTCCAGCTGACGTGCAATGCAAGTGACCTCACGGGCGCCTCTATGATTAGTGTCTGTTTGCTTCTCTTACTTATTGAATCCAGACAATTGGGTGATGAAAAAATTATTAAAATTAAGATACAATTTATAGAAAACGAAATTCACTTTAAAAAAAGGTTTCTACTGAACAAAACTTAATGAAGTGGTCAAAATCATGTCTGACCCACTCCATATCCATCTCTCGATATAATGCATCTTATCTTACTCATGCTGTTCACTTTTCATATTCAACATAGATTAAAAAAACAACATTATAATATTTTAACAAATATGATACTAAATGAGATTATTTAATGTCTACAACAGTATAGTAGGCCTATAGACTCTATTTGTACAAATTGCTGCACGTTAATGTAATTAAATGAAACCTTGTAACGAATTCACACTGTAGACTGTGTACAGTTGAGACACCTTAAATAACTTGCGTTCGCAGCAAGCACAAGTTGTGATTTTTGCTGTGCACTTGCATATTAGTGTCAGCTGGGAAGGAAATATAGAGACCAGACCTCTTGGAACTTTAATTGAATACATAGCGTTGGTAAAGCATACTGAAATTACATCCCTACAAATGTATTAGGCCCTACTGAAAATAAATGTATCGAATTTAAGCAAGTAGCCTAAATGTTAAGACTGTAAGCCCTTTACTTTTTTACGTAGCCTAAAGGACTCTTATAGCCGACTTTGGGTTAATTTAATTTGTAGAGGATTTTTTAACTCAAACATTAACACTGAAATAAATTAAACTAAATTATTGTAATTTTTTGGCACACCACGACGAGTGGCACTATGCATTGTTCTAAAGCCAGGTTTTATTCTGGCATGTTGAATTAGTGTTCGACAAATGCGGCGGCGCGTTCATTTGAATGAAGAGCGTTTCTCGCTCGTGTGAGCGAACACACACTGGAACGTTAGGCCGTATCGCAACGAGTGAATCGTGGCCGAGTGGTTGAACGTACGTTACGATCATTTAGATGACACGGGTTCGAATCCCGAACTAACTTGGACTACTGGTGTTTTTATATTAGCCTATTAATGCATTTTATAGTCTATTGTTGATGCACAGAGATTTGTCTTCTAAAACATTTTTTTTTGCCTATTTACAAAATAAAATCGCCATGCATTTCCATTTTACACTAAGGAACAAATATTATACAATGACTTCCCTTGTGAAAAAGAAGTGTGCTTAATTGTATTGAAAGTGTACTTTTTGTGTGCTTAAAATAATCAAAGTATACTTTTTGAAAAGTGCACTTGCAGATAATATAATAAAATTAAAATTAAAGACCACTTAAGTGTACTTAAAGGGAATACACTTTAATGACAATATTTATTAACACACTTAAGTGCACTTTTTACAAATGCACTTTGTAATAATATCTAATTAAGTTTAACTTAAAGTAAGTACACTTTCATCACAATATTTAAAAACACACTTAAGTGCATTTAAAAAAATGCACTTTGTAATAATGTCTAATTAAGCTTAACTTAAAGAAAGTACACTTTCATCACAATATTTATAAACACACTTAAGTACAATTTTTACAAATGCACTTTGTAATAATATCTAATTAAGTCTAATTTAAAGTAAGTACACTTTCATCACAATATTTCTTAACACACTTAAATACACTTTTTAAAAATGCACTTTGTAATAATGTCTAATTAAGTTTTACTTAAAGAAAGTACACTTTTATCATAATATTTATAAACACACTTAAGTGCACTTTTTACGAATGCACTTTGTAATAATATCTAATTAAGTTTAACTTAAAGTAAGTACTCTTTCATCACAATATTTATAAACACACTTAAGTGCATTTTTAAAAATGCACTTTGTAATAATGTCTAATTAAGCTTAACTTAAAGAAAGTACACTTTCATCACAATATTTATAAACACACTTAAGTGCACTTTTTACAAATGCACTTTGTAATAATATCTAATTAAGTTTAATTTAAAGTACACTATCATCACAATATTTATTAACACACTTAAGTACACTTTTTAAAAATGCACTTTGTAATAATGTCTAATTAAGCTTAACTTAAAGAAAGAACACTTTCATGACAATATTTATAAACACACTTAAGTGCATGTTTTAAAAAATGCACTTTGCAATGTCTACTAAGTTTTACTTAAACATACATTTTAAATAATTATGATTTATAGTGTTTTAAATTTATTAAAGTTAAAGTTATTAAAGGGAATTTATTTTGATGTATTGACTAATATATAAAATAACAGTTTTAATGGAAAACATGGAAAATAATTGATTTTAATTCCAACTCAAGTGTGTTGTCCAAAATTAATTTGTTAATGTATTTTAAATGTGTTTTGTCTATAATATATACTGTGTGCATTATGCAGTTGAAATGTATTTTTCCAATACATCTGCTTATACAGTATAATCCAGTACAACTTATTGTTGACATTTTTATCACCAGCCCTTGCTCTATGAACTCAACTAGTGTCAGCTTTCTACATAATATTTGAAAATAAAATGTAATATATGAGAGGAGTCTAATAGTAATGTGTTGTAGCTACTTTACATCTGTGAACATAATACTTTCAATATCATTATGTTGTTCTAAGTCAATTAAACACACATTTAAAATTGTATTAATTGCGAGCAAAAGTTAAACAAATGTAAACAAAATGAATTTGCATTTAAATTCAGTTAAAATACATTTAATTTTAATCACACTAGACTACATTGAAAAAAAAGATTGACTTTTAGTTAGGTTAATGAGTAAAGTTTTGTAAACTTACAGAGTTTAACAACACAATGAGTTAGAACAACTTCAACTTAAACAGAAAAGCTGAAATAACATTTAACCATGCATGATATATTAATATTTTGTTTAATGCGCATGCGCGAGAAATACTACGTCATTATGACGCTCTACTTCACTAGAGTTTGAAAAATGCGCTATGTTTTGCGATCCGTTTGCGATGCGTGATGATACTGAAGCTAGCCAAACAAGAGAACAAAAGTAGCACCACGTTTGGATGTTTGTTTGCAGATGAGACGTTATGCTGCAAATAATCAGTCAAGTAAGTATATATTGATGCTTTCTTTAGTTAATTATTTTTTCACCGTAACATGTCAGTTGCTGAGTGCATTTTAATCGCATATATTATAAACTCAATAGACTCGGGAGGTGAATTAATCATGTTTTCAATAATTTATATATGATTGCATTCTAATAATGTCTTACATTGTAATGTGAGGAAGGCGTGTGTGGTCGTGTTCGAGGAATTTGGTTGCTGATTTTTTTTTAAAACTAAACCGACTTTTTTAATTATTTTAAACAAGCTACTAAACATTTGCTGAATGCTGATCCAATATTGTAACACTCGAAGACGTTTATATACATTTAATACAAATAATCAATCTTATAACCACCATAAATATGTAATATATTACCCACCTCTATAAAAAATGCTTGTAATGTGTTCAATTTCATTTTGTATTTAAAGAGTTGTTCAATTACTATTTGTTTTGGAATATGTAATATTTTTGTGTTTATCTGGATTTAAACATTCATTTTGCAGGATCAGTTCATATTTGTTATTGGAGATACAGTGCAAGCGGTGTGGAATCACAGACCTGTATTGATGAGGTGATGTTACAAGATTTATCATGACAGCACATCCTGATCAAGCTAAAACACTACTTTCAAGTCTCTAACTATCCCTATAGCTTTTAAATGCTTTGAATCTTTTGCATGTGCAAGTAATAAATTCCCACCTGTGCATTTACACCTGCCCTATAATCATCATATATTTTATAGGTAACAAACCAAAGGAAGAAGGCTTGCAGCATTGCTGTGTCAACCGTGGTAAATACAGGAACAGGAACATCCTTCATGAAGATAGCTATGTGGGGCAAGCTTAAAATGTAAGAATACCTTTCTTAATTTGCATTGGTCTTGGGTTTGCATGGGTCATATATCTATATTTGTGTAATTGATAAAGTTATGCTTAATTCCCTGTAAAGTAGCAATAAAAAGGTTCTCTATTTTTAATCACTTTAAGCCCAGTGTCAGTAAAGATGGCGTAGTCAGTGGATGTCACGGTTCACGGATTCATTGACTCGCCCTTGCTATGTGTGTGCGTGTTGTATGAGTGGGCGCGGCTCATCAGCATGGCTCGTTATCACTGATGAGCTGATCAGCGCCAGCTGTTTTGAATGAGAATGTCCTATATATTGTTTGTCACCTCGTCTTGTCTTTGTCAGATGGTTGTGGAGGTTCACAGGCTCAGCTCACAGACTTCTCTCCCTTGCTACAGTTCCTGTATTGAGATTCGTCTGCCTGTTCCGAGGATCGGACTTTAGTTCCTGTTTTCCTGTTCCGAGATTCGTCTGCCTGTTCTGAGGATTGTCTGCGGTTCGTCCGTTGCTGTCTGCCCACTGAGTCCTGCGTTGCCGAGCCTGTGATTCTACTGTTGCCTTATATCTCTACCTGCACTTCATCTTCTATTGTGTTAATAAACACCAGTATTCACTTGCTATTGAATCCTTGACTTTTCATTCGTGCCATGACAGAACCATCTGACCAGATCATGGATTCAGCGAGTGCAGCCACATTGGAGCAGATGTATGCCGGTAATCACGCTCGCATGGACCGTCAGGATGAACAGATCGGTGCCTCGGGTCGGGCGATACAGGCTCTGGTAACGCAGGTGTCCGAGCTCACCTCTCAATTACAACGTCTGAGAGGTCCCGCTGCGCCAGCACCGCCCCCGCCTGTTCCCCCGGAACATCTCAACATCAACCGGCCAGAGCCGCGCATCCCCACCCCCGAGAGGTATTCTGGAGAACCGAATATGTGCCGAACTTTTCTAACCAAATGTTCGATTTACTTCTCTCTTCAGCCTGTGACGTTTTCCTCTGAGGAGAGTAAAGTGGCACTAGTGATGACACTGTTATCTGGACGCGCGGCTCTGTGGGGAACAGCGGTGTGGAAGAATCAACATCCGTGCTGCTCCTCGTTCCAAGCACTCGAGCAAGAGATGAGTCGCGTGTTCGATCGCGCGGTCGCCGGACGCGAGGCGGCTCGCCAACTTGCCGATCTCCGACAGAACAACAACTCGGTTTCCGACTATTCCATCCAATTCCGGACGTTGGCCACCGAGTGCAAATGGAACGAGGAGGCGCAGTGGGACTTGTTCCTGCATGGGTTGGCTGATCGTGATCAAAAAGAGATCTACACATTGGATTTACCCAAGACTCTTGATGAACTGATTGAACTGGCGTTACGAGTCGATGCACGATTACAACAGAGAGCTAATCGGTCGTTACGGACTCCAGTGGAGGATTTCGCTGAGTTTCCCAGTTTCAGGGGAGTGAACACGGTCAGCCCCTCGAACGATCCTGAGCCCATGCAGGTAGGTCGAGCTCGGCTCTCCCGGGAGGAGAGAGAACATCGCCGTTCGAGAGGTCTGTGTCTCTACTGTGGGGAGGCCGGCCATTTCATCTCCAACTGTCCTTTAAAAGGCCAAGCCCGGCGGTAGGACGGAGGCTACTGTCGGGCGGGATATCCTTGACCAGACCCTCGAACGCCACCCTCCTCCCGGTGAGACTCCAGTGGGCTGACCACGCCTTCAACGGCCAGGCGCTGGTGGATTCGGGAGCGGAGGGGAATCTGATGGACTTTTCCTTGGCACAGAAACTTCACATCCCCATCACACCGCTGGAGCACAGTATCACCATCCACGCACTAAATGGACAGGAACTTCCGGGCATCACTCACACCTCTGGAACCATCACACTTATCACCTCGGGTAACCACACGGAAAGGATCTCACTATACCTCACTCAGTCACCTCACGCTCCCATTGTCCTGGGTCATCCGTGGTTGGCGAAACACGGACCCAGGATAGAGTGGGGTCAGAACTCCGTGTCCACTTGGAGTAATCAGTGTTATGCCTCATGTCTTTCGTCTGCTGTTCCGTCTGTTTCTTGTTCTGTGTTGCAGGAGGAGCCAGTGAATCTGTCTAACGTGCCACCAGAGTATCTCGACCTGAAGGAAGTGTTCAGTAAGTCTCGGGCTGCTTCTCTTCCTCCGCATCGTCCCTATGACTGTGCTATAGATCTACTGCCAGGTACATCTCCGCCTAAGGGCAAGTTATATTCGCTTTCTGTTCCAGAAAGGGAGGCTATGGAGAAATATATTTCTGATTCTCTAGCAACTGGATTCATCCGCCCTTCCTCTTCTCCAGCGGGGGCGGGATTCTTTTTTGTGGGGAAGAAGGATGGTTCCCTGCGACCTTGTATTGATTACCGGGGGTTGAATAACATCACGGTAAAGAATACTTATCCTTTGCCGTTGATGTCTTCAGCCTTCGAGAGGTTGCAGGGAGCATCAATCTTCACAAAGTTGGATTTACGTAATGCATATCATTTGGTTCGCATCAGGAAGGGGGATGAATGGAAGACCGCGTTCAACACCCCCAGGGGGCACTTTGAATATTTGGTTATGCCGTTCGGGCTTTCCAACTCCCCAGCGGTCTTCCAGGCACTCATCAACGACGTGTTGAGAGACATGGTAGATCAGTTCATATATGTTTACCTGGATGACATATTGATTTTTTCTTCATCTCTCCAGGAGCACGTTCAACACGTCAGACGAGTGCTTCAGAGGTTGCTAGAGAATGGGCTTTTTGTCAAGGCGGAGAAATGCGCTTTTCATGCACAGTCTGTTCCTTTCCTAGGGTACATCATTTCGTCTGAGGGAATGCGAATGGATCCTGAGAAGGTTAAGGCTGTGGTGGAGTGGCCAAGCCCAGATTCCCGTAAGGCCCTACAGAGGTTTCTGGGGTTTGCCAATTTCTACCGGCGTTTTATTCGCAACTTCAGCCAACTAGCCGCACCTCTGACTGCCTTGACCTCCCCCAGAACGGCGTTCAGGTGGTCAGACACAGCTGAGGCTGTGTTTGCTAAACTGAAAGGCCGCTTCGTTTCAGCCCCCATCCTTATAGCCCCTGATCCGTCACGTCAGTTTGTGGTGGAGGTCGATGCGTCAGAGGTGGGGGTAGGAGCAGTGCTATCCCAGCGTTCTCCCACAGACGACAAGATGCATCCCTGCGCGTTTTTGTCCCGTCGTTTATCGCCTGCCGAACGTAACTACGACATTGGTAACAGAGAGTTGTTGGCAGTTAAGTTAGCGTTGGAAGAATGGCGTCACTGGTTAGAGGGGTCGGGGGTACCTTTTATCGTATGGACCGATCATAAGAACCTGGAATATATCAGAACCGCCAAAAGATTGAACTCCAGGCAGGCTCGGTGGGCACTTTTTTTCGGTCGTTTTGATTTTTCTCTCTCGTACCGCCCGGGTTCCAAAAACATCAAACCCGACTCTTTATCGCGTATTTTTGACCATTCCGATCGCCCGTCTACTCCCGAGTGCATTTTACCCGAGACCCTATTTGTCTCCACACTCACATGGGAGGTCGAGTCGAAGGTCAAATCGGCCTTAGAAGGGGTAACGCCTCCGCCCGGTTGCCCACCGAATCGTTTGTTTGTGCCGGAGGGATTACGGTCCGACGTCATTCAGTGGGGTCATTGTTCCAACGTAGCTTGCCATCCAGGAGTTAATCGCACTAGTTTTTTAGTCAAGCAACGGTTCTGGTGGCCACTGATGGCTCGTGACATTCACAGTTTTGTTTTGGCTTGCTCGGTTTGTGCCACTGGTAAGACTTCCAATCGACCCCCAGATGGGTTACTTCAACCGCTGCCTGTCCCTTCGAGACCCTGGTCCCACATAGCGCTAGATTTTATCACCGCCCTCCCACCCTCTCAGGGCAATACGGTCGTTTTGACTGTGGTGGACCGGTTCTCGAAGGCGGCTCATTTTATTCCCTTGCCCAAATTACCCTCAGCCAAGGAGACAGCGTTGACCGTTGTTGATCACGTCTTTCGCTTACATGGCCTCCCGATAGACGTGGTTTCTGACAGAGGACCCCAGTTTGTGTCCAAATTTTGGCGAGAGTTTTGTAAGTTACTGGGAGCGACTGTCAGTCTGTCCTCAGGGTTTCACCCCCAGAGCAATGGTCAAACCGAGAGAGCCAACCAAGATTTGGAAAGGGTGTTGCGATGTTTGTTCTCCAAGAATCCTTCCTCCTGGAGTCAGCAACTCTCAATGGTGGAGTACGCACACAATACGTTACCAGTGTCGTCCACGGGCCTATCTCCGTTTGAATGTAGTGTAGGTTACCAGCCACCAATTTTTCCCAGTCTGGAATCCGAAGTCGCGGTCCCCTCCGCTCACGCCTTCGTCCAGAGGTGTCACCGCACATGGACTAGAGCCCGTGAGACTCTACTCCAGGTGGGGGCGCGCACCAAGGCTAAAGCCGATCGCCACCGGTCCAAGCCTCCCGTATACGTCGTTGGTTAAAAAGTGTGGCTTTCAACCAGGAACATTCCTCTCCGCTCCGTTTCTAATAAGCTTGCTCCCAAATTCATTGGCCCGTTTACCGTCACCAAAATCATTAGTCCGGTGGCAGTCCGCCTCAACCTCCCTCCAGCGTACAGGAGGATTCATCCCGTCTTTCATGTATCCAAAATTAAGCCCGTATTTCATTCTCACATTAATCCGCCTGCCCAGGTTCCCCCCCCGCCGCGACTCGTAGATGGGGAACCTAGTTATTCGGTCAATCGTATACTGGACTCTAGGCGGAGGGGACGCGGATTCCAGTACTTGGTGGACTGGGAAGGTTACGGTCCGGAGGAGAGAAGTTGGGTTCCTGCTAGGGACATCCTGGATCACTCCCTTATCGATGATTACAATCGACAGGTAAGGGTGTCTGGGAACGCCAGGCGGCGTTCCTAGGAGGGGGGGTACTGTCACGGTTCACGGATTCATTGACTCGCCCTTGCTATGTGTGTGCGTGTTGTATGAGTGGGCGCGGCTCATCAGCATGGCTCGTTATCACTGATGAGCTGATCAGCGCCAGCTGTTTTGAATGAGAATGTCCTATATATTGTTTGTCACCTCGTCTTGTCTTTGTCAGATGGTTGTGGAGGTTCACAGGCTCAGCTCACAGACTTCTCTCCCTTGCTACAGTTCCTGTATTGAGATTCGTCTGCCTGTTCCGAGGATCGGACTTTAGTTCCTGTTTTCCTGTTCCGAGATTCGTCTGCCTGTTCTGAGGATTGTCTGCGGTTCGTCCGTTGCTGTCTGCCCACTGAGTCCTGCGTTGCCGAGCCTGTGATTCTACTGTTGCCTTATATCTCTACCTGCACTTCATCTTCTATTGTGTTAATAAACACCAGTATTCACTTGCTATTGAATCCTTGACTTTTCATTCGTGCCATGACAGTGGAATCCTGCTGTTTGTGGAAAATAGAAGGAACCTTGCCCAGCTTTCTACTACGATGTGGCCCTGGTGACTGAGGTAATCAATCACATCACACATTCATCAACAGTTAACAGTCAAAAGTTTACATACACCTTGCAGAATAAACTGCTTCATCAGGGTAGTACTAAATAAAGATAAAACGCACATTTTTGTGATCCCTATTATTGATAAAATGTTAACATTTTGCAGATACTGCAAGGTGTATATCAACTTTGAAGCGCAACTGTATATCTATCTCTTTCATTCAATTGAGCCAAATATAATAATGGACTGGATCTGTATTATAAACAAATTTTCTGTTTTTTTTTTTTTTTTCCTCAAGGCATTTTTTCTGACTTTCCTGCATCTTTGAAACATTTCCATTCACATATACTCTGGAGAGCATCTGGGACATTGACATAAACAGCACTTTCCAACAACTTAAAAAATTGGGTGACAAATCATTTTGGTTTTTGTGCTTTTGGAGTTCTTCAATGTTTTTTTTATTTTTTTTAGTGTTTTTTTTATTTTTTTAGACAAACTTAGATTCACTGTAATGCTGGAGTAAGCATTTGGTCCTGTTTAATGTTGGTGCTGGTAAAGGTTTAAAGGGATACTCCACTTTAAAATGAAAATTCTGTCATCATATACTCACCCTCATGTTGTTTCAAACCTGTATGAATTTCTTTCTTCTGCTGAACATCCCTTTAAGAGCTAAATAACAAGGTTCGGTAACTTTTAATTAGGTCTCATTTGTTAATATTAGTTTATTTTTTAGCCAACATGATCTAACCAAGACTAATATTATCTTACTTAGACTAATAAATGCTTAAAGTATTATTCATTCTTAGTTCATGTTAACTGAAGTAGGTAACTAATATATTTTTGTAAAGCATTACCCAAAGGTCTCTTTCCAAAACTGTTTGTGTTTATGCATAGTGTTTCTTGGGGTTTTATTGTGCATCAACAGAAAGGTTTTTATGTACTTCTTTTAGAGATTATTTTGTCAGTAAATTTAGAGGGTTTTACATTTAGTTTTGTTGATTGTAACATTGCATTTAATTCACACTTAAGTGTATTGTTAACTGACATTAAAGTATATTTTAAATCACATTAATTGCGTGTCATTATATTGTGTAGTGCACTTTAACTATATTTTGAAGATATTAGAAGCAATTATGAAAGTAGATATAAAGTTGTAATAAAGTACAAATTAAGTTGTTCCAAAAAATCACTCTTAATGGCAACTTATTGCATTTTATTTCAACTTAATATGTGATATATTTGAAATTAATTGCACTTAATGTGCATTCAGTGTGTTGAAAACATTGCATTTAATTCACACTTAAGTGTATTGTTAACTGACATTAAAGTATATTTTAAATCACATTAATTGCGTGTCATTACATTGTGTAGTGCACTTTAAGTATATTTTAAAAACACTAGAAGCAATTATGAAAGTAGATATAAAGTTGTAATAAAGTACAAATTAAGTTGTTCCAAAAAATCACTCTTAATGGCAACTTATTACATTTTATTTCAACTTAATATGTGATATATTTGAAATTAATTGCACTTAATGTGCATTCAGTGTGTCGAAAACATTGCATTTAATTCACACTTAAGTGTATTGTTAACTGACATTAAAGTATATTTTAAATCACATTAATTGCGTGTCATTACATTTTGTAGTGCACTTTAAGTATATTTTAAAAACACTAGAAGCAATTATGAAAGTATATATAAAGTTGTAATAAAGTACCAATTAAGTTGTTCCAAAAAATCACTCTTAATGGCAACTTATTACATTTTATTTCAACTTAATATATGATATATTTGAAATTAATTACACTTAATGTGCATTAAGTGCGCCGAAAAGATGGCATTTAATTCACACTTAAGTGTATATATTTAAAGTATATTATTTATGTAATAAGTACACTTTATAAAAGTACACTTAAGTGCACTTTTTTTTCACAAGGGTTTACTTCTGTAGCCTATAATAATTCATATATATGACGTTTAAACGACAAACAATAAAATCAGAACCAGTATTCTGTTGCGTTCATGGTTCCAGTGGAGTGGCAGTAATGCATCCACGGCTTTTCAAAATGTCACAAAGCGTTTTGAGATTGTTTTGAATTAAATATTGAAGTTTATAATTTGTTTGGCACGACGAGTGGCAAACTCTTTGTTTTGTTTTGCAAACTCAGCTAGCCTGTGGGGGGTTTGGAGAAGGCAATCCTTTGCTTTATCGTGGGGGTGCAGGACAGAGGTGTTAATGTTCCATCTTTCATATGGAGAGTGTCGGAGCCAGCCTGATGAGCAGGCAAAGGCAAAATTCTTTTAAGGATTAATCTCAAAATCTCCAAAAGTCCATAGCCTATGTACAGTAGGCCCTATATCTTATTAAATTATATATTGTAGTTTTATTGATTGTATAGGTTTTCCACAAACAATTTAAATTTAGCAGATACAGAGCTCTTTTATTGGCGACCCACCTCGTTTTATTGTAAGGTGAATTCAGCAAGGCATGTTGTATCTTTGAAGGAACAAAAGCTAGTTGTTACAGTTTTTTCTTTCGTGATTTGTGTGGATGACACACAGCGACATATACAGTATTATCAGCTGTATGGTGTTTTTTGAACGCTGAAATGCTTAATTTCGAGAAAGACCCGCCGCGCGCAGTGAGGGAGACCAAACTTACAAAAAAAATATCCATCGCGAGAGAGGCAAAGAAAAACGCCTGTTCTTAATTTATGTTGCTTTGAACTTTTTCCGTTTTGTACCGTTTTAATTTTTTAATTTAGCTGCAATTTCTTTGACAATAGAAATTTAAAATGTTGCAAGAATAGGCCTAAGATTCTGTGTTTCTTATTTTGCATCACAAAGGGAATAAACTCTATCGATGCAACCCTGTTTAAATAAATAAACTGTCCCGACACTTTATTCATATCTTAAAATGTGCGATGGGTTTTCAAACTTAATTAATTTTATTTTTCTTTTACATTTTCATTGTTTATTTTAATTGAAAGCAATACTGTATTGAAAGTATTTTTCTGATTTGTTCGATCTGTTTTGAAAAATGTCTTCCGTTGCTATGGCCGGGTATCACTGTCAGTCATCTCAATCTCGTGAATGATTCACACACACACACAAAAATAATTTAGCAGATTAAAGACGAGCTTCATCATCTTCATTTTCTGGTGCAATCGGCTGACAGTCTTCCTTCATCAGATGTGTCGTCTTTGCAGCGGGAATGTAGCAAATTTATGTTGTAATGTACAATTGATAATTAAACAAGATGATTGACTTTAATAAACAGATACATATTTAAGCATCAACAACACTGTCGGCTACACTGAGATTCGATCTCAGATCGTTTGAAGCTCCGAGAGGCTCTTGTTAATGCTTTGACCACAGAGCTACCGTCTGAATCGCCAACGTCTACTATTTTCTCTGTTTTAAAAGTTTGTAACATGTAAGGCTATTTAGTTCTGAATATAACAAAGAATGCTTAAACCGACTACATCGGTTAGGAGCTGCAAGTCCTGAAAATGTTTTAATTTCACGGTATTATTTTAATTTATTTCACTGTTATGTTTCAGTTAATAAATCTACAAACACATTAAAATAACACGAAGAATGACAAGTAACCTATTGACATAGCCTTTCTAAATTATAGAAAAACTGGGCACACAAAGTTAACGTGTGTCTACTTTGTTTAAATTTAATGAATTTGAATTCGTTTAACCACAATATGTATCTTGAATTTATCTGTGACCTCAGCTCAAATTACTGCCGCGGCAGATTACGTCATAAAGAGAATAAACTGACACTTTTCAAAGTCTGTGATTACAGCGCCACTCAGCGGTAAAAGGCAGCAAATACACATCCCAATTTTGCCGCCGCGGGAACGGCGGCGGTAAAAGTCTCATTCTGGTTGACCACCATCTGTAGTGCCATGAGAAAGGCATCACTATCTATAGATGTCAGCACCTCAAGGTGCACTGCCCGGGTGGTCAAGCACTTAAATAAAAGTCCCCACCGCTTCTCTGTCCGACGACCTATTTTGACCAGAAGAGGCCCAAAGCAGTCCATTCCCGTTGAATGAAAAGCAGGCTTGAACAACCGAAGTCGTGGTGGAGGGAGATCAACCATCTTCTGGGAGGCTGGCTTTGACCTCCATTTACAGCATTCAAGACATGTTCGCTGGTGCTTTCTCACTGCCTCTCTCCCTTTTCAGTATCCACACATTTCGACGGAGCTCCGCAAACACTCGCTCTGGTCCTGGATGGCAAAGGCGAGCATCATATTCCTTTATGAGTAGCTGAGTGTTAGGGTGACTGGAATCCAACACGATAGGGTGTACTGTGCTTGGGTCTAATCCTTCCACCCGCCTTAATCGTCCTCACTGGTTCTGTCGAACTCTGGGGAGAGACAAAGTAAGCGGCTGCTAGAACGAACAGGCTTACCACTCTTCAACAGATGGTAGTCTTCATGAAAACTATCCATCTGGACCTGTCTCAGCGCGGTCAGTTCTGCTTGCTGGTAAGCACTAGCTGGAGGAGAGCCACTTTGTTCTGCCGCCCCGTGCAACTCCTGTGCTACTGCTTTGACCAAGTCTTTCCAGCTACTAAACATACTACCATCTGCTGTCACTGGTGCTGAGTTAATCATGCCACAGAAGGCACTTCGCTTTAATTCCGTAGCTCCTTCAGGCTCTTACCACGGGTTAGATCATCCGCAGGGTTCCTGACAGAGTCAATGTAATTCCACCCTTTAACCCTCTGAGGTCAACAAACGCGCCGGCGCGTTTTGCTGGATTTTCTCCACATTGTAGCACTATAAACTTAAATTACTCCGTCATTTATGGTCATACAGAAAAAAGAAAAATATAAAAATGATCTGTGATATTTCTACTTTTGTATGTGTCCACTTACAATCAAATCAAAACATTGTGCTTTTGTAAAATAAAGAAAATAGACAGGGTGTGCGTTCTGCCTCTCCGTCGCGGTGAACTTTTTTTTCTTGAGCACGTCTATAAACTGAAACAAAATACAGCGAATACTTGTCACACATTTATGAGCCATACACCTTTATAAACATTTAAGTGTGTACTTTTAAATGATCGGGTTCAAAACGAAAACAAATATTTTCTGTTTAAGTAATTTGTATAAAACCAACAAGATGTCCAGCTTCTCAAACGCTTGCTCATTACAGATAATTTGGCCACGCCCACTTGCGCAAAAGATATTCACATGCAAATCTCCACATGGAACGCGAACGCGCTCGTTACCTCAACAACAAAACACCAAAACACTTCACTTCACTTTTCGTCGAGTTTGAAAGACTCGCCAGAGCTTACATTGGATTTAGGCTACCTCAGAAGAAGAATAACGCGATTTGAAGACAAGAAAGATTTAAGGTAAGACATTTTTACATATTAGTTTGTTATTGTTGCATAAATGTCACATTACAGTTGAACTGTTGCTAGATATATGGGGAATATTATAATATTTAGACCCGTGTTTACTGTTAGGCCTACTGTGTTTGTGGATATCTGGTCAAACGTAGATATGTATGGTAACCATAATGTTTTATATTTGAGCTCGATCGCGTTTGAATGTATCAGATTTTGCAGCGCGATCGCGTTTGAATGTATCATTTGAAAATTTGAAAAGCAAAACACACCAAACGGCTTCATGTTTTTACTATTATCTCATTTCATATCATCATAACGAATGGAAACATTTGAAGTAACATGATAATCAATATATTTTTCTCTAGCTTGGTTGTTACTGAAATATTTTGGAAGATTTATACTGCTATCTATTTTTATTATTATTTTACCCAGCACTGCGCATAGCTTATGCCTACAAAGCACAACAAACCTGGTGTTCATTATATTATATAAACGTGTGTGTGTGTGTGTGTGTATTTTGTGAATTTTAAAAAGCAATTTTAACCAGAAAAATCTAATATTTATTTCCAAAATCGTGCAGGCCTTTCTCTTAATATCAGTATATTCACTTTTTTTTCAGGGCCCAGATGCCACTGAGTCCTGCCGACCTCAACATTCACATGAGTCTCTGGAACATGAACATGGTAAAGTGAAAATCAAACACCTTGGAAATGAAAGGTATGTACAATGTTTTTAGGAATGGCACAAAGGTCTCTGTCTTTCAATAAGTGCTTTTTTGCCATTTTGTTGTGTCTATTTGCATTATGTTGTGTAAATAAATCCAAACAATCTAAAAGCCATTCTTTTTTAAATCTCCTCATTTACAGTATTGTGCAAGGTTGCTCAGAATGATAGGGGCCTGATAGCTCCTAATAGGGCCGTTAGGGGAGTGTCTTTGTCTTTCTCAGGTGAGAAAAGCCATACATATTAATGAGCTCTCGCATAAGGCTTATTCACACAAAACACGTCGTAAAATTTTTAAATCAATATATTGTCTTCTCTGAATGAGCAGTCAGGGTGATTTTCACATAGTTTTGCAGCAAATATTCTAGGCTATGTCATACAATTTTCAAAAGTCTTGTGAAGAAATAATCAGTAGGGGTTTCATGGCCTTATTTCAGTGAGAATTTTTTTTTGTATTTTCACAAACCACGCATAAATGTTATTATCTCAAAACTGCAAACTTTTACATACATGCTGCTGATATAGTAGTGTCTTTGGAGGAGACACTTGTTCTTATCTTGTCCTAAGTCGAGCCCTATGCCTGTAGTCAATCATGGTTACTGTATACTGTATAATCAGCCTTAGATGAAACACAACATTCAAACTACACACACAAGCACACATTTTAATTACAAAATTATTTATTAGAGTGTATTCTACAAGATACAGTTGCATATTTCACATATCAATAGTTTTAATTTTAAATCCTACATCACCAGATTTCATTTTAATTTGTGACAATTTCTCTAAACTTTATCACAGTACTAGGTATACAACAGCTCTATTCTTAACCTACAAACATAAAACTTTACTAAATGTCGAAGTGATTCTTATGCGTATCACTCAGTGAAAATAATTCAGTGGCTTAGTAAATATCAGTAATAATTAACTTTATTCACTTAATAAAATCTCTGAATATCATTTACTTGATAGTTTGAGTTGAACATACCGAAATAATTGACTAAAACTCCAACAATTAATTTTGTCTGAAATTTACAGTTATATTAGGGCTGGGCGATAAAACGATAACGATATGTATCGCGATAGACACGTAATCAATATCAATAAAAAATGCGTTCGATAAAACGTTCGATAATTTTTTTTTTTTTTTTTTTTTCGTCGGAAGAAACCAGCAAAGCAAGTTTGATTGCATGAACAAAGGCACTCACTCTCTAGTAACTAGATAAAACAGGAAAAGTCAGCTCGCCTGACTTAAAGTCTGACCGACCGTAGTCAGACCAATGTCATCTGCAGATTATGCAAGACCGTCGTCAGTTTCTCTGTTATTCGCGTGCTGATGCGCTGTTCTAGCGTGTGCGTTTCTCAGCGCATACATGTGAAGCTCACATGCACTAAAAGCCTGTCTACCAGCGCCTGAATACTAAGTTATCTTTCGAGTCTTATTTTGCTAATACTGTTATGGGTAATTCCGCGCAAAACTGTCACATCCATAACACCAACACAATGCCATGGTATTTAGTTGGCGTTATGGATGTGACATTTTTGCGTGGAATTGCCCTTATATACACACAAGGTTTACATAAACTAGTCGGATATGTCTAAAGTGAAAGCAAACTTGAGAAAATTGAGAAAAAAATCTGCTTGTCAAATGCGTGTATAATAGACGCGTCGCGCGCAGCTCTTAAAGAGACAGTAGTAATAGTAAACACGCTGCCGCTTGTCCTTAAAGGGATAGTTCACCCAAAAATAAAAATTATCTCATTATTTACGCACTCTAATGTTGTTCCAAACCTGTATTAATTGCCTTCTAATATTTTCTAATATTAATATTTTGAAGAATGTGGGTATCCAAACAGTAGCTGGTCCCCATTGACTTCCATAGGAGAAAAATATACTATGGAAGTCACTGGGGTACATCAACTGTTGGTCATTCTTCCAAATAACTTTTATTTTCAACAGAAGAAAGAAACTTATTCGAGTTTAAAACAACGTGAGAGAGTAAATTATGAAAATTAGAATTTTTAGGAGAACTATCCCTTTAATGTTAATAAAACAACAAAATGTAAAGAGAAAATCACTCACTGCTCTTGACTAATAACTTTATTAATAGCTTTAATAAGTATCAATGTATAATTTATAGAAAATAGAAAGAAATAGATTTATAGAAAGAAATCGTAATATTATATTTTTGCCATATCGCCCACCCCTTTATAAAGCATTTCTTACGTATTCTTTAATTTTGCACCTTAATGTTAAGAGATAATTGTTAAGTGTTCATTGTGATTTTAGACTTTTGAGTTTTCAGCCATATCGCCCAGCCCTAAGTTATATTTAAGTTTGAAGTTTTTCACTAAAATAATTTAGTATTTGAATAACCAATTATTTATTTAAAATACACCGAGCTCATATATTTGTGAAATTTCCATCACGATATTTGAGAATGGATAGAGTTTTATCTTCATATGTGTAAAGTAACTGTTTCAAAGCCCAATTTTAGACTTTTTTTTGTGTTGATTTAAAATTATTTTATGACTCTCTATGTTTATCAACTAATAAGAAAGCTGCTAAAACTCTTTGTCGCTCAAAGAAATTATGGTTTCTTTATAAAATTACTTCCTGATTTTCTGAAGATTATTTATTTATGTATTCCCAATGTTATTTATTTCTAATTACTTGTACTCATTTTTTGTATTTGTAGTTTCTATGATTGTTTTGTGATTTTTTTTTTTTTTTTTTTTTTTTTTTGACTATACCTTATCTACTGCCTTGCTTTACTTTGAGTTTACGGTCTTGTTTTTATTTTATTTTATTTTAATGTGCTTGATACTATATCCCCTGTGCTTTTTGTTAAATAAAATTGAGAATGGATAATTAAACTGATCTGTTTCAAAAACCACAAATATTTCTTAAATAAAATCAATATTATTAATATTTAACACGCATAAGAAATTGATTAAGTTTACTCAATTAAAACAATGCACCCCTCCCCCACCCTCTGACGTGACGAGAACTCAGCGGTTGAGTGAGAGCGCGCTGTTTGAACTCTCTTCAGTCTCCAGAGCAACTGGTCGGCTCTATCTGATTTCAAAATTCAATGAAGATGGACGCCAATAACATTACGCTGTCCAGCAATCGATTTAAATAGTAGGTTACATGGGGTTTAATTGGTTGTTTAATGAGATGTAGCCTAATACATGTTGTCAGTGCCAATACATAGATCCGCCATCTAAATCAACGTGTATCTTAATGGTCCAGTGGTAGAGCTTTCGCCAGCCGTGTCAGAGGGTGTGAGTTCAAATCCGCCCTTGTATAGTTTTTTTTTTTCTCGTATAGTTTTTTTCTCTCATCAAAACGATTATGTTCATCAGTGGTTGTATATCAAGCAGGGACACGCAAACGTTTGCATTATGTTTTGTGATTTCAAAAGAACGAATAGAGAGTATCCGCAACGCAACGGATTAAAGTGCGCGTCGAGTGAACACAGTGCGGTGTGTGCGCGAGCCACACGAGAAAACACTGAATCCGCGCCACAGATCGCAGCGGCAACGAGCACTTTGATCACTTGATTTTAAAAAACACATAGTATCTTATTTAAAAAACGAACGAAATGAATGCTCTGCCAGTTAACTGGAGATGTTTTATTTATTTGTAGAATTGGTACATTCGTGTCGCGAGATGTTTTAAAAAGTGGTGGGAACATGTCCCATCCGTCCCACCCGCAAATTACGCCTATGCCTATTTCCATAGTTTATTGCTTATTATTTATCATTAGCAAAAGTGTGTTTCATGTTACACGAGTAGGCTACACCGAAGAAAATTCCTAGTCTGTGAAACCTTTCATTGACAATGGCAATAAAATCTATTCTGATTCTGATTCATACTTGGATTCATAGCCTACTCGTACTAATATATGTAAGGAAAAATTGACGACAGGCCGTTGAATTATTAGAAAAATAATGCACACCCGAGGTGGTAATGCGGTCATGACGCGAAGCGGAGTGGCCGTTCATCTCGGGTGTGCATTATTTTTCTAATAATTCAACGGCCTGAAGTCAATTATTCCGCTTATACTACAGTTACCACACCTCGAAACATTGTTCAGATTATGTATTTCAAGACGTTTGTAAAGTTTTTGTCATTAAAACACTCTTGTATGTAGGACTAATTTCTTACGCATGTAATCCAATGCCTCCGTTGCTAATTCCAAAACGTCATTTTAGAGTTAGTAACGGAGGTTTGAGCCACTGATAGCAGACTAATGCTGGGGACACACGACTAGCTGACACATTCTCTGACTGTTTTCATCGACTGCAGCAGATTTTAAACACCGACTTTGAACACAGACTGAACGCACTGAACACGCGTTTGGGCATGATCAGTCATACGTATCGAATTACATTCATAACCGGCCTTAAAGTGTGTCCCCAGTTATTAATGCAGTTATTAGAGAGAGAGATGTTGCAATAATGAGACAGAAAAGCATGTGCGTCAATATTATTATTTATTAATTAATTCAATTCCTTTTAATTAATTCGAATTCATTCTTTTTTTTTCTATTATTGACAGATGACAGTCACAGACTAGCCAAATAAATGAAACACAAAGCCCTTTTAACAAGCAGGCCTATCAATAATTATTTATTTGTTATATTATCTGCAATAATAATCCGTGCTGCAGGATTATCCATTTATTTAGCCTATTCAGTTTAATTTTCAATTGATTATAGATAGGACTATATACTTTATTTATTCAAATTAAACTGCATGTTTCCATTGATTGTGAAGCTAGACATTGAAAATTCCAGATCAAGCACATGAGGCTAAATGTTTTTTCTTGTTATGAATTGTATCCTATTTTCCGTTATTACCGTTGACTACGCGAAGTGATATGGAACTGTAATGCGGTCAAGACCTGCCTGGAACTACTTTAGCTGTGCGTTTCCCTGAAAATAATGCACACCTTAGAACGTTCGTCAACCAATCAGATTCAAGCATTCAACGGCCCTGTAGTATAAATATATATATCACATAGCACATCCTGTTTTTGATTTGAACATTGTCTAGAGTTTATCTTATTTTTTATTCAGAGTACATAAGAGTTGCCTATACAGTTTTATCGGTAGATGCTGAGAGACATTTATTTATATATTACCTGTTTGCAAACATATTTTTTTTTTCTATGATGGCACATTTTCCTGCTTTACAGCTTTACAGGAGGGAGCTTTACAGGGGGTATGGCTTATCTAAATGAGATGTAAATGAGCCCTATTGTCACTCCCAGCAGCAGAGAGAGGTGAGAACTGCACAATCTTCAGAGGCTGTTTTCTCCCCTTTGTGCTTTTTTGAGTGCCTACCTTTAAATGGCCATAACTTATCCAAATATTATCAGATTTCCTTGTGTTACACATCGTTGGAAAGCTTGGAGACTACACTTTCAGAATCTGTGAATAACTCAAAATGCCCCAGAACCGACTTGTGTCCCTACTTTCCGTGACTGGTCACAAATCTTTCTGAAACAAGTCTGGAAAATGAACTGAAACTCAGCTAATACTTATCACACAACCATGAAACATGCGTCTAAAGAAAGCTTTAAATTTCTACTTTTAAATAAAACAATTCACATTCAAAACAAATATTCTCCTGCAATGTAATCTGTATGAAACTAAAGAGAAGTACAGTTTCTCCCGTCTCATCTAATTAACTGTAATGAGTTCACACCCACTCGCAGAGCGCGCTATTCATAAGATAATGTGCTGAGGTGATCTATGCAAAATAAGGTAAACGCCCCCTGAAATGCCTTAAAACCATCAAGTTTCATTTATTCACTTTCCTGCGCCGTTGGAAGATGGCACGGTTCACTGGTGACCCTTCCCTTCAGCTAGTCCTGGATAGTGATGAAGAGTTCACATTTTCCTCAGAAGAAGAGCGGGACCCCTGACGACGAACGTTTGTATTTTGAAGAGCGACTTGATCCAGCCGTGGATAATATTTCGGATGAGTAAGTCTTTTTAAATTTACTTGCATAAGTTGACAAGCTATTTTATATAAACGTAGGCTACATACTTTACTGGTTGGACCATTTCCATACTTGTCATTCAGAGTAATTTATATTTAAATGGTCTAGGGCAGGAGAGAGGCTTCATGCAGTCTGTTTTCTTTCATTTTTAATAGTTTTGTTTAAAATAACACATTTCGAGCTTTCTATATATTTCTCTGGTATTTTAGGCAAAGCTTATGAGTTTGGGTTCATTTATGAGACGAGCGTTCTCATGCCGACACGGAGCTCTATTGCCTGCTATTTTTAATTCTTATGTATTAAATACAGGCAATTTGTTGATGAAACAACGATTAAAATTAAGATACAATTAATACAAAACGAAATTCACTTTAAAGAAAGGCTTTATACAAAAAAATAAACCTAATGAAATGGTCAAAATCTTGTCTGCCCACTCCATTTGTCTCGCGATTGCGCATGATCTTAGATCATAGGCCTGTATGAAAGTTAGAATTTTGAAATTAATTTAGAAAATATTATGTATGTTTAGATTATATTTTGACTAGTGTTTATGCTGCCTCATTATCATCAATGGAGAGTGCTTGCAAATATCTATTGCAAATGTGTGTATGTGCTGAAATGTGTAAATATACTTTGAAATATTTATGTTATAATAGTTTTCAACTTTTTTAAAAAAAGGAATAGCTGCATCACCTTTATCTGCAACTCGGAGGGCGTGCAGCAACACAGTCGAACATCAGAACGAGTAAGTACATATTTACCCATGTTAGTTCAATTTTTTTTTACAATATGAGCCTGTATGACTTTATTTTTGGAGGTTGGTTGATAATGTTACATATTTTTTCTTTGGGTTATCTTATCAGCATGCTAATGTCCATCAGTTGTGCATGTGCTGGAATAGTACTCTAAAATATATGTTAATAATAGTTTTCAACTTTTTTGAAAGGAATGATGTAGGTTCTGCAACTCGCACTGGGAGGGCACGCAGCAACATAGACAAAAATCAGAAAGAGTAAGTACATATTTACCCACTATTTTACAGATGTTAGACCTGATATCAACATGCTGACTGTCCATCAGTTATGCATGTGTACTTAGTACTTTGTTCAACCTTAATTAATATTATTATTTTTTAGTGGTGGGCCATTATCGGCGTTAACGTGCTGTGTTAACGCGAGACTCTTATCGCGCGATAAAAAAATTATCGCCGTTAATCTATTCTCCAAGTTGGGTTGGGAGATGGCTCTATACTACACAAGCTATGATGACGCAATCTACCCGCGGCCGCGAGGTAAACCCGGCTGCAACGCATATTCGTCGTCATCTTAAGTAAACACGGCTGAAAGTGAAAGCTGGTGAAAAAGATCGGTGCAACATCCATTATTTGGACTTGGTTCGGATTTAAGCTGTCCGACGAGCAGCAGGAAACTATAGACAGAGTGTGTGGGGTAACAGTTCGGTAACTATTCCCATTCCAATATATCTTAGTGGTGTAGCACATAATCTCTGTCTGCGCCCGATTTTAAGAATCGTTGTTGTGTTTCTTTTTAACTGAAAAGACATCAGTAGACAATATTCTAATTTTAAATTTGGGGTTTCATAAGCTCCAAGCCATAATAAACATTAGACCTACTTAAGTCTCTGCAGCTACTAGTGTACTTAAATTTTATTTATCTGCAAAATTATGTTGTATACTTACAGTTTTGCACAATATATGTTCTCAAAACTACATACACCCTTTAAAAAAAAAAAAAAAAACATTTAGCAGTTGTTTAGCAGGGTCTGTGTAACCTGTTCTGAAATGGTTTTATTATAATATATATCGTTAACGCAAGAGGCTGCAATGTATATCACAATATAGATTTTAGGCCATATCGCCCATCCCTAATTGATAGCCTATAGTAGTTGATAATAACATAGGCCTACCTAATGTTGCCTACGGACGGTAACGGTACAGTAGTAACCTTTTACAGTCTTTGAGTAGAACAGCTTTCTCAAGCAGTTTGTGATGCATTTTGGAAACAGGAGATGAGCCCCTGGTCTAATGCGTCACATGGCTTGAGAAACCCGTTCTCAAAGACTTACTTTTATTATAGTCATTATTTGGGTAGCACACATATTCTGAATGCCTTCGGCAGAATTCAAATGAGCCATTTTAATCTAGATTAATCTAGATTAATTTCAAAATTAATCTAGATTAATCTAGATTAAAAAAATTAATCTATGCCCACCTCTATTATTTTTATAGGAATGTGGTAGCATCACCCTCAGCCTCACCTGCAACTCGCACTGGGAGGGCACGCGACAGGTGTCGTTCAGTTTTGAGAACAACTGAAAAGTAAGTACACTTATTCCCTTTCTTTCAGATATTAGTATAATTCTGTTTACATATTCTGGTTTTACATAGTCCATACAAACAGTATGTGTCTGTATGGCTTTGCATCTGGCCAATGTTACTTTTAATGATTGAAATACAGTTTTTATAATTTGTATTATAAACATGCTCACAGTTGTTTGTTTGTTTTACAGCTATAAAGGTGATGGTGATCATCAGACACCTGTTGCAAAGAGGGCCAAGACAAACATTCAGACAAGCAACAAGCAGTCTACTCTGTCATGGAAAACAGAGACTGACAATGATATGTTTGATATGACATTGATATGACTTTTCTGTGTACACAGGAAAGAACAACTTTCCCACAGGCCATGGACTGTCACATGATGCTGTAACATCTCTTTTGGACTGTAAAGTTTTAGGCTCTGGGTACCATGTGTACAAGGACAATTTCTACACAACCCCAAAGCTCCTCAAAGACCTGTTTGCAATGAAGTTTGGTGCATGTGGGACTTACAGGGACAACAGGAAGGATTGCCCACGTGATGCAACTAATTCAACGGGGCATAGGCATTTACTGTGAGATACCTGCAAATTTAGAACATTTAGTTCCTCCACATAGAGGAATTACAATAAAACAGATTGAAAAACAAAACCTTTGAATCTCCTCTTCTTTGTTCAGGCACTTGATGGCCCATTAGCCACTGGGGGAGTGTATGTCACACCCCTGGTCTGAATCTCATTAATATTGATGGGCCATTACCCCTCCCATGCATAAACCTCTTCTGACAAAAAAACTGTTTTACAAGGTTTAAATCAATGTATTGTTTTATGAGAACGATTAGGCAGGATGATTTTCACATCATTTTGAAGCCAGAACTCAAAGCGACAACATACATTAGTCAAAAGTCTTGTGGACACATATTTACTATATGTTTTGTGGTCTAATTTCAGCAACTTTCATTTTTATTTTTTCAAATAACCACGCATAAATATTCTCTTAAAAACATAAAGATTTACAAGCATGTTGATCAGATATGATGGTAGCCCTGTTTGTGCTTTATAGAGTGAATTTACACTTTTGCCATTAACATGTTTATAAATAACTGAAAAAAAAAAAACAGATGTCAGAGCATGTCAGAACACCTCCAGGGCCCAGAAAACCCCTCAGACTCCAGAGGGTTAAACTTTGTTATTCCCTTAACTAAGATGAGTTGATACATACCTCTCTCATCTCAGTGCGTGCACTTAATCGCTCTGGCGCGCGGTGAAACTTTGAAAGCACTTAGCCCAGTATATTCAATGGTCATCTAACAGCAATGAATTTAGAAGTGACCAAACACATCAGCGTTTTCCCTATTTTTTTTATTATTTTTTTTTATTCAAGTTTTGACATTAACAGGGTTTAAACACATTTGCCACATTTGAGCTAATACAACATGCCCAGGTGGCTATACATTTGCATTTTCTACAAAGTACACATTAAAGTACATTAACAAAAATAAAATAATAATAATAAATAAAAATATATAAACGAGAATAATAATAATAAGCATATCAATATATTACATCACCATTGGGTGGTTAATCAGTCCTTCCATGCCAGGTTCTGCATTCCCAGCGCTAGAATATGTGTCTCCTCCCCCCCAAGATAATTGAGTAAGGGGTCCCATATTTTATAAAAATTTAAAAGGTTTATCTTTTAATGCTGTTGAAAAAGCTTCATATGGAATAAGGCCTTTAGCAGTATTCATCCACTGTGCTATTGATGGGGCTTGGTCTGTTATCCAACACACAAGTATGCATTTGCGGGCACAGTGTAGTAGAATTTGAAGGAGGTGGGTCCCTTGGAATTTGGAAGGGAGTTCCTGGCTCATACCAAGCAAACATGTCTTTGGTCCTAATTGTAATGAGCAGCGAAATATTCTTTCAAGTTCCCTTAAGACACCCATCCAGAATTGTTGTATTGCCGAGCAGCTCCAGAAACAGTGAAAGAGGGTCCCTTCTATCCTTTTACATTTGTTACATAGGTTAGAGAATTTTGGGTTTACTTTATGTCTTTGGGCTGGAGTCACATGCAAACGATGAACAATTTTAAATTGCATTTCCCATGCTGAATTGTTGACAAGATAGGAGGGCATCTCACATATGGCTTTCCAATCAGATGTCTGAATTTCTTCCCCAAAGTCCTTTTCCCATAACACCCTGGTTTTATCTGAGTTGTCTGTATTTGCCCTTATCAAAGTAGTATAGAAAATTTTTGATGCAGATCGAGATGATGTAAGTTTATTTAAGTGTTCCTCAATTGGGGATACACCGAGACCATTTGAATAGACTCTGAGATTTTATTTTATGAAACTACGTATTTGGTGGTAAACCAAAAAGTACTTCTTATTAAGAGTATATTTTGCAGTGAATTGTTCAAAGGTCATAAGCTGTTTATTCTCTGTCCGATCTCCTATGACAAGTATTCCTTTGTCTTTCAAATATATTAAACCGTCATTCATCCCCGGGGAGAAATCTGGGTTGTTATGCAAGGGTGTGAGTAGTGATAGGTGAGAATTAAACCCTTCTGTTTTGCATACTAATCTCCACATTTTAATAATATTTTTAAGAATAAAATTATCTTTAGTTGAAGTTCTCTGATTTTTGGAAGACACATATAGTAGATTTCGTAGAGGGATTTGCCCGAGAGTTGTGGACTCTGCACTAATCCAAGTTGAGTTTGGATCATTCAAGTGCCATTCCAGTGTAAAACGAAGTTGGGCAGCAAGCTGATATAGCTTAATGTCTGGGGCCGCTAGTCCTCCACATTTACTCAAAAGTGTTAAGAAACTGTATCTCAATCTAGGTCTTTTTTTTCGCCAGATAAAGGAAATAATGGAGCCACGTAACTGTTTAAGTGCTTTGTTAGGAATAAGAACTGGTAGCATTTGAAATGGGTAAAGAAGGCGGGGTAAAATATTCATTTTGACCAGGTGGACACGACCCAGTAAGGATAAAAGAAGATTACACCATCTATCTAGATCTGATCTGATTTTAGTTAAAATAGGGACAAAATTGCTTTTATATAGACTTTCTAGCTTCGGTGTAATTTTTATACCCAAATAAACAAAGCCTGCAGGAGACCATTTAAATGGTTGAGAGGCTGTAGGATTGTGGGCATGTGATTTACTTAACGGCATTGCTTCTGACTTTGAAAGATTAATTTTATACCCAGAGAATGAGCCAAAATTAGAAATTGTATCAATAAGATGTGGAATTGATTCTTGTGGAGAGGCGAGGTAAATTAAGATGTCATCCGCGTACAGCGAGATTTTATACATTTTCTCTCCCAGTCTTAAGTCCTTCAATGGATGGGTTATCTCTAATGGCTGCAGCCAGCGGTTCAATAGCCAGTGCGAATAGCAGTTGCGACATTGGGCATCCTTGCCTAGTACCACGTGCTAGAGCAAAACCAGGGGATTTAAGACCATTAGTAATGACTCTCGCTGTGGGGGAAGAGTACAATATCCTAACCCATTTAATAAATGCATCACCCAATTTAAATTTAGAGAGTACTGAAAATAAATATGGCCATTCGACCCTATCGAATGCCTTCTCAGCATCTAATGAGATGACTAATCCTGAATTTGCATATTGATTTGAATATTGAATTATATTAAAAAGCCTTCTAATATTATGGGCTGAGGATCTACCTTTGACAAAGCCTGTCTGATCAGGATCAATTATTTTAGGAAGAATTGACTCAAGTCGAGTGGCTAATATCTTCGCCACAATTTTTGTGTCCACATTAAGCAGAGAAATAGGGCGATAAGAACCGCACTCCTCAGGGCATTTGCCTTTTTTTAGAAAAACACATATGTTGGCTTCTGTCATGGAGTCAGGAAGCCTATCAGAATCAAATGAATACTGTATCATTTCATGCATTAGGCTCCCTAGCTCCATTTTAAATTTCTGAAAAAATTCCACTGTAAACCCATCAGGCCCTGGGGCTTTTCCTTTAGGAAGGCTATTAATACAATTCAAAATTTCGCTAATTCCAATTGGTTTGTTTAACATCTGTCTTTGCTCCTCAGTTGATTCACGTAGATTAAGGTTTGCAAGGAATTTATCCATATCATCACCAGAAAAAAACCCTGATTGGGATGAATAAAGCCTTTTATAAAATGCCCTAAAGATTTTGTTAATTACTTTGTTATCGTGATGGCACTTGCCTTCTTTATCTTTGATGCTGGATATAACCTGGGCTTGGGATCGGCTCCGCAGTAAATTAGCTAGATATTTGTTAGGTTTATTGGCAAATTCATACATTCGCTGTCTAGCAAAGAACACAGATTTTTCAGCTTTATTTGTAAGAATTGCTTCAAGAGAGGTTTTAATGGTTTCTATCTCGACCAGTAGCACATCTGACGGGCAAGTATTATATTTGTTTTTTAAATCATGGAGCATAATTTCTAATTTTCTCTGATCTGCCAGCTGCTTTTTTTTCTGATTAGATACATAGGAAATAATCAATCCCCTAATATATGCTTTAGCAGTGTCCCAGAGCAAGTTGGGAGATACTTCTGGGGTTCTATTGTCCATAATAAATAGTTTAATTTGTTCTTTAAGGTAGGATTCAAAATTTGGGTCATGAACGAGCCATGGTTTGAATTTCCATGAAGCCGGATAATATATTTGGTTGGATAGGCCTAATCTAAGAAAAACGGGAGCATGATCCGAGATTATAATGTTGCCAATATTACAGTCAATTACATTTTGAAGTGAAGTTTTGGGAGAGAAAAAGTAGTCTATTCTGCTTGCGGTTTTATGGACACCAGAAAAGAATGTGTATTCTCTATCTCTGGGATGCAGAGCACGCCAAACATCTATCAGACCAATTTCTTCACACATCTCATTCAGAGCTTGTGCTCTGTTTGAGGGCTTATCATTAGATGATATCGTTTTGTCAAGTTTTGGTAGGAGTGTACAATTAAAATCACCAGCAATTATACTATGTTCACATTGCCATTCAGCAAATTTGGAAAAAACCTGTGTAATTAATTCATTGGATTGAATAGGGGGGATATAGACATTCATAAGGGTAATAGGTTGTCCAGATAGTGTTGCTTTAAGCAGGATATACCGGCCTGATTTATCGGAATATGTGTTAATATCTGATAGTGGTATACATTTATTTACAAGAATGACAACTCCCCTACTTTTACTGGTGAATGATGAGCCATACACTTGTCCTACCCAGTCTCTCTTCAATTTGACATGCTCGCTGTCTGTTAGGTGCGTCTCCTGCAGAAATGCAATATGAATTTGTTCTTTTTTTAAGTAATTTAGAATCTTTTTTCTTTTTACTGGGTTATTAACACCCTTTACATTCCAACTACATACGTTTAATATTGTTTTATTTGTTGACATAGCCATAGGATAGTTTAATATACCAACTGCACCGATATGCGAGATGTCCTACCATATTTTGAAGTGCATCTAGTCCGCTCAATTATGAGACACAGGAAAGATATATCCATAGAAGTTGAATAGACAATGGTAGCATGTATGATATGAGAAAAAAATAAATAAAAAAATAAATAAATTAAAATGTTGTGTCGCCCTGCATGTCGAACATAAAACATAGAACTATTTACATTTAGCAACTTACAGACATTTTTACAAAAAGACAAGAGAAGTCTGACACTGGTCAGTTTCACATTTGAGAACAAAAGTGATCGACACTCTGTCTCCTTGGAAACATTACATGACCGAAGCTTAGATTGAACAAACAAACAGTGCAAGGTATTCAAAAGGAACACCGCAAGATGAAAGAGCTTTGATATAATGATTATTCTTAATTACTTATTAATTCAATATTTTAAATCATACCGTCGTTATATTCTCCTTTTATTTTTCCTTTAAACGTATGCCCTAAATAAAAAGTTATTACAAGTGGGCTACTGCTTAGTTAAGTCTCAATACTTAAGTCCAGTTGCACTCCTTAAAATATAAAAGAAGAGAGAAAAAAAACAAGAGAGAAAGAGAGAAAAAAAAAAAACGCAGAAGTGACGTTAAGTCATAGAGCACATGAGCAAACTAATACTGTATCATTTAGCCTCTCCGGGGTGATTTGGGGTTGAGATAGTTGTGGTTGATGATGGCTCGGGCAGACCGTCCAGAAAAGACTCAACCTCTGTCGGCTGTTTGAAGAACTTTTCGCCGCCGTTGTGCTGTACTCGAAGAGTCGCTGGATATATCATAGCGAAGCGAATTCCTCGTTCGTGGAGTCGTTTCTTCACATTTCCAAAGGCTTGTCTTTTTCTCACTATAGCCACAGAAAAGTCTTCAAAGATAGAGATGTTGTGGCGTTTAAAGGTCAGCTGCCTCGCAACTCTCGCTGCCTGTAGAATGCGCACCTTGTCTTGAAAATTATGCAGTTTTAGCATCAACGCCCTCGGCCTTTCTCCTGATGTTGGAGGGCGCGAAGGGACACGATGCGCGCGTTCAATCTTTACCTGATGGTCCTTGAATTCGACGTTGAGTAGATTAGGCAGCCAGGTCCTGAGAAACGCGACCGGGTTCGTCCCTTCTTCTCCTTCAGGCAGGCCTATAATTCGTAAGTTACATCGCCTGCTCCTATTTTCCAGGTCATCTATCTTTTCCAGGGCCGCGTCGAGCTTTTTTTTCATATCGTTTACGTCCGCGCTGTCTCTTGAGACCGTGTCTTCCACCGCCGATATACGCGTTTCAGCTTCAGTGACTCGGTTCTCCATCTGCTCGACATGTGTCACTACCGCAGACAATTTCTCTAGCACTGGGTCAGTCTTGTTATCCAAGGCCTTATCGACGCCAGCTAGGACTTCTGCTGTTATTTTCTTTACAAGTGCGTCCATGTCGCTAGGATTCATTGGAGCATCCGACATTTTCGAAAAGGAGCGTGTGTTAGAGTTCGTTACGTCGTTGTTACAAAGTCTATGACTGGATTTAAGTTGTTTCTTTGGCATATCTTGTCACTTCTACATTCAATTTCAGCCCCCTCAAAAATGATATCGCGTTTAAGGAGGGAGATTTTCGAAGGCTTTGCCGGAGCTCGTCGTCAACACGTCTACTCCATTGAGTGCGTCACGTGACCCCGTTTTCCCTATTTAAAAACAGTTTCACGAGTAGTTATACGATCAAATATGGTGACACAAAAGTATGGTGACACGTGGCGCTTTTCTAACCGGGTTAAAAAGGATAACTATAATGTATGGCGGAATAGCACTTATGGGAGTACTTCGACTCGGCGCAGTAAAAAGTCACGCCTGATCCTCTTCCTCTCACTTCTGTCAAGGGGAAGAGGATCAGGTGTGACTTTTTACTGCGCCAAGTCGAAGTACTCCCATAAGTGCTATTCCGCTGTAATATCATTAGCTCAAAGGGGAAATATTATTAATAATCCATAATTACCAATTATGATTAATTAATAATATTTGGGTCAGTTAATTAGATTAACTTTGAGGTAAGCCAAATTAATATTACAATCAATTAATCAGTTCCAACAAACGGATTGATTATTATTTTTCTAAGAACAATGTATCTTTCATGGTCACTGAAAAATAATTATTCCTTAGCCTGTACATCAACAATGTATCTTTCATGGTCACTGAAAAATAATTATTCCTTAGCCTGTACATCGCTTAAGAGCATGTAACAAGATCAAGATCGTAAAAGGGACTTTTTATGCAAACAGAGGATCAGAAACCAAATTCATAATTATGCACAAGTTTTATTAACTAAATCACAAACATAACTAAACTAAGCAAAACAAACAAACAAACATACATACATTCATCCATCAATACATGCATAGGTCAAGTAGTGAGTGTTATGGAACCGGAAACAGGAAATAGAACTATGGAGAAAGATCTATTTTTGTATGAAAAGAACCATAAGCTTATCATTTTCAGAGCACCTCATTAAAATAGATACTTGCATGATCAATTCTTGAAGTGGTTGAAGATTGAATTCGTTGCTGGGTCCTTGAGTGTCAAAAGTCATGGTGCAAGTTGCAATCGTTTCTTCTCCGTTGGATGAAGAAGATAGGATAACCTTGTATTGTTGCTGTTCTCATGGCTGGAGTGCAGATTGTGGCTTACACATTCTGGGCCGGCAGGACACAAAGAGCACATGGTGAAAGTTGCGAGGGACTTCGTCCGTGTTGAATGACGTCACTGAAGTCCTGAGGTTGTCCTTGATGCTGGAGTGAGCACATGTCCTGGATACTTCGAAGCCTCCTGCCCTGGGCCTGTTGAGGCCACGCTGGACCGCATAGCATTCTTAAGACAAGAGTTGTCCGTTTTCTTCTTGGTTGGATTTAAGGAAGGCAGGCTGACTCGGTCTGCAGAGGCCTGCAGGGCCCAGTGGGGGAGGGGAAAGGAGGGTTTGCTGATTGACAATCGACTACTCTGGACTTCAACCGAAAACAGGATGTAAATACAGGTATTTGCGCTGGCTTAAATAACATCATTTTTATCCATATCTTTCACATCTACTGCAGTCAGATTCACTCGTGTTCACTCTGAAGGAATCACTCACATGGCTGTGCACTTGTAATGACACATCAAGGATGTTAAGAGGCTAAAAGCAGTTTTAAATATTGCCCCATTTAAGTCAACAGGGTGCAAATTTTAAAAAGAGGATAACACGGTGTAGGCAACACCGATTTTTGTCGTTGTTCTCTGTATTGACAGCACTCCAAATTGACAAAAAAATGAGCTCAATGTTAAAATTGACCGGAGCTCTCCTTTAAGTAGACTGAGTATGGCTGTTAGGCCGGAAGCTAGTTATTTTACTTTATAAAGGTTTAAATATGGATATGGATATTTTTCTAACACAAACGCTGCTTTGCTTCAGAAGGCCTTTATTAACCCCCCCGAGCCTGTGGAGAACTTTATGATGGATGCACTTTTATGAGCTTATAGCTGTTGGTTGCAATTCACTGCCATTATAAAGCTCAGAAGCGTCAGGGTGTTTAATAATATTATAACTTTTTTTTTTATTTTCTTATAAAAGAAAGTCACATAAACCTAGGATGGCAAATCATGGGCTAATTTTCATTTTGAAGTGAACTACTCTTTTAATAGGCCTTTCAGCCACTTACAGATTAAACCACAAAGTATGCAGAGACAGTAACTACCCATTAATGTGTCCATCCCTGTAACATAAATATATGACTCTGGGTCAATGCGAATTAGCTCAAGGATATAGGGAATTTTGGAAACATTAATAATCATAACTCATGGTCATAATTCATAAATCGCATATACATTTACTTTATCAATTATCGGTATTTACCTCTTAACTGGCCTGGTCTCGTTTATCAAATCAGTCACTTGTCCAGCAAATGTATGTAAGATAGCTCATCACAGATCGTCTCGGTTACATATGGTAACCCTCATTCCCTGAGGGAGGGAACGGAGACGTACGTCGTGGTGAACGACGAATAGGAATCTCGCTAGAGAGGCCAATCTACTTCAAGTGAACTAAAACAAGCCAATGCACATTGGCGTGCAATCATTTGCATCAGCTGTGCAGCCTCGCAGCGCGGGTATTTAACGAGCAGCTGGTGTGATTGCACTTCAGTTTTTTGCTGAGGAGCCAAGCCTGAAAAGCTGGTCGCCCCAGCGGGTAGCGGCAGATGTGGCGACGGGACGTACGTCTCCGTTCCCTCCCTCAGGGAACGAGGGTTACCATATGTAACTGAGACGTTCCCTATCGTTCGGTCACTACGACGTACGTCGTGGTGAACGACGAATAGGTATCCCTACCAAAGTGCCACAGCTGCTGCACCCCATCCAGCGCCCTGGGCAAGCCTCTACACCTTCTTGTCTGGAAGGACGATAGGAGAGGGCTTACACCAAGAGTATCCTTCACTGTTGTTCCGTGATAACCCATACAGTGAGATTATTGGATAACACTGGGAAAGCGTGCCCGAACTGAGGGAGGGGAACGCTACGGGAACCACATTCTTAAGAAGAGTTATGTGGGAATACACATATGGACTAACCCAAGGGTTGTACTGCATATGAATAATGGGAGACTTAGCCCAAGGGAAAGACACGGGCTTCCGTTTAGGAGCAGCCGTGGAAAAAATACACATATGGGATCCCTGTAGGGTCACACACATGGGACCCAGCCTAGACCCGGTTCTCAAGGATTCAGCGGGTAAAGGCCTGGCACCGGACGCTCCGCCACGTCCGGGCCGAGGGTATTTGGAGGACTCGACAGGTTTTAACTCTGGAGCAATAAGGGTGCACAGTAGGGTGCAGCAAGCCAACAGAGCCGGTACTCACAGTGCTTCTACCCGTTTAGGGTGAGAACACGGGAGGACACGGGCTCTACACGTAGGCTATAGTATCTAGCGAACGTGTTAGGTGTCGCCCAGCCCGCAGCTCTACAGATATCTGTTAGCGAGGAGCCACGTGCCAGCACCCAAGAGGATGCAACGCCCTGTTCTCTCATGGGAACAAGGGCTCCCTCCGTGACTTTCGTGAAGACCCGGGGAGACAGGGCCAGCCCGAAGGGCAGGACCTTGTACTGATATGCTCGACCCTCGATCGCAAAGCGTAGAAACGGCCTGTGTCGAGGAAGAATCGAGACATGAAAGTACGCGTCCTTCAGGTCGATCGCTGTAAACCAATCTTGGGGACGGATGCATTCGAAAATACGTCTCTGCGTGAGCATTTTGAACGGTAGCTTGTGAAGGCTCCGATTCAAAACTCGCAGGTCCAAGATCGGTCGTAACCCACCACCTTTCTTGGGTACAATGAAGTAGGGACTGTAGTGCCCTGACCTCATATCGGCTGGAGGGACCGGCTCTATCGCGTCCTTCGCCAGTAGGACTGCGATCTCCGTGCGCAAGACATGGGCATCGGCTGCTCTCACTGTAGTGGAGTGGATGGCCCGAAACTTGGGGGGACGCCGGGCAAACTGAATCGCATAGCCGAGCCTGATGGTCCGAATGAGCCAGCGAGACGGACTGGGGAGCGCTAGCCAGGCTCGCAGAGACCGTACAAGCGGGACCAAAGGGACCGTAGGCGTACCCGGAGTGGGGCAGCGAGGTGGAACACAGGGGCTCGGCTCGGCTCGGCTCTGAGTGTGCTGCGCAACACTTACCTGGTTCCACGAGGTGGGAGGTGCAGGAGACGGCTTGGTTGCGTTCTCGAACTGCACACTGCTGCCTGCTGGCGATAGAAGAGGCGGATGAGAGTGGTGAGGATTCTCTCCCCTCACTGCTCTCCGGGCCCTCTTCGGACCCAGAGACGGAAGAAACTGCTCTTTTATTGAAAATTTGGGTACCGCTGGTTTTGAGGCCAGCGGCGGAACAAAAAGAAAAGGAAACCAAAGATTTTCCACCCGGCCCTCTTCCGGGGGATGGAGCGATGCAGTCATCGTCTCCTGGAGAGCAGTCCCTGCCATCTCTGGGTCACCCGTCCTAGGGCCACTTGCTCCTGGCTTTGCCGCCCTTCTTAGCGGGGTCCTGGACGGGCGGGGCGGCCCGCCTGCAACTGGCTCCACGGCGCCGTTTGGATGGAGGCTGCTGCTGCGGCGCGGGAGCAGGGGCAGACGCAGGAGGCCGCCCTCGGCGACGAGCAGACTGAGGAGCCGCAGACGGAGGGGTGGGAGCAGCAGCTGGCTGCCGCTGGAGGATGTGGCGGATGGCCTCAGTCTGCTTTTGTACAGCCGAGAACTGCTGGGCGAAGTTCTCGACTGCGTCGCCGAAGAGGCCGGTCTGGGACACGGGGGAGTTAAGGAACCGGAGCTTGTCGGTCTCCCGCATGTCCGCCAGACACAGCCAGAGATGGCGTTCCTGGACCACCATGGTGGACATCGCACGACCCACCGACCGCGCGGTCACCTTCGTCGCACGAAGCGCGAGGTCCGTCGCGATACGAAGTTCCTGAAGAACTTGGGGATCATGACCACCCTCGTGCAGGTTCTTCAGTGCCTTGGCCTGGTGAACCTGCAGCAACGCCATGGCGTGCACGGCAGAGGCAGCTTCCCAACAGGCCTTGTAAGCCTTGCCGGTTAAATCCGACGGGTACTTACAGGCCCGTGAAGGGAGACACGGTTCTCCGCGCCAAGTGGAGTTAGGGCACAGTTGCATAGCAACGGCCCGTTCCAGTGGCGGGATGCGCGTGTATCCCTTAGCTGCCCCGCCATCAAGGGTGGTGAGGGAGGAGGAGCCACCGGAACGGTTTCTGGCAGTAAAAGGTGCCGTCCACGTCCCCGTAAGCTCCTCATGCACTTCCGGGAAGAAAGGCACTGGGGTGGGTTGCTGAGAACCAGCGCGCGCCACCCCGAGATACCAATCGTCCAACCTCGAGGGTTCGGGACACGGTGGAGAATTCCACACGAGCCCGACCCCGTTGGCGGCCCGGGAAAGCATGGCCATCATCTCCGGGTCCGTCTCAGGCACCGTTGACACACCCGAAGGAGGCAACGGCGCCGAGTCGTCATCCGCAGAGAAGTCTGACCCACCCTCCGATGCAGCGATCGACATCTGATCCTCACAGGGAGCCCCAAAGGAGACAACCGGTACACACCGCGAGGATGGTCCAGCTTTCTCCAATGGGGGCTCAACTGGCTGCGGAGCATGAGAGGGGTGAGGGCTCCTAGGGGGTTGGTTCCCCGAAGGAGACGCGCTCACTGTGACCCTCAGGTCACCCATGTCGCTGCCCGAAGCAACCCTCTGAGGAGGATTGGATCGAGGCAGCGGCACGGGGACTCCGCCCCTTTGCAGGAACGTGAGTCTCGACCGCAGCTCCGCGATGGTCATCTTCCCACAATGGGTACATGACTCATCCACAAACGCTGCCTCAGCGTGTTTAATGCCCAGACACACGAGGTAGCGTTCGTGACCATCCCGTGAGCCCAGGTAACGACCGCATCCAGAAACACACAGATAGAAAGTCATCTTTAAAAAGACGCTCTCTATCTGTGTAAGCTCTTTTAGGGACTGCTCTCACTGGTGCTGAAACACACAGGGGGAACAGACACTGCGAACACAGACGGGAATGTGCAACCGTCTGTGCGCTGTCTCTTTCTCTTCTCGCTGTCTTACCAGCTGTGACAACAGCCTTTGAGCGCTCTAACGGCGCACCTTACCAGCTGTTAAAACAGCTTTTTTTGTTTGCTCAGTACCGGATAAACCAAAGAAAATAAACAAACACAAAGAAAAGATGACTGTCCCCGCTGCATTGTTGTGACACCCGCACCGTAAATGAGAGATCCACCGGTTTGTTTCTCCACTCTTTCCTGTAGACGCATCGAAGTGCTTGGCTCCGAAGCAAAAAGCTGAAGTGCAATCACACCAGCTGCTCGTTAAATACCCCCGCTGCGAGGCTGCACAGCTGATGCAAATGATTGCACGCCAATGTGCATTGGCTTGTTTTAGTTCACTCAAAGTAGATTGGCCTCTCTAGCGAGATTCCTATTCGTCGTTCACCACGACGTACATCGTAGTGACCGAACGATAGGGAACAGCAAGGGTATTACCGTGTTTACAAACTCCAAGAAAGTTTATCTTCTGACCACGAACATAAAACTTTCTGAGTTTATGAATTAAAGCTACTCAAAGTAATCTATAATATCGAGCGTGTAGCTTAATTAGATCTTTTGCATTTCATTGACTTCATAAAGGTGGGTTTTCAAACACAGAGACAGTCAAAGTATGAATGAATTTTAATAAATGTCAAGACTAGAGATTATATGAGCTACAAATATAAACGTACATAAAAATGCAAACAATACAACAAACATTTAGCCAAACAAGAACATAAGAAATAACGTGATCAGAATAAATGAAATGAAAGAAAGAAAGAAGGATACAGAGAGAAAAGATAAGAGGGTAACTTAATTCACAGATCTAAGAGCTAGACACCTGAAATCAGCTTTTAGAGAGATCAATACTTGCAAGATTTTGTACTCTTTCAGTGTGATGCTGGAAAAGGGGGACGCGCGTGTGCACGTGTCCGGCTGGTTTGCGTCTAGCGTCGTCTTCCGGTGTCGTTTCCCAAGACGATGTAAAGGCTCACTTGAATTTAACGTTACCGAGAAAATTCTGATCATTTCCCTTGTGGAGGGAAAGGCGAGTATGAGTTTAGTTGCAAAGGCATGCGGGGCATGCGTCCCAGAGAGAGAGGCCAAGGCCTGTTCCAGCTGGTTCCGTTGGGAGAGGAGAAGCGCTGCTCGTGGAGGAGAAGCAGTGTAAGAGTTGAGAGCGAGAGAGAGAGAGGGGGTGCGAGGGTCTGCACCTTTAAAGGGAATCTGTTTCCCCCTCTCTTTTTGGGACAACAGCCAATCGTATCTTCTGATCTGAAGCGGGAAACAGTTCCTTTGTTTGTGAAGAAACGCCTACTTTGACTATGTCATGTGAGAGATAGAATTCGTATTTTCTCTTTCAGAAAGATAATACCCATAAGAATACAATGAAATGTATTCTTATGGGTATTATCTTTCTGATCTCTGATCTTTCTGATCTCATACATATATGCAATTCCGTGATATCACTACGATTAGGATGATACCAGAAATGGTGTGTACAGAATATGGCATTTTAAATGTAGAATTCTGAGCATTTTAGGTGTCAATTGATTTCTATGATAGAACATGGACATCTCAATCTGCCATGGAAATTATACACACATAAAAATACATATCAAAAACATTGCTATTGAATCACATGTGTGGAAATTTCTGTTTCAAAGTCCACGAGTGTTCTTGTGCGTGTGTGTGGAATATCTGGAATGTCTTTGAGGCTTGTCACGTGATTCAAAGGCATGTGGGTTTTAGAGAGAAGGGGGATTTTAAATTTTGACAGTCCAAGCAGACTTAGGGACGCCAGTGCAGGACGTGAACAGACCTCTTGTCTTCTCAGACAACGAAGGATGTGTTTGCGAGATCAGGATTCACTAATTTGAAAAGCAGCTGACCGGATGTCATTGTCATTGTTGCTACATCCCTCTCAATAACCTCAATTATACCATGGTCTGGGTGAATACTCGATTCTGATTGGCTGCAGGGTGTCCATTAAAAAGTGATAGAGGACACCTAATAAATAAACTGTCAGGCATAACCAGGGAAACCAAGTTATTGTTTGTAAAAACTTTAGATTTTGATTGTAAAACTAATTAAAATACAAACTAATGTTTTAAAAATGTGTTATTTGACTCCGCTGCGTGTCGGACGGTTCACGCCTCGCCGTCGTCCATTAATACCTGACAATGGACACCTCGAAGGGCATTAACCCTTACATATTACATGGATTGGCTGAATTCCAATGTGTTATTTCTTGATAACAGACCGCTGCGAACTTTAACACAACGTTGCCATGAAAAACAGAGCGTTGCTATGGACGCGGAACGGACTATTTTCTTTAGCGGAAGCAATACAATCATTTGTATTGATACAAATCAATAAACTCCTTTTTAAATCAATATTTTGTGTCAAATTATTTATTTATTTTGTAGGTAGCCATGTAATAAGCAGGATAATGTATACGCTGATTTCACGCAGCCGCCATTTTGAAATCGAAAGTGAGGCTCCGGTGGGAAGAACCCTGGAAGTACAGATAAACAACAATGCCTTGGACTACCAACCTGAAGCTGCTGCCGCGATTTACACTATTGGAAGTTAATATCCAATATAGGATATGTAAATATTTCATTCCTGCTTCATTTTTTACTCTCTGAATTAAATATAAAAAAATTATTTTATTTATAAATGAATTTCACTGTGTATTGTCTAAAGTATGAAATAAATGTATGTACAGTTTTAGAATTGACACAACATCATTAAACACAACAATACGCCATCGCATTCACGACTCTCCTATGATTAAAGGCGACACTTCCGGTTTTCTTCCCACCGGAGCCTCGCTTTCGATTTCAAAATAACGGCTGCGTGAAATCAGCGTATAGCGAGGCGGTTGTTATAGCGAATAACAACCCCTTCAGGCTTATTCAAGACCCCAACGCTCAGCCTGTCGGGGTTGTTATTCGCTATAACAACCGCCTCGCTATACATTATCCCTTACTTATGGGACTAGCCCATGCACACTTGTAGAATTAGTATTATATATTTGATTAGTATTTATATTTTGATCAGTCATGGATCATGAACGAGTTCATTAAAAGTCATTAGTTGGAGAAAACTTTGATATTAAAGCACATGGTAGCCTACACAGTTTTAGAGTTTATGTTTTTATTTTGTAATGCTACTGGTGAATAATAATAATAATTAAAGCTGCAAGCAGCATTTATCGGGGTTCAAGCAGTTAAGGCCTTTAAGCACAAAAGCATCAAAAGTTATTAAGTTTTATTTAGCAAGCATGTAACCACTGACATAATAGATGGAAAAGACCATTTACAGCCGATCTCCATAAAATTTTGCATGCTTCTTAATGATGTCACATATTCTGACCAATATTTGTGAAGTTCTGAGTTTTCATTTATGATTTATATACTTTTTAGTGTATTTTGCCACACCCATTTTTATAAATGAACCTATTACAGCCATCCAAATGCAAAAGTTTTTTTTGATAATTATTGATCTAGAGAGTCCAGAGAATTGTCCTAGACTGGTTTCAGAGGCGGCCTTACCTATGTTTCACCCGTTTCAATTGAAACGGGCCCCGCCCTCCAAGGGGGCCCCCAACAGAACAGGAAAATCCCATTCATTTTCTCCCTAGGATATTTATTTTCAGACATAATGTCTAAAGTGGTCTCCAACACATCGTACGCGAGAGTAGCTCACAAAGTATAAAAATCAACCTTGTTATTTTCGATCTTCTGGAGAAATACTACACTACCCATAATTCTAAGCAAAACACTGACATCTCTGATTGGTCGAACTTGAGTCGCGCCACGGTTACCATGGCGACGTTTACCGCCCCCGCGAACGGTGATCTGAAGTAAATAAATACCAGTTGTTTATGTGTTTATACTTTGCCTTTTTTCCGTAAGGTTAAAACGTTGTTTTTTTTGAGCAGGGAAATAATTTGAATTTGAATAGGATGAAAATAATGATGCAAACCAACAAGAATCCTTGCTTTTTCTGCTCATGTTTACATTTTATGTGGGCAGGGCCCCATATTAGTTATTGAAACGGGCCCCCAGATGCTTAAGGCCGCCCCTGACTGGTTTGGGTCCGATCGGGCGGAAAACCAGGGACTAGTTCGCAAAAGTAGGTTTTGGACAAAATTCGACATAGCAGAAAATTTTCCCTGCCTACATCCAAATCGGAGATAGCGATTTTGTCCGCCTTTAGCCAAGGATTCCAACGATATAAGACACTTGATCCTGGGACAAACGGTCTAAGAGTTATGAGCGATTTTGAACTTTTGGTTGCTGTAGCGCCACCTATGGGCCAATCGGGGTCATACTCTGATAGGTTGTCCCCAAATTGAGGCCTACCATCTGGCCAGGTTTCACGTCTCTAGGCCTTATGGTTTGTCCTGCACGATGTGTTTTACGAATCCTTACAATTACAATAGGGTTTCAGCATTTCATGCTTGAACCCCTAATAAGAATGAAGGCTTTTTGCCAGTTATAGTGCCACCTATGGTCCGATCTCCATGAAACTCTGCATGCTTCCTCACCATGTTCTGACACATATGCTCATCAATTTTGAAGTTCTGAGTTTTCATTTGGGATTTATAGGCTTTTTAGTGTATTTTGCCACGCCCCTTTTCTAAATTACCTTGTTACAGCCACCCAAATGCAAAAGTTCATTTTTTTTCGATAATTATTGATCTAGAGAGTCCAGAGAATTGTCCTAGATTGGTTTGGTTCCGATCGGGCGAAAAACCAGGGACTAGTTCGCAAAAGTAGGTTTAGACAAAATTCGACATAGCAGAAAATTTTCCCTGCCTAAATCAAAATCCGAGATAGCCATTTTGTCCGCCTTGAGCCAAGGATTCCAACGATATGGGGCACTTGATCCTGGGACAAACGGTCTAAGAGTTGTGAGCAATTTTGAACTTATGGTTGCTGTAGCGCCACCTATGGGCCATTCAGGGTCATACTCTGATAGGTTGTCCCCAAATTGAGGCCTACCATCTGGCCAGGTTTCACGTCTCTAGGCCTTACGGTTTGGCCTGCACGATGCGTTTTACGAATCCTTACAATTACAATAGGGTTTCAGCATTTCATGCTTGAACCCCTAATAAAAATCAGTACAACTACAATAGGGTTTCAGCACTTCGTGCTTGAACCCCTAATAAAAATCAGTACAATTACAATAGGGTTTCAGCATTTCATGCTTGAACCCCTAATTAAAGCTGCAAGCAGCATTTATCGGGGTTCAAGCAGTTAAGGCCTTTAACCCTTGTGCATCCTTGAGGACATTTTTGGCTTTTTCAGTTTTGTTTTTTTGATCACTTTGCCTGTGTTAATGCTAACTGCATAAAATTTGGCACGGGTGTGTATTTTTATTGGAATTTTACTATTTCATCATCATTTTCTTTAAAAAATCTATTTTGCACTAGTTACACAAAATACTTCCTCTCAGGACCTTAAGGACAAAAATGTCCCCATTGAAACCCATTAAAACTGCATTTTTTAATCCCTGTGCCGTTTAACTATAAAATGATGCAATCTTTTTTAATAGGCTTTCATTCTGTTGGCAAGGCTTCAAAATTGACATTTTTACCATTTTTTATCAGATGGTGCCATTTTTTCAGGTTAGGCCTATAAAGCAAATACTCGCTTTATTCCTGTTTTCTGCTTCGGCATATTAAAGAGCCAACTGGATAAATTATGCAACGATAATTGTGTGGGTTTGTTGGTATGGATGTCTAAGTGTGGTTGGTATGTGTGTTATAAAAAAAAATGTGTTTGTGTGCATGTGTGTGCTTGTAATATTTGAGAGAGAAAAACTCAACTGCAAATCGAAAATTCAATCACTGTGTTCACCAGTGGAGTTTTGCTGGCATCCAATGGGGAAAGTCTGGTACTGCGCCCAAACAAAATCTTACTGAAAGCTTATTTTTTGAGATATCATCCTCAAATTCGGAACACAACCTGTTTAGATTTATGGCTTTGAATTTATATCAGTTTTAGAGTTCCAAATGTTTCATAAAATATATATTTTATATAAAATATTGATTATAATGTTCATAAATATTTTTCATAAACTTAAACTTCTATAACGTTTTTTTGGTTGCACTTTTTTTCAATTTTTTCACTTCAACAACAATCTGCCAAGGGTCTTCTTTAAAATGAGACCAAACTTAAGTATTTGCTCCCAAGCATAACATTTTTATGAAAGTTTTTTGACTTGGACATTTTTGTCCCTTTTGGACCTATGAGTAAGTTTTTTTTTTATTTTTATGTTAACTGCATTAATTTTGGCACAGGTGTCTATTTTTATTGTAATTTTACTATTTCACCCCCATTTCATTTGAAAAAAAAAATGTTGCACTAGTTACACAAAATACTTATATATATTTTATATAAAATATTGATTATAATGTTCATAAATATTTTTCATAAACTTAAACTTCTATAAAAAAATTGTGGTTGCACGTTTTTCACTTTTTTCACTTTTTTCACTTTTTTTGTGATTGTAGCATGGATAAATTATGCAATAATAATTGTGTGGGTGTGTTGGTATGGATGTCAGAGTGTGGTTGGTATGTGTGTTATAAAAAAAAAAAAGTGTTTGTGTGCATGTGTGTGTTTGTATTATTGAGAGAGAAAAACTCAACTGCAAATAACAAAGCCAATCACTGTGTGACCAGAGGAGTTTTGCTGGGATCCAATGGGGACAGTTTGGTACTGCGCCCAAACAAAATATTACTGAAAGCTCATTTTTTGAGATATCAACCTCAAATTTGGAACACAACTTATTTAGATTTATGGCTTTGATTTTCTAGCCGTTTTAGAGTTCAACTTGTTTCATAAAATATATATTTTATATAAAATAATATTCATAAATAATTTTCATAAACTTAAACCTATATAACTTTTTTTTGGATTTACTTATAAAAAAAAATTAACTTCAGCAATAATCTGGCAAGGGTATTCTTTAAAATGATACCAAAGTTAAGTCTGTCCTCCCAAGCTTCAACTTTTTATGACCGTTTTTTGACATGGACATTTTTGTCCTCTTTGGACCTATGAGTAACTTTTTTAAATTGATGCACAAGGGTTAAGGCATTTAAGCACAAAAGCATCAAATGTTATTAAGATTTATTTAGCAATCATGTAACCACTGACATAATAGATGGAAAATACCATTTACAGCCAATACAGGCAGTTTACCATGGGAAATATATGGTTTTAAAACTTTTTAACAGTTATAGCACCACCTATGGTCCGATCTCCATAAATGTTTTACTTTGACCTCAAATTGAACCCATACACATGTGTACTTAGTTTGGTGAAGATATCTCATTTACTTCTTGAGTTATAGCCATTTTAGTAAAAATAGGCTCCTCCCACAACAATTTACCACATTCTAGTATTATTTACTATGATTCTAGCATGATTTACTATAGTTTACCATGATATACTACCTTCTAGTATGATTTACCATTGTTTACTGTGATTGTAGCATGGTTTACCATAGTTTATCATGATTTATCACAGTTTACCATGATTTACCCTGTTCAAGCATAGTTTACCATGATTTACCATGATTTACCCTGTTCAAGCATAGTTTACCATGATTTACCATGTTCTAGCATGATTTATCATGATATACCATATTCTAACATGATTTACTATAGTTTATCATGATTTATCATGGTTTACCATGATTTACCCTGTTCTAGCATAGTTTACCATGATTTACCATGTTCTAGCATGATGTACCATGATATACAACGTTCTAGAATGATGTACCAGGATTCTAGTATGATTTACCTTGATTCCACATTCCTAGTATTATTTATTACGATTTACCATGTTTTTAGCGTGATTTACCATGATTTACCACATTGCTAGCAATTATGTGAACTGTCAGTTCAAATGAAGTGATAAACACTGACAAATATGATTGTGTTATAATAGTTATTGTTATACAAGTGACTTTTTATTGTCTAAATATGAATGATGCAAAAGCACATGTGAGAAGACTTCATTAATAAGTAGAATGGCCAGCAGAGGCCAGTAGAAGACCACTTATTGGCTCACTTTCACTTTAAACTTCATGATTTGCACCAGTTTTCTGCACTAAATCAAACCAGTTTTTCCATGTTAACTCCATAATGCATGCTTACACAAACACACACAAATATGTTTTTTGGATATGTTTTTGAGAAAATGTATTTAATTGTCTATAGGCATTTCTTTGTGATCTAATAATATAAAACTATTACCAGTATAGGGCTGTAACGATTCCTCGATTATAGTCAAGAACTCGATTTAAAAAAAAATCCTTGATTGTAATTTACCCGTCGAGTAGCAGCTAATGGGCAAAATACCGAAAGTGGTGCATTCCACGGACGAGAATCCAACAACCGCAGAATTACACAGTTTTCTAAGACAACGCAATATATTTAAAACCATTTACAGTCATAATATAGCATAGTGCTATTGTGAAATCACAAAGGCTGTGATTAAGTTAAATAAAAATATCCTCTGTTTTTTGTTTGTTTGTTTTTTTCACAGAGAAGACGCTTCAATTACATGAGTGCAGATTAGCCCACATGTTAAAATTACCTCAGCTCCGTCCACAGTAAACGCTGCTCCAAGCAAACTCAGTCTCTGCAGTGCTGTTTGTTTAGGTTTCCAATAACGTGCAAATATGGGAATGCAAGTTGGACGCAGTTTGTGTTTCATAGTTGCACTGTTATCATTTGTGGAGCACATCTGGGTTTCTCAAACTGCTGTTCATCGCGATTTCAAAATAAAAGTTTAAACATTGCGATTTCAAAATATAAGTTATCTTGCTCTGAGTTTGCATGTTTTGATGTGCACATGTTCTCGTTCAAGAAATTACAGTGGCTGTAGCATTTCTATCGTACAGAAGTGGCCAAATATTAAAGGTTAAGTTGACATTTGAATTAATTGTTTGGACAATATTAAACAAGGATTTGATGCCTTAGTGTTTGAATGCCTTAGTGTAACAACAACCAGACCGCTGGCGCCCTCTGCAGGCATTTGTTATTTATGTACATTAGTTATGTTTATATTAGTTTATATCATTTATTTTACATGGGTATTTTTTAACAGTGTTGTTCAATAAAACCAGTATAATTACTTATTTTGATACTTTACTTGAACCAATTATCATTGCTTGTTATTATATATTTGTATTTTAAGTCATTTTAAAGGCTGTTGTTAACGTGAATCTATTTTTTACCACAATTTTTTTATCCAATTACTTGAATAGAATACTCAATTACTAAAACAATCGATAGCTACAGCCCTATCATAATAAAAAAGATTGCTTTTTAAAGCATTTGTTTGTTTCCCAATACTGAAAGCTAATGAAAAGATCATATGTAATCCTGCTGCTCCCTCAAGTGAAAAACAGTGGTATACTTCCATGTTACAGTTGAAGTGATTGATTGAATGAATGAATGAATGAATGAATGAATTAATTAATTAATGGGAATTTGGTTTTTCACTTATCTCAGGAACCAAAAGGCGAAAAATTCTGAAACTCAGAGCATAGACAATTAAGGTTTTTAAGGCCTTTAAGCACAAAAGCATCAAACGTTATCAAGTTTTATTTAGAAAGCATGTAACCACTGACATCATTTACACCAGCGGTCCCCAACCTTTTTTGCGCCACGGACCGGTTTTATCTCAGACAATATTTTCACGGACCGGCACACTTTAAGGTGTGGCGGATAAATAATAAAAAAAATAAATAAAAAAAACTGGGGTATTTTTAAAATATAATAGCCTAATAAACGTGAATCCAATGTGTAGGCTTACTCGCAATTTTATTAGCAGTGTACTCGTAATATCGCGCCTAAAGACAACTGAGAAAGCCTGAACACAAACAAAATGCCCCCCAAAAGAAAAAAATCTCCACGTTTACGGTGCTGATGCGATGTAAGGGTGCGCTGCCAATAAAGCACCTAAAAGCTGTCACAAAGAACCGGCAAAATTAATGATTAAATTAATGATTATGAATATGTAAAATATAGCAGGAGACATTTTAATTGTTTAATAATAAACAAGTGTTTTCTGTGCAAAGATGAAGTTATGCTGACTCGATCTTCGCAGTATGCCTAGTGAACGCGCCAGAGAGAAATGCACATTTCATACGAATTACATATATAAGCAGAGAACAGTCAGTTTTCTTTCGTTTTGAATTGTTCTGTTTAAAATTAGACATTTCAAGCTTTCTATGTCTCAGGTCTGTGAGGCAAGTAGGCTACCTTATACGCTGAATTTCGGCTAATTTATGAGATCAGCTCCAGTTCACGCGCCCGCGCCGCCTCCGTGTCGTGATTAAATATTTTCTATTATATTTACTCCTTATTAAATCCAGGCAATTTGGTTGATGAAACATTGATTAAAATTAAGATACAATTAATACAAAACGAAATAAAATTTAAAGACAGGCATTTTGCTTTCTGTTTGAGGTCTCTGTGAAAGTTTTAAATCAGTCTTATAGAGCTGCTTTCAGCGCGCTCACGTCCATAAGGGAGAACTGTCCCGTCCGTAACAATTATTATTATTATTATTATTATATGTTAATTTTTTTTTATTTTTTTTTTGTGAAATAGGCTACTATTTCTAAATAAATGCGATTTATAGTCCAGTGCGACTTAGGCTATATTATGTTTTTTCTTCTTCATGACGCATTTTTTGACTGATGCGACTTATACTCCGGAGCGATTTATAGTCCGGAAGAAAATACGTTAAGTTATATATTCTTTCTGTGCGGCCCGGTACCAAATGTCCCACGGACCGGTACCGGTCCGCGGCCCGGGGGTTGGGGACCTCTGATTTACACCACATTCAAATATGATTTACTATGATTTACCATGTTTCTAGCGTGATTTACCATGATTTACCACATTACTAGCAATTATGTGAAGTGTCAGTGCAAATGAAGTGATAAACACTGACACAATATGATTGTGTTATAATAGTTATTGTTATATAAGTGATTTTTAGAGTCTAAATATTAATGTGAGCACATGTGAAAAGCACATGTGAAAAGATATCATTAATAAGTAGAATGACCAGCAGAGGGCAGCAGAAGACCACTTATTGGCTCACTTTCACTTTAAACCTCATGATTTTCACCAGTTTTCTGCACTAAGGCAAACCAGTTTTTCCATGTTAACTCCATAATATATGCTCTCTCTCTCTCTCTCTCTCTCTCTCTCTCTCTCTCTCTCTCACACAAATGTTGTTTTTTGAATGCTATTGGGGTATGTCATTATGAAAATATATTGGAATGATCTATAAACATTTCACAAAGTCTTTGTAAACTATTAATCAGATGATTCAGAATGTATTCAGAAACCTCACACACATTATTTTACAGTTTCATGTTATTTAACAACATACTAGTATGTATATATATGTTGTATGCCAACAACAACAACAACAATATATGTCGAGCCTGGTAATCACGGGAGAGTTCCTAGACACGTAATTGTTCATTTAAATGCTGACAACTAACGTTAAACACTATGTTAACGCGTTAACTGTTTGTAACTAGCGATCCTATCCCGTAAACAACATCATAACAGCAGTCTTGATAATCAATAACCTTCACAGTCATGAATATAACTGGATATGTACAACTTAAATCCTTTTGCCCGTTTACTGGACAAAGCCTTTGAGTTTTCCTGAATAAGGCGGTGTACATCACTGATGTTGAACGAGTGTAGAAAGACGTCAGATTTTGGACAGTTGGCCGGAAGTGACTGAGCTGGCTCACCTAAACCAGGAAGTGGCCGTGCATATAGTCCATTGTGTGTTGGAGGTGTGTTGGTGCATTAAGAGTTTAGGAAATGTGTTAAAAGTATTGAAAAAATTGTCATAGTGATTTTACAAAACTGTATGTTGGGAAGATGAACGAAAGTCTTACGGGGTTGAACAACATGAGGGCGAGTGATTATTACTGGCAGAGTTTTCATCTTTGGGTGAACTATCCCTTTAAGAAATATCAGTCTATAATAGTTTTGTCCTAAATGAGGTTACTGAAATAGCCATGGTTACCAAACAGATAAGATTAAACAGATATAAACAAATAAAATAAATAAATGAACAAAAGAAAGATGCGATAGTATTCTTAAGTTAAGATCTTTCTGTAATCAGCAATTATGAAACTGTCTGACCTTTTACAGTTTTTTTTTAACTGCACAATTTTCACATTTTCAAAACCAACATACCAACATCACAACAGATCATCAGAAGTGCACGCTTTTCAGATATTTCAGCATGTGTTCAATTGTGTTAGTTCCATACACAAAATCATAACGTATCCTTTTCACTATATATATATATATATATTAGTGCTGTCAATCGATTAAAATTTTTAACTAGATTAATCACACATTTTTTCTGTGATTAATCGCAATTAATCGCAATAAAAAAAGAAATGTTTTTGTACGTTTTTAATATATTTTATAATGTAATAATTTCACAGTTAATCAAATTAATGTAGAAACAACATAAAGACAGTATATTTTAAATAATTGTTTAATGGCATCTTTTTATGAATGAAGCTACTGATTTTTTTTTTTCACATTTATTAGGCTTCAAAAATATAACAGTTTTTAATTTAAGTGAACTTAAAACAATGCTAACATAAACCCATAATAAATGTCATATTTATTCGTGCCCTTCCTGTCTTAACAGTTAGGAAATATACAGAAATTTAATAAAGTTATCAAAGTTATATGCAGTCTGCACTGCATAAACTATAAATTAAATAGTTAATCCTTATTAAAGCTACAAAAGTTATTTAGTCAACAGCAGTGAGTCATTTTCTCTGTTCCCTTTGTTCTTTAACTTTACTGACAGGAAGCTTTATTGGCTGCTGTCCCTTTAAGAGCAGACACACACACACACACACACGCGGATCTCACCGTTTATATACTGTCTATGGATCTCACACGCGCCTCATTCTCTCGCAACTCTTTGTTCATTTTAGACTTTATATAAATCATTTAAGACTGCTCTTATGAGGATAATCGACAAAACGGACATTTTGGGATTGTTATTGTTAGTTCAAGCGCGAAAGAGAACTGGATTCTGGCGCCCTATCTATGTGTGTGTGTGTGTGTGTGTGTCACATAAGGACATTCACAGACAGCGCATTCTCTTTTGTCTTGCCGCGCTTAAATGTTTAAAAGCATTTAAATGAATAAGAGCGTGATCATATAATGTAAAGCTAGCCAACGGATGGCAGAAAAGACGGATGCTGCGTTAATTGCGTTAAATATTTTAACACGTTAAACCAGACAAAAATTAATCGCATGCGTTAACGCGTTAACGTTGACAGCACTAATATATATATATATGTCTATAGATATATAATTTCTACTTTGTTTGCAATTTCTGATATGTAAGGAATTATTTTTAAATAAGCAATTTATCTTAGATTATAACCACTACGTCAAAGTGTGAGTGTGTGTGTGTGAGAGAGAGAGAGAGAGAGAGAGAGTGAGTGTGTGTGTGTGTGTGTGTGTGTGAGAGAGAGAGAGAGAGAGAGAGAGAGTGTGAGAGAGAGAGAGAGAGAGAGAGAGTGTGTGTGTGTGTGTGTGTGTAGACGTACATTTGTATGGTCCTGCTGTAATCCTGATCTCTCCTCCATGATCCACACTAGAAAACACACACAGTTAATCAGTAAAGACACACACTCACATACACAAACCGATACACTCCACACACACACAAACACACTCACACAATCTCTCTCTCAATTAAATTATATTCAATTCAGCAATCTTTACTTTCATGACAATTACATTTTTTTTTCTTTTTTTTCTTTTTTTTTTTTCTTTTTTGAATTTTCACAAAGAACAAAATAACAACTAGAAGGGTACTACAAATACAGGTCTTCCATTTGCTTCATACATTTACGTGAGTTACATAAGTCCATTTCCACCATCGTTTTCCACCATCGTTCACTAGTGAACAGGAACTATTAACAAAAACAAAAAACTTTACAAAATAAAGTAAACAAAGACAATGAAACCGGGGATACCTGTGACTCCAACTCAAAGGGAAAAATGTCTCTCCCAACTTGGCCCCGTCGGTAGGCCTAGGGTAGTGTCTCCCGTAAGGGGAGGGCCCTATGTAAGGTTTGGAAACTACTTCCATCCTAAATGTCCAACGTCCTAACTCCTCTGGTGCCTCTCCTTCAGTCCTGTGAATTACTGAGGCCTTCCTGTGTCAATGATTCAAACTCTCCTCATCATTCATTTTTTCCCGCTTCTCTGAAACTCCATCAGTATCTCTTTTGCCCTCTGCGCCGTAGGGACTCTATGCTCTCGCCGGGGACGCACCTCCCGCTGCCATCCCATCTGTAATCGAGTCTCCATAGCGACTTCTTCCGTAACCGCTGTCGGCACATCCACTTCCAAGCCCCGCCTCCGCAACTCCATCCCAGTTTCATGTGCGCTGCTATATGTTCCAACGCCACTCTCCCAATGAATTCGTATGCTCGTGTAGGGTGTTTGGAAACGAACACCTTTTTCCTTCAGCACTTTCTTAATCTCTTGATATGCCATGCGTTTTTGGACGATCTCAGTTGCATAATCGTGGTCAAAATAGATATTTCTCCCATTTGACTGAATGCGTCCTTTTTTCCACGCTTCTTTGAGAATGAACTCTTTAGTAGTAAATTCTTGAAAATTTACGATAATATGTCTCGGGTTATTATTGGGTCGGGGCCTGGCTGCGGAGACTCTGTGGGCTCGCTGAATTTTAAGATCAAAGTCTGCTGGCAAAGATAAATCACGCTTGAGGAAATCTGTCACGAATTGCGTCACCGACTTCCCTTCCTCTCCTTCTCCAACCCCGAAAAGGCGAATGTTATTCCTTCGCGATCTGGATTCGAGATCGGTCAGTTTGTTTTGTATACTCCTCTGTCGCTTAATGCTTTCAGTCAGCGCTTCAGTCAAATCCAGTGTCATGTCCTCAATACGTCCCACGCGATTCTCCGCTTCTTCCATTCTTTCAGTCAGGCCTCCCGCTTCCACCGTCAGGATGTCAAGTTTATTACCCATCTCCTGGCGCAGGGCATTGATGTCCTTCCTTAGTTTGTCATTGTCCTCCTTCAGTTCAGATTTAAGCGTTTCTATTGCTTCCAATATAGAGCTCGAGGTTTTGTTAGTTCCGCCCGGGCTCGTCCTTGCTTGCTCAGTTGTGTTGCTAGCTTTTGTCGCGGTTATTGATTTATCTCCTTTAGGCATTTTGCGTCTTTTTGGCCTTTAATGTTTTGAACCCCACTCAAATGCTTAACTTAATCTATTAATGGATAATATATCGTCGAGTTTTGGAGGGTATTTTCCATCAATCTCGGAGAGCGGCCACCAAACACGTCTGTCTCGTTACACCATCACCGGAAGTCCCCGACAATTACATTTTGTATTGCGAAAGCATTAAAACAACATGTACATCTATGTACAGTAAAATAAAAATAATATATAATATATAATCATGGGTAGATAAAGCAAAAAATATATAATAATAACAAATCAATAATAAAATAAAATCAATAATAATAATAAAAAAGTATAATAGAGAAATCATGTAATGACTGAACTTAAAAATTTAACATTATATACGTGTGTTTGTGTGTGTGTGTGTGTGTGTGTGTGTGTGTGTGTGTGTGTGTGTGTGTCTGATGGGGTTGTGTGTTTTTGGGCTGTGAGTGAGTGTGTTTATTAGATGTTTGCTTGTTTCTGGTCATCATATTAATATTCATGTTTGCTGTCTGTCAAATTCCTTGTCGCAGGAGTTTCTTAGTCTAATAGATGCTTTAGATCTATCGCAGTGGATCAACGACTCTACTCATATTCAGGGCCACACGCTGGATCTCGTACTATCTTACAGGCTCGATGCCACTGATATTGTGTTCTCAGATGTTCTGCTCTCCGATCATAAGCCTATTTTATTCTCCAGGGCCCAGAAAACACCTCAGACCCCAGAGGGTTAAAGAACAGCGATGTTATTACCTCATTACTGAGAAATATCCTGTAGCTTTTCAGTTGTGTTAGAAAAGCCATGTATGGGGGTTTCCGGTGAGCACTGTAAGGGAGTAATGGACTTCCCCATTCAGTGTCCTTTAACTACCCCACCGACTTTTACCTGACACACTACAAAAACTAAAACAAGCTTTTGAATAACAGTACCCATCTAAAATGGCAAGTAAAACAACGAAAACATCCAAGCGAACATGAAAGCCGAGGCGCCCGTTACACCAGACGAAGTGAACATGGCGGCACTAACAGAGCTGTTGGAAGAGCATAGAGCGGCCTTGGCAGCCGAGTTCAAGGCTGCAATTTCAACATTAGAAGTATAACTTGACTGTGAGCAAGCCACAGTATCTGATCATGGACAGCGACTTACCACGCTGGAGTACCATCCATGCGGAGTCGCTAGATGAGCATGTTGAACGTCTAGAAAACTCCCTCGCCTTAATGGAGAGCAACGCAAAGCTTAAAGCCAAGACTGCGGATCTAGAGGGCCGGAGCAGACGGAACAACATCAGGATCATCGGTGCGCCCGAGTCGATCGATGGCAGAAATATCTGACCAACGTTCTAATCTAGACCTCCAATTTAATTCAGAGTATAACTTACTTCTAACTCAAAAAGTTGAAAAGCAATTGTTGAGTGTTAGGCAGCATTTATTTATTTATTTTTGTAAAAAAGCTGGCAAATCACTTGCATTTCAATCTTGAACTGTCCGTGCTTCTAGACTGTCACCGTTAGAAGATTTAATTTTAGGGATCATAGTTTCCGACCCAGAGGAAATTAATTAGATTTCTTTCAAAATACTATTCTAATCCTTATTCCTCAGAATGTAACTCAAACATTTGGAATGGCCCAAACATTTCTGATCAACTAAAATTCCCCTGCGTTAATGATGGCTCCACAAATGATTTGGGCAGGCCTGTGTCTACCACAGAAATATAAGAGGCAATTGATTTCAATTCAATGGCAAATCTCCCTGCCCTGATGCCTTTACCATCGTATTTTGTAAGACTTTCTCCTCCATTTTAGCCCCAATTCTACAAAGAGTATATAATGAGGCCCTTCTTTCAGGCCGGCTCCTTACAACCATGTCTGAGGCATCTATTTCATTGTTGCTTAAGAAAGATAAAGATCCACTGCTTTGCAGTAGCTACAGGCCAATTTCATTGTTAAATGTGGAATTCTACCTAAGGTTCTTGCCCTTCGCCTTCAGCAAGCATTGCCTGCTGTTGTTTCCCCTGACCAGACAGGTTTCATGACTGGGAAACACTCATTTTATAATACCAGAAGACTTTTTAATACCATCATTGATGCTGAGAAGGCATTTGACGGGGTAGAGTGGGAGTATTTTTTATTTTTTTTTAAATAAATTTGGTTTCAGCTCCAATTTTTTATCATGGATTTGATTACTATACTCCTCCCCTGTAGCATCTTCGCAAACCAATGCAACACTTTCTAAAGCCTTTCCCCTTCATTGAGGCTCATGCCAAGGTTGCCCCCTTTCGCCTCTGTTATTTGCTTTGGCTATTTGGCCTTTTGGATGTGAAGTGAGGAAAAGTTTGAGGGCATTACCTGGTTTTGAAACTCTTATAAACTGTCCCTTTATGCAGACAACCTTCTTTTTAATATAGCTAACCCAATTTCATCGTTACCACCAATCCTCAAGATTTTTGTATCATTGGGCAAACTCTGGTCACAAATTATATCTTCAAAAGAGCTAATTGTTCCCTGTCAATTTAGCAGCTGAGACACTTTCCCAACATACTTTCCCTTTCCCACTTTCCCAACATACTTTTAAAGTGGTCTCAAGAAGGATTAAGCTACAGTATCTAGGCGTATTCATCACTAAGATCACAAAGATATCTTTAGAACATGTTTTAATTCTTTAATTGATGTTTATAAGGCAGGTATAGATAAGTGGTCCTCTCTTCCCATCTCGTTAATTGGCCGTATTAACTTGGTTAAAAGGACAATTTTACGCAAATTTTTATATCTCTTCCAGCATATACCCATTCTCTTTAACAAATTATTTTTTTGTCACTCACTTTTGTCACACTTTTTTTGTGGTGCGGCAAGTGTGCACAGATTAGGAAAATTGTACTTGAACTCCCAAAGTCCAAAGGGGACCTCGCTTTACCAAATGTTTAACAGTATTACAGGGCCTGTAATATCAATAAGCTTTTGTATTTGACCAACTCCTCAAGAGTTTCTGATTACCATGTTTGGGCCCGAATGGAATTGTCATTCTCAAAATTCTCCCTTCATTTTGTGATTTGCTCTCAGCTTCCTAGAAATTGTAAAAATGTCTCTAACAGTTTAATAGTAGCCCATACTCTTAAAATATGGGTTCAATTTAGGAAGCATATTGGGTTAATCAGACCATCTGCTCTGGCTCCTATAGTAAACCATTTATCTTTTCTACCATCATGTTCTGATCCAGTTTTTTGTAACTGGTCTTCTACGGTTCCCCGCACAGTTTGATGTAATGCAAGATTCTTCACAGAGCCAAAATATACCTAGACAGAAGTGACAGTTGCAATACAGTAGGTGCAAACAATCTCCAGCCAATCACACTCACATGTTCCGGTCCTGTCCAGGTATGACAGAGTTTTGGTCTAAAATATTTGAAACTTTGAAAAAAACAAATCAGGTTGTCTTTGAAAGGGTCTTTAAAAACCTTTCATAAAACATGGAGACCTTTTTTAAATTATATTGATACCATTAATCTCTCTCTTGAAAATGCAGATGAGGATAAACTATATATATATATATATATATATATATATATTTAGAAAAGCGGAGCTGTGATTCATCAATTTTTATATATACAATATGTTGTATCTGCACAAAATGCCAATAAATATATTTAGAAATAAAAAAAAGTCGGGTATGTGCTCATGCGTCACACCACTGGACCTCACCTAACACAGTCCCTTTTTCAGACATACTACATTAGCTGCGAAACTGTTTGACTGATGAAATCGCAGGGAAGCGCTGACAACAAATTTCTGTGCTCTTATATGAGTGTGTGTGTCTGTACTCTATGTGTGTGCGTTTTTATGGAAGAGTGGGAGAAAGCAAAAAGAAAAAGTTATTTTGTAGGAAAATCATGGAAATGGTTTGTGATTAATATCCTGTTGTTTGTTATATTTTCTTTGTCTTTGTGTGTTTTGGTTCTTTTGCTGTTGTAGGCTGTAATGTACGGAAGCCCTGAACCGCAAAAAAAAAAAAAATCCGCAGAAAAAAAATTCTAGCATTTGAACCGCAACGTAAAAAAAAAAAAATCCGTAAAAAAAAAAGAAAAATCTAGCATTTCGAGATTAAAGTCGAAACATTTCGAGAATAAAGTCGAAACATTACCAGAATACAGTCTTCTGTAGAAGTTGCGTGTGTGTGCATTCATAAACATCGCGCGTCCACTGGTGCATAGGGCGTTTCCAATTCAGAATTTTTTGTGTGTGTTTCTCAAATATAATATATTATATAATATAACCACTGGTGGTGGTTGAGGAGAGATTCCCTGAAAGGATTGTAAAGCGCTTTTAGGTGTAGGCCTACAGTAAACATATGAAAGCGCTATATAAATGCCTCATTCATGCATTCATTCATAAAGCTGGATATCTTGATCCAGTCTGAAAAGTGTTTTCGCCTGTAGGCTAAAGTCTATTTCGGCACAGTATATTTTATAACGTCCTAGCCTAATGCCATGTTGGTAGACCTGTAGATTTTCTTTTTGTTGAAAGGCAAGATAAAAGTAAAGCTATTATTTTGTGTAGATCCAGTTTACACACACACACACACACACTGACACACACGCACGCATGAATGCCTGTGCGGCAATGTGAAATAACGGCAAGCACACATGCAACTTCTACAGAAGACTGTATTCTGGTAATGTTTCGACTTTATTCTCAAAATGTTTCGACTTTAATCTCGAAATATTTTGACTTTATTCTCGACTTTATAAGCCCTGAACCGCAACGTAAAAAAAAAAAAAAAAAATCCGTAAAAAAAAATTCTAGCAATGCTCTAGCAAAATTTTTTTTTTTTTTTACGTTGCGGTTCAGGGCTTCCGTAGTCAGGACCTCTGAAATAACTGAAATCATTTTGCAAAGTGATATGGAACTGTAATGCAGTCAAGACCTGCCTAGAAATGGGAGCTCTAGCGCAAGTTCTCGGGGAAGACTCTTAAAGGGGTCATATAATGCCATTTTTGTACAAGCTAATATGATTGTTTAGGGTTTAAATTAAAAGTTTGTAATATACTTTAATTAAAAATTCTCATTATTATTGTAAGAAAATACAAATTTTACCTGGTCAAAAATAGCTCTGTTTTCAGCACCCCGTTTAAGTGCATGTGTCTTTAAATGATAATGAGCTTTGCTCACCCCGCCCCTCTGTTCTGTGCGTACACCGTTGATAACACAATAACCATAACGCGTTGTTCACCATAAACGTGGGATTATGAATTATATTGAGAACGTAGTACATAGAAAACATGCCGTAATGTACCCTGAGTGTAAACCTTAGACGCATTCATCTTGAAGCGTGCAAGCGATTTGCAAAGATTAATATATTAATAAAGGTTAATAAAACGTTACACTTACTTCCTCTGGAGGGTCAGCAGGAACACGCAAGTACCGATTATTTTTTTCAAAACCAGCTTTATACTGACCCTCGTTTGTAAAGCTGTCTGGTGTGAAATGATTCGCGCAAACATGAAAGCATGGATGTTGATCGTGGGGAATCCCCGTGAGGGAATCCCCGCGTCAATGCTTTGGCATATTCCCTTCAAAAACAAAACTCAGCCACTGTGTCTTCAGCAGTTCGGATTTAGGAACATCAAAATGACTGCTGTGTATGGCGTCATTTTTTAGTCAAATGTTATGAGCGTGTAAGACATGCTCACGAGCACATTATGTTATTTCACACGCGCAAAAATGAACCTTCAAGCTGGCATGATAAAAGTACTCGCGCACAAATTCAACAACCGAGAGGTGTACAGGTAGCTGCGAGCGAGCGCCTGGCATACTCTCATAGGTTAACTCTGCTTGTACAGTGGAATCCTGCTCGCGCGCAGAGGGCTTCTGCTCGCGGAGTGCTGTTTTGCTCGCGCAGTGGATTTCTGCTCGCTCAGCTGATTTCTGTTCGCTCGAGTCTACATGACTTTTGACAATATGGGGGGGAAACCAAGGAGGGCACTGACCCTCTTATGATTGGTCACTTTCATCATGGAAAATCTTGGGAAATCCTAACCCCGCCCACCTTCTGATGCAGCGCGCGTCACTCAGCTCGCTCTGCTACTCCGGTTCTCTCTGTGTATATTTTAGGCAACGAAATATGTGATAAAACACCATACTAACTATTTTCGTTTTCATTTAAAGAAATCTTAAACATGATAGCCACACAAATGTGGTTCAGGCAACGCGTATTGATTATATTCACTGCACATAACGTTTGCCTATTTATAAAAAAAATATATATTTAAAACACAAACCTGCCTCTTTTCGTTTTAAACATAATATAAAAACATTAAACATTTTAATATGGTCCAGGCAATATGTGCATTTGTACTAAACAACAGATTTTGCAGTAAACAACATTACAGTTTTTAAAAAATTTAAATACAATTATTACAATTTAAAATGACAAAACTCAACCCAGTCTCTTTTTGTTAAATTTCAGTTTTATCAATATTAGCCATTATAAAAGTATAAGTAAAAGGTATAAGAAGCTATAAGCTACAAATAAAGCAAACAATTCAGTCAAACATACAAAGTCAGCACTCTAGTCTTTTACACATTATTTTATCAATATCACAGATTGTTCTCAGCAAATCAGGCTCTTTTATCACGCTAACTAACACTATATTAGACTTGTCCGTTACAGACACTGAACTGCTGTTACATCATTTTGGCAGCCAAAAACCTCTGACTTGTGCATTATGTAGCTCTCACGGACAGTGCATCATTCTGCTTAAACTCTTGTCAGCAGAGCTCCAGTCGCTGAACCTGTAAATGCCACTTTCAATGCTAAAGGCAGTCCTATTACTGTGTTCAAAGGCATTCCTCTCTGCAATAACTTCAATTAATCTGTCTGCACGTTTTCTATTATTATTATCATTAATATCATTGTTATTATCATTATTTGATATGCTAAATAGACCACTTCAATAGACTAAATAGACCAAAGATCAGCAACGTAGGCGTTCCACTTTCAAAAGAGAAAACATTAGGCCCATCAACTTCTCCGGAGCTTCTTGGCATTTCACTAGCTTCAGTCGGTTCTCATCCGTATAAATTATATCAAGCCTTAAAGTTCTGCATGATTAAGGGCTTGGCCACTATAGTTACAGGTAAAAGCACTTTCTGCTTCCCATAGTGTCGCTCGCGCTGTGTTTGAATACTTTATCACAGCTGAAGTGATAAAACTCTTCAGAGACATTTTCATTCAATACTTTATAAGTACTACTTAATACAGCGCTTGTTCGCACACAAATAAAGTTAAAAATAAGCCTATACTATCAATGTAGTGGTGTCTACGTTTTTTATTCAGTTTTATTTTTATAAACATGACACATTATAACATCGTGACTGCATGAAAAGAGCTTTACTGTTTTTAAAACAGATTTGAGAGCATTAGTGGAACTGCAGGTGTGAGAATAAACATGAAACACATGTGATAGTTCGTTAAAGAAAAGCTGTCATCATCAGAGCTCATGCAGCCGCTCTGGAGAAGCTGTGCTGGCTGAGTCCTCCGACTGCTCTCGAATCACTCTTGCCATACTTTGATGGTATATGTCACAGTCACGTGGCGTCAGCGCTGTCTCAAGTAGGACAAAATTTCTAACCGGTATGCACTGCCCAAGTCAGCCACCGATCGGTCTGCACAGCCGAAGAAGCTTTGTGAAGTTGGCCCTCCACCCAACGCAAACCTTCGGCAAAATATGCTCAATTGTTTGTGCTCCGTTTGTGCTGGTTTGTGCAGTAAAAAGTTTCGTTTGAGCTGTTTCGTTTTTTTAGATATTAAAATAATATTTTTAGGTCATTCTGAGGTCACTCAGAACCCCACATGCTCCAAATTCACCCAAAATAGTCTCGTTCGTTTGTGCTGGTTTGTGCTGGTAAAATTTTCGTTTGTGCTGCGTCAGGTTTTGAAAAATTAGACACTGAATGAGAGAGAATTATAGACCAGGCTTTTTTTTTGTTTTGTTTTTTTTAACAGTAGCTATAGTTGAAGTAACAAGGTAAGACCGAAACGGCAAACCAAATCACAATATTCACTTAACTGTTATCCTGTGCGTTTTCAACTTTTAACGGACACTGCGGATCACAGGATGTGTGGCATTTAACACAATCAATTGTGATCAATTGTCAAAATGATTTAACATTTGAAATTTAATTATGTACTATCGAATGTACTAACAAAAACATTTACCTTTAAAAACAAACTTAAAAACACTTAATACTGACTAGTTACTATCTGTCTTCAAACCAAAAATACTACACAAAATAATAGACTTGAGTGCAAACTTCCAGAAAATAGCACACTACTTCTCCTAACAGGAGTAGGTAAACAAGGGTGTGTAGCATACAAAAAGTTCAACAAAAATAATTAACTTGTGAAATTCAATTAAAATAGTGCAATCAGTCTTTATAATTCAGCATGTGGGCATATTTTGTTTTTAAGTGACGCTCCTGTCACTCCACTTCTCAGGTCGTCATACATCTCCCAGACACATGGAGACCTCCTGCAATGGGCCACATAATGTCCAAGAGCATCCTGGGTTAAGCCTCCTCTAAAAGCAACGACTGCCCGTAAAGTAAATCTCTTTCCCTGGAGCATCAGATTGGAGGGAAATTCACACAAAGGAAATTCTGTGGAGTTGCTTCCCAGGTCAGTGTCAGTCAACATAAGTTCTCCCAGACTGTAACTGTGAGAAACTTTCCCTGCACAGAGCACTTTTCCTGAGGTATCTGTCTTGATTGCAGAGGGACACTGTGACAGACTGTGACTGTGACTTGTTTGCTGAGAGCACAATACTGTGAGGAGCACAGTTTTGTTAATGAAACACAAGTGCGTTTTGTCACTTTTCAATGATAGTGGAGATGTGGCATTGTGCATCGATTTGGAGAGCACCAGACTTCAGTCGGACAGCTTAGAATATTTCACTCAGCAGTTCTGCCCTCTGTATGTAGGCCTGTGCATTCAGACCCTTTGTGGTGATGGATTTCACTAGGTGGAGGAGGTTGTTTGAATCCTCATTGCAAACAATATTTTCAAAAGTGACACTATCGCAGAAAGCACAACATAAGCATTGACAAAAAACATCAAATGCACATGTGTTCAGCACAGAGATTCTTGATTTCCTGAGTTTAACAAATGGTTTCCATTTCCACAGTTTAACAAATGGTTTCCATTTTTCAACAGGTCCACTTTGAGTCTTTTCCCCCTCACAGATGGATCTGCATGGAGCCATTCAGGACAAGGAAAGAGGTATGAACTCCTCTTCCTCTCTTTGGGTGGAACTGCTAAGCCTCTCCAGTTTTCAACAGCTTTGTCATCTGTTGGATCGATGTTTGTGACAGTGTCAGACTTCCCAGAGCAGGAAGAATCCATTTCTGGCCTTCCATCTACACTGGAGGTTGTGGTGGGTAGTGGATTGACTCCTGTGTCAACAACTGTCGTAACAGCTTCATCCTCTTCACCTTTTTCCACACTCTTTTGTTTTGCAGAAAAAATATGCATATTGCCTTCAATGAAGGACAGATGTCGAGCAATGAATCGATCTACTCGAATAGGCAAGTTTTCATGCTTGAAAAGGCCACGTTTGATGTTTTTGAACTCGGCTTCGACATTGGCTGAACTTGCGGTGATGTTGGAGCTCCGGAAGTGAGGGATCATTACCCCTGTCCAGAGTGGTAAGTAATTTGCAAGCCAGATTATATTGGGAATAATCTCAGGAAGGAAGTGCATATTGTCATGATCACCATTAGCTACGGCAAGTGACCTGCTCTCCTCATATGTCTGTTACCCACTGCCGCAGGTCTGTCTGTGTTTGGTCACATGGATCCACTTCTTCCAGGTCCGCACCCTCTACATCTGGAATGATGACACACTCTTCTGCAATTCGGGCTTTCATGTATTTCTTGCACCTTTCTGAAATGAGGGGGCTCCAGAGCAGTCGTTGCCCTCTGCTTCGCTGAGAGCCACAATAGTAATACATCTTAGCAGCTCTCTTGCATAGTCTATGGATTGTGACATGAGAAGCTGAGCTATTGACCTCACAAAGAAATCTTTAATGCGATGTGTTTTTTGTTTTTTTTCAAGTACTCCCACCGGCAGATCATCTTGATGCAGTGTGCAACATCAACCCACACAATACAAGGTGGGACTTTTGTTGACTGTTTACCGAGTAAGACTCAACAACACTCATTGATGTAGGTCTTAAGATCAGGATGAGAAGTAAAAGCCTTGACCAAAGTTCCGAGCAAAGCCAGAGAAAAGTCACTCACAACCTCTTTTGGAGTAGGTGCACCTGCGCATATCCATTCTGTCAGCCAATGTGTTATGGCATTAACATTGTGACTCTCTGACAGCAGTTGTACCACTGGAACACTTGACAACACCCTGATATAGGAATACATGGCCAGATTTGCCATTTGGTCTCTGTAGTTTCTAGCCTAGAAACTAGACGCACCCTAGCGGCAGCAAAAATTATTTTGCAGCCTGGTGGGTCTAGACACTCTCAATAGACCTTCTAGCTGCAAAAACCCAAATTGGGTCAGGCCAATCACAACGCGTATAGAGGAGGCGGGGCGGGCTTAACATAATGACGACAGACAGAGATGTAACGTTCCCTGGCTTGAAAACAAAGAATGGCTGCTGGCGAACAGTATTTCGAATCGGCTTTGGCCGCGACTCTGGAGGACTTGGAGTTAAGTTTTTCTTTAAGAAAAGAGCAAAGAACGGCACTTAAGTCATTCTTTAAAAAGGAAGATGTGTTCGTAGTTTTGCCGGTAGTTTTACACCAGATTCTGTGACCGTCATAATATGTGACCGTAGTGGGCGCGGTTGTCACTGCGTGCTCCGTGATCTACGCAAACAGCATAACTTCTGACTATAAGCCAAAGGTGAAGTAGGCCTATTTACGACACGTTTGTTTAGAAATGCTTTTTTTGCCTGTCAGATATGGCAAAAGTTGAATCTATCATCTAACGTTAGCTCAGCTGTTGGGAAAACGCTCTGGTTGGTTGTAGCGCTGTCCTATTGCGTGCAGAGGGAATTTGAAAGACAGCCGTTTATCCCGCCCCTCGGATTGAGCGTGTCTTTGGTGAGTTTCCAGACTTAACATCTTGATGTAAGTCTGGCTTGCCAGGCTATGTAGTTTCCTCACCACTGAGCCAGTTGCATCAAAACTCACTGTGGGGTTTGTAGATGTCTTTGATAATGTCTTGTACATATACATTTGGGTTTGACTAGTGACTTTGGGTTTGACTAGTGACAGAAGAACTTGTCCAGTCCAATGTCTTTAATGCTACCACTGTGAGGTGCACTGTATTTTAACATCTGCAGTGACAAAATAGGATCCTTGTCGCCTAATTCTAAATAATTTCTCTCTTGCTTTGCTTTGCGCAGGATGGCCAAATTAGGTAGATGACTTGGCTCAGGATCTCCAAAATCCATCAGCTTTGTTGCCTCTGATGCATGGGGTTCCATTCTACCCTCACACAGTTCTTTGGATATCTGCACATGCAAGTTACCAGACATTGCACGCTTGGAACAGCCAGTGTGCAGGGAGTCATCAGTGTTTTTAAGTGAACACTTGAACATCATTGTGCTGTTTATTTCAGGCTTTTTGTCACATTTTATGTGAATGTGGCCACAACACTCCTTACAGTTGCCTCTGATTACAATGTATTTGTCTGTGGCTGATGGATAGACCATGGCTCTTTTAAAGGCAAATGTGCAGGGGCATTTCACTTCTTGCCAAATGTGATGATTTATCACATGCGTCCAGATACCAGGCTTCAAAATAGTGTATTCCCTTTTTTTTGTTTTAGAGAACTTGTTTTTGTACGTAACCGTTTCAAGCATAAATTCAATCCATTTCTGAAATGGAACTTTAAAATCAAAAGTCCAGCAATCTTTTGGACTGAAGGAAAGGGACCCTGGCTCAAAATCAGTGTCATCACTACTGCCACTTGTTTCATGATCACTTTCATGAGTAAACCCTAAAGCAGTCCAGATGTTGTGTCTGTTTAATTTAACAAAAGTGTATAGTGCCTTTGCAGTGATTTTGTTGTCTAGCTGTTTACTAAGCTCTAGCCTCTTTTGATGAACACAGGACTGTGAAAATGGAATCCCTGTCAACTAGTAAAACAACTCAATAATCCTGACTCCAAAATTTGTATTTTTTTTTCATCTATAACTGTATTGGTCTCAATATAAGGATAATATAATATATTAGGGATAATGTAGTTGGATAATATATCTTATATTAGGACCAATATGGTAACGTTGACCCCTAGATCGTCATTGTCTATTGAACAGAAAAGTCATTGCTAATACTAATATCACTAATTTAGCTATGAAATGTTAACTAGCCTACAGTTGCACATGTGACACATGTTCATTTTTTATTCTAAAAGGCAGCTTGTTGCAACTGTAATCAGCATTTCATAGCTAAATTAGTAATATAAGTGTTATTCTGTTCAATTACCATTGACAATCTTAGCTCTCTTGAATGTTGTACAATTATTCTTGAAGCTACTCATATTGTAACTGAGTTTTAAAACAATGTATACTTACATTGGCCAGAAATTTGGATTAGTAATGACTTTTGTAGTTTGATATGTATCAACATTTTCTTCACCTACTCTACACTATTTTATACAAGAGCATTCTTAAACAGAAGTGTCACTTGCCCCTAGTAGTGGCAGTGAAGTGTAGTAGATGAGACTCATTTTCTAAAAAATAAAAAAAAAACAATCAGGAGAGACCAGTGCATGAAGTAAAGATAATTGTTTATTGAACAAATTATGTGATGACAGAAAGTCTTTTTCAATTCAACTTTAAAAATGTGCTCACCTCAAGGATATTTTTGCTGTTCTCGTGCCCAAAATTGCTAAAGTTACATTAAACTACGACTTGATGGCACACGCGCAGAAATTCATTTTGCCCAGAGAGAAAGTGAGTGACAGAAAAAGAGTCTGAACACCATGATGATTTTAATAAACATTACAAAACTACAAATCACTGATAATAAACATTACAAAACTACAAATCACTGATAAGTAGTTGAAGTTCTATTAAATCATCTATAATTAAATGTCTGATATTTTAAAACCAGACGCAGCACAAATGAAACCTTTACCGGCACATACCAGCACAAACGAAACACAAACGAACGAGACTATTTTGGGTGAATTTGGATCATGTGAGGGGGCTGAGTGACCTCAAAATGACCTAAAAATATTCTTTTAATATCTAAAAAACCGAAGCAGCACAAACTAAACTTTTTACAGCTCAAACGGAGCACAAACGATTAAGCATATTTTGGCGAAGTTTTGCGTTGGGTGGTGGGCCAACTTCACGCAGGTGCTTTTGTCTGATATCAGTGAGAGTCACGTCACCTCAGCTAATCCTGCCTTTTTGCCCATTTTCATTGACGACCAGCTCCGCCGACTTTGGGCTTTAAAAAATGCTCTTCAGAAAACTATGGGAAAACCTTTTTTTTTTTTTTTCAGTCCATGGATTTTGCAAGTGACAACTGTGTAACCAGTTTTAACGCAATGACAAAAGTTCGAGCATAGCATGCAAACTGTTCTGTCGTTGCTGTACAGACAAGCACAGAACACTATTTGACCCAAAGAAAGAGGAAAAAAAACAGCTGTCCTATAAAGACCTCAACTTGTGTAAAAGTTGTAACAGTTTTACAGTTACATTTTGTCCCATTAGCTTTAAGGGCATGTTACAAATGTTACAAACTGTTACAAAGTTAAATATGACGGTACATGCAAGTGAGATTAATTAATGTAACTCCACAACAAAAATGTATCCACTAACCATTCAAAAGAGTAAAATTATTCCTGCGTTTCGTTATTGCCAGTTTATACGAACCTCGTATAAAGGATTGGCCCTCTTCTGAACGGAGGCGGGGAGCAGCAGCTTAATTGCATTTAAAGGGACACACACACAAAATGGCGAGTTTTTGTCACACCCAAAAAGGGGCAAATTTGACAAGCTATAATAAATGTTCTGGGGGGGGTATTTTGAGCTGAAATTTCACAGACACATTCTGGGGATACCAAAGATTTATATTACATCTTGTAAAAAGTGCCATAATATGTCACAATTTAACGATACTAAGTCTGGCATAAGGGGGGCCTGCCCGATGTCAGTTTCTGGAACAACCTGCTTCAAAGCTGGAACGGCATATTTTTTTTCTATAATGGCATTCCCGAATCGTCCGTAGCTTTGGATCTATTTACTGATGCCGCTTCATCTTAATGGTCATCACATGCGGTCTTAATGCACATTAGACTTATGCGACTCTCCGAACTAAACCACATTATACATTACTCACATCCTCTTTAGTTAACACTAAAGATAAATTTGTTACTAGCAAGAGTAAGGTAAGTTCACCGCATATCATAAACCTTGCCTATAAAACCTCCTTAGGCAAGTATACTATCTATACAAACTCTGGTTTTGGTGGTAGTTTCCATTACTTATTTACTTCACAACCTACTGTGTGGCTGCTTTCTCCATTAGGCCTATCGAGGCTATCTCATGCACCCAAGTTACCTTCTCCTCAACACGGCCTAATGTGGCCTCCTTTTTGTGACCTATGCGGTTTGATATCACATCATTCATTAAACAATTAATTCACTGACCTCAAATCTAGCCAATAAACACTGGAAATATGGAGTATTTAACCCTTTAGGCGCCAGAGGTTTTTTCCTAAAACGTTCGATTTTGACATCTTAATTTCAAAAGGCTATATCTTAAAAGTGATAAAAGATAGAGACTTTCTGTAAATTAGAGAAATATTAAGGATGACCCAAAGTTTATGTAGGGATTACATTTTCCCATCTAATTTGCATATTATGACGTCATATGGTGGCGGCCATCTTGGATTATAGAATTATTATGGTTTTTGTTGATGTTTATTTGGTTGTTTTTTTTTTTTTAGCTGACAAAGACACACACATCACAAGGACATGAGAACACAAAAAAGAACACATATTGTACACTACTAAATGGTCAGGGAAATAGATAGTAAATCAACAGTGTAATAAATGGCAGACAAAAACAATTGTTGCAGGGCTTTTGCTGTAGAGATAATGACTCCCTATTCATCCAGGTGACATTTCTTGTAGTGTTTCATGGTGTGGTCTTGCGATAGACTATGCATAATAGCCCCTCTGCCCCGTGTCACATCGCCTCTTCTCCTGCTACGAGCAGCAGCGCGCGCGGGCGCGGCCAGATCTGCCTCGCGCGCGCGCCGAATGTGCACAGCTCGGACTAGTGTCATTGCGACTCCCCACCCTGCCTCCACGTTGCCCCCTAACTGCCCTATGAATACTTCGACCTCGTCTAACATACCCAGTGGCATTAGACAAAGTCTCCACCACAATAAAGTACTGTCGCCGCGATTGCAGAGAGGCACACGGTCACGGCTAGCGCGGTAAAAATCTCCCGCGGCCGCCTCGTTCCCCACAACACTAACACGCCTGCTAACTTCGCGATGAACACTCCAACCCCTGGAAACATTGTTCCCACCACTGACATTGGGCAAAGGACCATCTAACGTTATATTGGGCAAAGGCTTCACCGTTTGTGCTTGGTGTAGGGCTATACTTTCACTTTCAGAATCACCGTCATTTTCTGAAGGCAGATAACGTTATTCCCCTTCAGAATCAGGGTCCGCGAATAGAAGACCCAACACTTCATTGCGGGTAAGCTTTATTGATGCCATTAGATAATAATAATGATAATAATAATCTAATGCAAATACTCGCTGATGTTGACAATATTGCTCTGATAAAATGGCTCACTCGCACACTAGCTCCGCTTTTGTTCGCACTGATTCAATGCGCTCTAGCTCGAAGATTTTGTATAGAAGCATGACTTTTTTTTGAGTCGGGGATGAAGTATGACATGTCTGCCAACTAGTGGAGGGGAGGTTGAACGAAATTTGACACCCTATTTGACAAAATCGGCCGTTTTATTCAGTGCCGCATCTTGTCGAGTAAACTCGACCGTGGCGCCCAGAGGGTTAAGCCCGGATAACACCCATTACAACTTTCGCAGAAACTGACGCTGGTCTTTCTGATAGAACTACTTTTCCTCTGCGTTTACTGAAAATAATTGCACACCTTACAATAGTCATCAACCAATCAGAATGAAGCATTCAACAGCCCCGTAGTATAACTAGAGCTAAACCTCTATAAATTCTCCATAAGAACCTTATGTAATGTAATCTATAATAAAGTGCAACTGGTTTGTGATAAGTGTAGATTGTAATGCTGTTTTTTGAGTTGTTTAATCAAAACTCTTCCTGCTCTACATACTTGAGTTTATCCAGTGTGAAGTTGGGATCCTCCAGTTTATCAGTGAGCAGCTTGACTCCTGAATCTCCTGGGTGATTGTAGCTCAGATCCAGCTCTCTCAGGTGGTAGGGGTTTGAACTCAGAGCTGAAGACACATAGCCACAGCCTTTCTCTGTCACCATACAGCCAGATAATCTACAAAGACATACAGCAACATTCCACATGACATTAGTTTGGCATTCACATCAGCCTCTTTCACACAATGACCTGCATAGTTTGTATTTTCAGCTGTTATTTTCTGTAGATTCTTTCTTAAAATGAACAAAAACATTAATTAGCATAGCATTAATTATGATCATGCTTTTCTCATGGTTGTCATAGAAGTCACACTACCAGAATTTCATATGAGGTCAAATTTTATCGCTATAGTCAATGATTGACCATTTTAATGTATTATTACATGTAATATTAGTGAACAAACATTTCAAATTTTGACCTAGGAGCAGAGGAATCTTTTCAAGGGTTCACAAAATGTGTCCCTGACAGCCAAATTGTGGCCAAAATCTTACAGTATGAACCAGGCTTTAGGCAGGTCACTCCACTAGCAGGGAACAGTAAAGGTAAAGGGCACCTAAATAGTGAGTTTAGGTATAGGGGTGAAATCCTGAAGTGACATTTTTAATTTCTCTCACCATAATTATCTCATTAACTTCTACACTGCTTCTTTGTTACTTTTTTAACACTCTGAATGTGAATTATACAAACACTGAGCAGTGTACATTACTGGGAATTTTGATGCGAGGAATATCCTGGATAAGATCGATGTTCAAGTAAGATTTTTGCACCAGAATGCAGGTAGCAAGGTCAAGCCCCAGAGATGATGTTAATTGGTGTGGTGATGAATATTGGTATTGAATGCATTATTTTTTGATTGCAAATGTCATTTGCAAAATGGTCAATTACATCCCTGCAAATGTTGTTTTTGTCTCTTGTTCTGGCATTCCATTGAGAGCAGATTTGTTGACAAAATGTCATCATTATTTATTGTGATAATATATTTTTATATTAATTGTTTAATGGAAAACCATTTACCTCAGTGTCTGTAGCTGACAGTTTGGATTCCAACTCTTCATTCCATCACAAAGAAGCTTCACTCCTGAATCCTGCAGGTCATTGTTACTCAGGTCCAGCTCTCTCAGGGCGGTGTTTGAGGATTGAAGAACTGAAGACAAATTCTCACAACACTGAGCAGTGAGATTACAGCTATGTAACCTGTGTGGAAAACAAAACAAACAGCAATATTAATGTGTTTTTCATGTAGGGTTTATAACAAGGGTTCTCAATTCAGGCCCTTGAGATCCACTCTCTGGCAGAGTTTAGATCAAACCCTTATCAAATACACCTGAACAAGCTAATCAAGGTCATCTGGATTACTAGAAAGTTGCAGTCAGGTGAGTCTGATCAGGGTTGGAGTAAAACTCTGCAGAAAAGTGGATTTTGAGGGCCTGAGTTGAGAACCCTTGGTTTAGAGATACTTTTTCATGCTTTCATCACCAGCAGGGTGGATTATTGTAATGGACTTCTCACTGGCCTTCCCAAAAAGACCATAAGACAGTTGCAGCTCATACAGAACGCTGAGCAGAACCAGAAAATGTGAACATATCACACCAATCCTCAGATCTTTACACTTGCTCCCAGTTAGATTTAGGATTGATTTTAAAGTATTATTACTGGTATATAAATCATTAAATGGCCTAGGACCTCAATACATTGCAGACGTGCTCACCGATGATGATGGCGCCGGTGTGTGTGGCTTGCCGTCCGTTATCTGTTATACTTGCTCGTCTTTTTGTTTTAACATGTTTTGTGTCCGCTATTTTACAAAATGTTTCATCACTTTCATCACTTTTGACGATCGTATGTTAAAAGTGATGAAACATTTTACAAAATGTTTCATCACTTTTAACATACGATCGTCAAACACTGCTTGATATTAAAGACATCACTGAAGAGCTATGCCATGACGTTCTGTGTGGTACTCAGTTTGACTCTACTTTGGTGACTATACCTGACTATCTGCGCTGCCTCCACTGTCCTTTGCCTGGAACGAAGTGCCGCAAAAGACGGGGAAGGTGCGGAGGTTTTGCGGTCAAGTTCAAGCTTCATCTGATGTCTGAATCGGATTTCCTGCATCGCGCTGGCCTTCGCGCATACGTGGCAGGATGCGGCCGCTACATTGTGGGGCGTTCGCTGGAACGTCTGCATGTATGGAATACACCGATTGTAGGTGATCCGCTGGATCAACGTCCAAAGAGCCGTTCACCCCGTCTGTGCCGCGGCGGCGTTTGCACCAGTCACCTTCGTTCGTTATGCCGGACTACAGAACGGACCGTCGAGTCGCGGCAGATCAGGATGTCTTTGATCAACGCCAGGTCAGTGGCTAATAAGACGGTAATCCTCAATGACTTTTTTACTTCACGCAGCCTAGATTTTCTATTTATCACGGAAACTTGGCTTACTCCAGGGGATAGGAGCCCTTTTTCTGAACTGGTACCAACTGACTGTTCATTTTTTAACACTCCTCGTTCTGCGGGCCTAGGGGGAGGACTGGTCTCTATTTTTAAACAGAAATATTACTGTCGGATGTTAGCGACTGATGTTTACTCGAGTTTTGAATTGCAATCATTTGTCTTGGTATTGGATAACCCAGTGGCGATCTCTGTTATTTATCGTCCACCTAAACCTCATAAAGATTTTATCAATGAGTTTTCAGACTTTCTTAGGGGGAATTATCCCCAATTTTGATAGACTGTTAATTATTGGGGATTTCAACATGCATGTATGTTGTCCAGCTAATTTATTAGCCAAAGAATTTGAGCCTTATTGACTCTTTCGATTTGGTACAGCTTGTGAATTCTCCTACTCATATACAGGGTCACACTCTTGATTTGGTGCTTTCACATGGCCTGACAGTGTGCGACTTAGAAATAGAAAATCATGCTATTTCGGATCACAAGCCTATTACTTTCAGAGTGCCCATTTGTTTTAACATCACAAGACCCACTAAGGCTGTTCGATTGTCTCGTAAAATCTTGCCGACTACTTGTACTGAATTTACAGCTGTTTTTAAGGAGGCGTCTCAATCATCTGACCTATTTTGTGATAATTGGAGTGGTGCAGGTTTTTTTAAAGGTGCAATGTGTGATATTTCTGAGGATCTATTGACAGAAATGTAATATAAGATCCATAACTATGTTTTCAGTGGTGTATAAAGACCTTACTTAATGAACCGTTATGTTTTTATTACCTTAGAATGAGTCATTTATATCTACATGACCGCAGCCACCCCCTTCTATGAAGGTCAACATATTGTGACGTCATGTTTCTACAGTAGCCGACAGCGAACAAACAGCGCTACAGAGCGCGTTTCGTCACTAACTTGAATGAGACGCAGCAGAATACTCAGGTTGTCCCTGACTCTGCAAACGTGGAGAAAAACATGCTGTCTGAACGACGCCTCGGACATCGTAACGTTAGCTGTTTCCGTTTACCTAAGTTAGCTGCTTTGATGCTCTTATCTTATACTAACTAGCATGGAAACAAGCTATGGTAAAGTCAGTGAATAAAAGACTAACACAATGATAAACAAGTAAAAATAACAATCGCAATAACATGTGGTTTTACTGAATAATTAAGTAAATATAATTTAATATAAAATATAATATAATATAGAGAAACCTTGCTACTCTCTGCTGACTCAGACGACGACATCTTCCGATCCTACGTCGGCCACTGTAGCTTCTCATTCGAGTTTGCAATTTGAAGGAAAGGCCGCGAGTTATTGACCGGTTGCAATTCGCAAATCTCAACACTAGATGCCGCTAAAAATCACACACTGCACCTTTAATCCTTTTAATACCATCTCCACTAATATTTTAAACTTTTTGGCTCCCTTAAAAGCCAAACAACACAAACCAAAGTCTGAGCCCTGGCTCAATGATGATACTCGTGCTCTTCGTCAGGTCTGCAGAAGGGCCGAAAGAAGGTGGAAAAAAGACAGACTGCAAGTCTCATATGAAATACTTAGGGACAACCTGATACAATATCAGAAGGTGGTGAAAATGGCAAAGTCTAAGTATTTTTCAGATCTGATTGAAAAACATAATCACAACCCAAGAGCTCTTTTTTTCCATCATAAATGTTGGTCTTTTCCCCACAGAGTCTCTGGCTATGTGTGACACATTTCTAAAAAAAATTGTGGATAAGTAATATTAGGCAAAATATCTCCACTGTATCTCTTGAGTTTTCTGTCCCGCCAGTTTGCATGGGTCTTTTGAGTTGTTTTGAGCCTGTAACTTTGCCCGATTTACAAGGTATTGTAGCCAAGCTCAAACCCTCAGGATCTCCCTATGACGTTCTTCCCCCATGTTTTTTTAAACAAATTTTTGAGGTGATTGGGCCCATTGTTCAAAAGATCATGAACAGCTGTCTTGTAGCAGTAACAGTACCAGATGACATGAAGCATGCAATTGTACATCCACTTCTCAAAAAGTCAAATTTAGATCCAGCAGTTCTGACAAATTTTAGGCCAGTCTCAAATCTTTCTTTTATATCTAAGATTTTAGAGAAAATAGTGTTTCATCAATTACAGAATTTTCTGAATGAAAACAAGATTTTTGAGGTGTTCCAATCGGGTTTTAAGAAAAACCATTCTACAGAAACAGCATTGGTTAAAGTTTTAAATGATATTTTATTGACCCTTGATTCCGGCAAGTCTGCAGTGTTGGTGCTGTTAGATTTGAGTGCGGCGTTTGACACTATTGACCACTCTGTTCTAATTTCACGGTTGGAGCATTGGGTGGGCATTCGGGGAAATGCCCTTAAATGGTTTCAATCCTATTTGAGTAACATAAGTTTTTCTGTTAATATTGGTGAGTTTACTTCAAATGCAGCGCCGCTTGCGTATGGGGTCCCTCAGGGTTCTATCCTTGCTCCGATTTTATTCTCCTTGTATATGCTTCCCCTGGGGTCGATTTTTAGGAAACATGGCGTCTCCTTCCATAGTTATGCTGACGATACCCAAGTTTATCTGCCCCTGGGATCAAATAACTTGGGTTTAGATGATAAGTATGTTGGCTTAGATGATATGTCTGTTGGCTTGTCTAGCAGAGGTAAAGGCCTGGATGTCACTAAATTTTCTTCACCTTAATGATGGTAAAACTGAGATCATAGTTTTTGAACCATCAGAAGCTGCTAGCTCCCTTTGCTCAAATTTTGGCTCTTTATCTCCATGTGTGAAACCATTAGTGAAGAATCTGGGCGTGGTTTTTGATAGTGCTCTCAAATTTGACAAACAGATTAATACGGTAGTCAAAACTAGTTTTTTTCATCTCAGAGTTTTAGCCAAAGTGAAATCATTTCTTTCTTTTAAGGACTTTGAAAGGGTGATTCATGCTTTTATTTCGATAAGGCTGGACTATTGTAATTCCCTGTATTTGGGCACTAATAAAGCAACTCTTAACCATCTGCAAATGGTGCAGAATGCAGCTGCTAGGCTCCTTACTGGTGTGCGCAAACGAGAGCACATTACCCCTGTTCTTAAATCTTTGCATTGGCTCCCAATCCGTTACAGAATTGATTTTAAAGTTTTGATGCTGGTTTTTAAATCCTTGAATGGATTGGCTCCTGTATATGTCTCTGATTTACTTTCCATCCACAATCCTGGAAGGTCTCTTAGGTCATCCAACCAGAGACTGTTAAATGTTCCGCGGGTCAGATTAAAAACGAGAGGAGATCGAGCCTTTGCCGTTGCTGCACCAAAACTTTGGAACAGCTTACCTGCTTTTATTTGAACTGCCACTACACTACATGAGTTTAAAGCTAAACTCAAAACCTACTATTTTTCTCTGGCTTATAATTGTAGCTGATTTGTGCGGTGTCTGGTATGTTCTGTGTTTTGTCCTGTATTTTTATGTAGTAAATGATGTTAATGCCAATGTTTTGTGAAATAATGTACAGCACCTTGGTCAACAATCGTTGTTTTTATTGGTGCTATATAAATAAAGTTGAGTAGGGGTGTCCCCGACTATGGATTTTCATAGTCGAATCAGAATCGTCATGTCTTGCTTATAGTCGACTAATAGTCGAATCATGTGTATGGGGCTGGGGGCGGGGCTTTAACATTTCAAAGCCGCGATGTACAGAAAATCACACAAAGATATAGAAGAAAAATGTATAAAAACATTTTGGATCAATAAAACTAAGAAATAACACATTTACATTTACATTTAGTCATTTAGCAGACGCTTTTATCCAAAGCGACAACGCAAGAAGTGCTCAAAATACGAAGTTCAGGCATTATTCAGAGTAGCGTAAGCCTGATAAGTGATGTTTCAAAGGGAAAGGAATTTTTTTTTTTTTTTATGAGGTTAACTGCTCACGGAAAAGATAGGTTTTCAGCTGTCTTTTGAATGTTGTCAGGGATTCTGCATTCCGGATGAGGGTGGGGAGAGCGTTCCACCAGCATGGAACTTTGAATGAGAATGTTCTGGAAAGTGATTTTGTGGCTCTCTGTGATGGAACCACGAGACGTCGCTCGTTGACTGATCGTAGGCGTCTGGTAGGGATGTAGACTCGTAGGAGTGAGTGAAAGTAGGAAGGAGCTGAGCCTGTGATAGATCTGTAAGCAAGCGTCAATGCCTTGAACTTGATGCGAGCAGCGAGAGGTAGCCAGTGCAAAGAGATGAACAGAGGAGTGACGTGGGCCCTCTTGGACTCGTTGAAGACAAGACGAGCTGCAGCATTCTGGATCATCTGTAGGGGTTTGGTTGCACATGCTGGAAGTCCGGCCAGAAGAGCATTACAGTAGTCAAGCCTAGAAATGACCAGGGCCTGGATGAGAAGTTGTGTTGCATGCTCAGTTAGGAAAGACCTGATCTTCCTGATGTTGTGCAGTGCAAACCTGCATGATCGAGCTGTCTTTGAAATGTGATCTGTGAAGGTCATCAAACGTTACTCCAAGATTTCTGACCGACCTTGATGGGGTGATTGATGATGAATCTAGCTGGATGGTGAAGTCGTGCTGTAGAGACGGATTGGCAGGGAGGACGAGAAGCTCAGTCTTTGCCAGGTTGAGCTGCAGGTGATGTTCCTTCATCTATGTGGAGATGTCCGCCAGACAGCTTGAGACCCGTGCAGCTACTGTGGGATCATCTGGTTGAAACGAGAGGAAGAGCTGTGTGTCATCAGCATAGCAGTGGTAGGAGAAGCCGTGTGCCTGTATGATGTGACCCAGTGATGTGGTGTAGATGGAGAAGAGGAGGGGACCAAGAACTGAACCCTGGGGAACCCCTGTGGTCAGTTGATGTGCTCTGGATACCTCGCCTCTCCATGCAACCTTGAAGGACCTACCTGTGAGATAGGACTCAAACCAATGGAGTGAAGTTCCTGTGATGCCCAGTGATGAGAGGGTGGACATGAGGATCTGATGATTCACAGTGTCGAAGGCAGCAGACAGATCCAGGAGAATGAGGACTGACGATTTGGAAGCAGCCTTTGCGATCCGTAGGGCTTCTGTGACCGACAGTAGTGCAGTCTCAGTTGAATGCACTTTCTTGAAGCCGGATTGGTTGACATCCAGCTGGTTGTTTAGAGACACTTGTTACTTGGTTGAAAACAGTTCTTTCAAGTGTCTTCGCAATGAATGGTAGGAGAGAGATAGGTCTGTAATTCTCTACAAAGGATGTGTTTAGCGTTGGTTTTTTAAGCAGTGGAGTAAACCGAGCCTGCTTGAATGCTGTGGGGAAAGTGCCAGTATGGAGGGATGAGTTGATGATGTGTGTGAGTGATGGTAGAAGTGTGGGAGAGATGGCTTGTAGAAGGTGTGAGGGGATGGGGTCTAGAGGGCAGGTGGTAGGATGACTGGAGAGGAGAAGTGTAGATACCTCTTCCTCGGTTAGCGGAGAAAAGGAGGACAGAGGGTTGTTGGCTATGTAAGGGGTCAGTCTGGGTTCCTGTGTGTGTGGTGCTGAGAACTGACTGCTGATAGCTGTTGTTTTGTTGGTGAAGAAGTTCGCAAAATCGTCAGCAGTTAAGGAGGAGGCGGGTGGTGGTGGAGGTGGACAGAGGAGAGAGTTTAATGATTTGAAGAGTAATCGTGTGTTGGAGGAGCTGTTGATCTTGTTGTGGAAGTATGAAGATTTTGCAGCATGAACATCAACAGAAAAGGAAGAGAGGAGAGACTGATACATACTCAGGTCAGATGCGTCTTTTGATTTGTTCCATTTCCTCTCCGCTGCCCTGAGTTCGGTCCGGTGTTCACGAAGAACCTCAGACAACCAGGGGTTGGAGGGAGTAGCGCGTGCTGGCCTGGAGGAGAGAGGGCAGATAATGTCTAGAGAAGAGGTTAGAGTGGAGCATAAGGTGTCCGTTGTGGTATTCACATCCAGAGATGAGAATTGTGAGGGTGGGGCAAGAGAAGATGACACGGCAGAGGAAAGATGGGAGGGGGAAAGTGAGCGCAGGTTTCGTCTGAAAGTGAATGGTGGTGGGGGTGGTGGTGCAGGGGTAGAGAGTTGTAGACTGAAAGTAATGAGGAAATGATCTTAAACATGGAGCGGTCTCACCAAAATGTTCTCTGTTGTGCAGTTGCGTGTGTAAACCAGGTCCAGTTGGTTGCCTGATTTGTGAGTACCTGAGGTGATGAGTCGTTTGAGATCGAAAGAGGCTAGGAGAGAGATGAAGTCTGTTGCATGCGGCTTTTCGAGATGGATGTTGAAGTCACCGAAGACTAGAAGTGGGGTGCCGTTTTCAGGGAAAGTAGACAGCAGCACATCCAGCTCATCTACAAAGTTACCCAGCTGACCTGGGGGGCGATAAATGACTACAATATGGATCTCATAATAATAACTCCAAACTTTCTGGAGTTATCACAAATAACTCCAGAAAGGCCACAGACAGGATTTGCATTTCACATACAAATCAAATTAAATCGGCTAAATTAGGCCTACCTGTGCGAGCAGGCTCTATACACCACAACATCGATAAACCGAAAAAATAAACAATTAATTTACTAAATTAAATTAGAACAGAATATACCTTTCTAATAAATAAAAATACAAAACAAAATAAATCAGAATCAAGTCACAGGATGAGCAAATGTGTGCAAAATGCCTAAAGTGCAGGGGAACATATCGTCGCTGCCCGATGAAACTCGCGTATGTCCAAAACGGTTACTTTTCAGGAAGTGAAAAAAACACCGTAATTTCAAAAGCAGTTGAACGTAGCGTTGTCATACTTGGTACGGCATCTTTAAATGTAACCATATTCTTTCCAGTGTAATGATATAATCCACATTTGACCAAAATCGAGTTTAAATTTTACAGTAACGGTGGTCGATACGCGATCTTCCGATCATTAATTAGAATGGCCAAGTCGCGTTTCATATTGACAGATGAATAGGCTACGCTCAGTTTATTAAATAGCCTACGTCTCAGTTTATTAAATGTCTCTTGCAAACTATGAAGGGACAATGAATCAATACACTAATTGCTGACCCCAGGGCCGGCGCGTCCATATAGGCGAACTAAGCAATTGCCTAGAGTGGCACTTTTGTAAGGGCAGTAAAAATGTGTGCCAACCGGGAATGAACAATTCACAAAATAGGCTATAGGCTATGATCATATAATCATACATAATCAGAGAGTAGCCTTTTTCTTTTCGTTTTGAATTATTTCGTTTAAAGACTTTTCAAGCTTTGTGTATTTGATGTCTTTCTCATGTCTGTGTGGGGCATACACTGAGTTTCGTTAAGTTAGGATGAGATGCACTTAACGTGCAATGCAACTGACCGCGCGGGCGCCTCATTATATTGTCTGCTATATATTTGCTTCTTATTTATTAAATCCACTCCAGGCAATTGGTTGATGAAAAATTTATTAAAATTAAGATACAATTTATACAAAACGAAATTCACTTTAAAGAAAGTCTTTCTACAAAACAAAACTTAATGAAGTGGTCAAAATCATGTCTGACCCGTCTCAAATTGTGCATCCTATTACTCGTGCTGTTCACTTTTCATACTTTCAACAGTATAGTAGACCTACAGACTCTATTTGTACAAATTGCTGCACATTCATTTAATTCTGCATTTTGCACATACAAGTTGAAAGGCTTCAAATCAAGTTCACGGATAATTGTGCGTGCATTTATTAATCATTATAATAGGCTACTAAAATCATAACAAAGTAGGCTATGCTATGTACAAAAAAATACAGCCATTTCTGTTTTGTTTTTCTTTTAAACAAAAAAAAAGCTGCACCCCTTTTTTACATTACATCTTTCATTCCGAAATAGAATAATGAATGAACGAAAAAGTGCACGGACCCGACAGGCTATTAGCCTTTTTACCCGTTATTAATCTAAATTAATCTCGTTTTTAATTTAACGTAATTTTGTTTTTCTTTAGGCCTATTTAAATTTCATTTTTCTTCATTTAAATTTCGGTTTTTCTTTATTTAATTTTAGTTTTTTCTTTATTTAAATGTCATTTTTCTTTATTTAAATTTCATTTTTTCTTTATTTAAATTTTGTTTTTCTTTATTTAAAATTCGTTATTCTTTATTTAAATCTACCCTTTACTGTGTCAGTAGTTTATTAGTCAGAGAAATATTAGACTACCTTAAAAGTATTGCTTAAGTTAACAGACCCGTGCGTTAACATCTCCACAATAAACAGTGACAATTACTTCGTCTAGATGACACGGGTTCAAATCCCGAACCAACTTGAACTACTGAAATTTTTATATTAGCATATTAATGCATTTATAGCCTATTATTGATGCAGAGATTTGTCTTGTTCTAAAACTCTGTTACACCATAGTTTTTTGCTTATACAATAAAATTACCATGCATTTCCATTTTACACTAAGGAACAAATATTATACAATGACTTTACCTCTGTAGCCTATAATAATTCCAATCGTAATTTCAAAATAATTATATATATCAATGCTAATTCAATAGACCATACAAAATAGCCTATATAAAATAAAATATGCAACAGGCACGTTTAAACGACAAACAATAAAATCAGAACCAGTATTCTATTACGTTCATGGTTCCAGTGGCAGTAATGCATACACGGCTTTTCAAAATGTCACAAAGCGTTTTGAGATTGTTTTGAATGAAATATTTAAGTTTATAATTAAGTATTTTGGCACACCTCGACGAGTGGCGCTATGCATTGTTCTAAAGTCGGATTTTATTCTGGCATGTTGAATTAGTGTTTGACAAACGCGGCGGCGCGTTCATTTGGATTTATTTTTCTCATTTGGATTTATTTTAGCAAAAATAACCTAATAGGCTACTCTGTAGTTTTTTGGTCATACAGATAAGAGTAGAGTATAGCTTACATCGTTCAAAACTGTAAACTTTTATTCATATTAGGCTAACGACAAAAGTTTGTCTGTCTCTGTCTCCGGGAACTGCGCGTCACAAAAATGAACCGAACGCCACTTGCCTCAGCTCAGTCACGATATGTGTCAAAAGCCTGATTATGAAATCCATATGAAACCGAGAGGTACAGATGATCTACTCAAACATGTTTAGCTGATGGCTTCCCAATGAGGAAAGGAAGGACAGGGTGAAAATATCGCTCAAATTAAATGTAGGCTAAATCGCCCTGAATTAAATTGTAAAAACAGTTCAAATAAATGTATTTGTCAATGTTGCGATATTGTTTAATTTAAGTTCATAATTATTCTATAAATGTTATTTAGTTTAACAGCAGCACGAAGCACTGTGGTTCGAGATTTATTTGAATACAAAAATAAAAAACTTTATTCACAAATTGCACCCTGGTTGTAAGGATTCAAAGTTCCCTGTGGAATTAAATATTGAGTTGAACATTTTGTTCATGACAACAAATGAACATGCGTTTGAAGATTGTATTTAGTTTTGCTTGGAAAAAGCTGGCCCAAACTGAAGTAGCGTTTTAATTCTTCAATTATTGAAATAGCCTATGCCTAATTAAATATTTAGTAATAAACATTTATGACAGAAATATTACTACATAGCCTAAATTATTTAATTCCTTCATTATCAACACTTGAATAGCCTATTGCTAATGTCTAGAATAGCGATTTAAGGGCCCGTCCACATGGAGACGCGTTTCGCTGTATACGTATAAATTTTTTATCGTATTGGTGTTTCGTCCACACGGATCCGGCGTTTTGGGAGACTGAAACCGCTATTTTTTTAAACCGGGTCCCGAAGTGGATAAATCTGAAAACGACACCCTTGCGGTTTCGTGTGTACAGTCAAACCGTATATTTTGTGAAACGATGATCACACGTCACACATAACAGCAACAACAAACAATAATGGCGGATTACATGATTGTGTTCGTGCTGCAGAAGCTACTAAGCCTACTAGCTTTATTACAGCAAAATGTATTGCTTCTATGCAACTGTGGTGAGCAACAAGCGATAATCTTTGTCTTCTTCTTCTTGGTTCGTATACAGCACGCAAGGTTATATGCGCATGCTCAAAGTCTTCTTCTCCGTGTATAGTGTATCTGTCACGATATGGTTTTGTGTCCTGTCATGTTTAGTGGTTCCCTGTTTGTCTATTAGTCATCCCAGGTGTTTCTGATTAACCACACCCCCTTGTTATCTTGTTTAGCTTGTTTGCCTGTGTATATAAACCTCTGTGTTTCAGTTATTGGTTGTCGGTCATTGTTTAATGTAGCTGTTACCTGTTCTTGTCCTGAGTTCCGTGTTCCGCCTGGATTGCCTGTTTGTTTTATTAAATGTATGCTTGCATATGGATTCTCTCTCTGCTTCATCCTTGCCTCAGCGTGACAGAACGACCGACCAAACGATGAATCCAGCAGCATTAAATGAGTCTCTTCGCGTCATGCCTGCAAAGCCTGAGTCTCTTCACGTCATGCCTGCAAAGCCTGAGTCTCTTCGCGTCATGCCTGCAAAGCCTGAGTCTCTTCGCGTCATGCCTGCAAAGCCTGAGTCTCGTCACGTCATGCCTACAAAGCCTGAGTCTCTTCGCGTCATGCCTGATTTTCACAGCCTGACCCGGGAGTTTGCTGGACAGATCGCGGCCTTGGCCCTGGATAGCCTCGATCTATTCCAGTACACCTGGGGATTTGTTCCTCTCGCTGCCTCTTGCTCTCTGGGTGACGAGGCAATTAAGGTGTGTTACCGGCTGGGGGCTAGGGAGGTTGACCCGAGGGAGCTCCCCGATCTCTCCGGTCTGGATTGGAGAGAGGCACTCTCCAGATGTCTGGAGAGCTTCCTCCCGTGGCACGCAAGGTCAACACCTGATCTTCACGTCCCGTCCAGTTCTGCCGCATCTTCGCCGCCGCTGGTCCCGTCAAGCTCAGAGCGCACTTCTGCTGATCCAGAGACTGTTCACGTCACTTCTGCTGATCCAGAGACTGTTCACGTCACTTCTGCTGATCCAGAGACTGCTCACGTCACTTCTAGTGATCCAGAGACTGTTCACGTCGCTTCTGCTGATCCAGAGACTGTTCACGTCGCTTCTGCTGATCCAGAGACTGCTCACGTCGCTTCTGCTGATCCAGAGACTGCTCACGTCGCTTCTGCTGATCCAGAGACTGCTCACGTCGCTTCAGCTGATCCAGAGAGGGCTCGCGTCGCTTCTACTGATCCAGAGACTGCTCACGTCACTTCTAGTGATCCAGAGACTGTTCACGTCGCTTCTGCTGATCCAGAGTCTTCACAGCTTTACGTCTCATGTGCCCAGCCTGAGAATCTTCACGTCATGCCAACCATCAAGCCAGCCACCGGATTGGTCTATGGCCGTCAAGGACTGGTTTCCAGCGTGGCCGATTCCCCGCTGATGTCAGCACGTGCTGCCACGAAGGCCATCATTCCAGGGTCTCGTCCCGCCGAGCCTGAGCTTCATGTCACGCCTGCCGAGCCTGAGCTTCACGTCACGCCTGCCGAGCCTGAGCTTCACGTCACGCCTGCCGAGCCTGAGCTTCACGTCACGCCTGCCGAGCCTGAGCTTCACGTCACGCCTGCCGAGCCTGAGCTTGTGCACGTCACGCCTGCCGAGCCTGAGCTTGTGCACGTCACGCCTGCCGATCCAGAGCGTGTGCACGTCACGCCTGCCGATCCAGAGCCTGTGCACGTCACGCCGCCGAGCCTGTGTCCCCTGACAAGATGGCCGCCACCGAGTCTGTGTCCCCTCACAAGATGGCCGCCGCCGAGCCGGTGTCCGTTCCTGTTCCTGAGCCGGTGGTGTCTGTTCCTGAGCCGGTGGTGTCTGTTCCAGTTCCTGAGCCGGTGGTGTCTGTTCCAGTTCCTGAACCGGGGTCTGTCCGGGTCCATAACCCCATAGCTGCCCCCAAGAAAAGTTTGGGGAGGGGCAGTAGGTCCCCTGATGGGATCATGGCCATGCCGCCATGGCCGCCTGAACTATCTGGTCCGCCCTGGCCGCCCGAAAGGTCCTCTCCTTCCTGGCCGCCCGAAGGGTCTTCTCCGCCGTGGCCGCCCGAAGGGTCTTCTCCGCCCTGGCCGCCCGAAGGATCGTCTCCTCCCTGTCCGCCCGAAAGGCCGCCTGCACAGTCTGCTCCGCCCTGGCCGCCCGAGAGAAAGTCTCCAGGCCCTCTGCTGCTCCACGGGCCTGGCCCTCCATCCCACCCCCGAGACCGCCTCCGCTTCACCGCCCTCCTGAACTTTTTTGTTGTTTTTTATGGGCGTCAGAAGCCGCCCTTAGGGGGGGGCTATGTCACGATGTGGTTTTGTGTCCTGTCATGTTTAGTGGTTCCCTGTTTGTCTATTAGTCATCCCAGGTGTTTCTGATTAACCACACCCCCTTGTCATCTTGTTTAGCTTGTTTGCCTGTGTATATAAACAGTTGTTGGTTGTCGGTCGTTGTTTAATGTAGCTGTTACCTGTTCTTGTCCTGAGTTCCGTGTTCCGCCTGGATTGCCTGTTTGTTTTATTAAATGTATGCTTGCATATGGATTCTCTCTCTGCTTCATCCTTGCCTCAGCGTGACAGTATCTCTGTGGCAGAATTACAGCGCCCCATAGTGGTCTGGCATATATACTACACCGTTTTCAGTCGGTTTCAGTGGTTTCGTGTGCACGCAGATTTTTTTTGAGACGACGCCGTGTTTACGGAATTTTTTTTTAGAACGAGGAAAAAAAATATTTGGATAGGGAACGCACCGGCTTCGTGTTGACGTGGCCTAAGTGTGAATTGCAAACTCTTTGTTTTGTTTTGCAAACTCGGATAGCCTGTGGGGGGTTTGGAGAAGGCAGTTGCTTTATCGTGGGGGTGCAGGACAAGAGGTGTTAATGTTCCGTCTTTCATATGCAGAGTGTCGGATAGCCAGCCTGATGAGCAGGCAAAGGCAACATTCTTTTAAGGATAAATCTCAAAATCTCCAAAAGTCCATATATAGGCCCTATATCTTATTAAATTATAAATATTGTAGTTTTATTGGTTGTATTTAAAGGTTTTCCACACACAATTTCAATTTATCAGATACAGAGCTCTTTAATTCGCGATCAACCTTGTTTTATTGTAAGGTGAATTCAGCAAGGCATGCTGTATCTTTGAAGCAACAAAGACTATTTGTTACAGTTTTTTCTTTCGTGATTTGTGTGGATGACACACATATTATCAGCTGTATGGTGTGTTTTTACCCTGAAATGTTTAATTTCGAGAAAGATCCAGCGCGAGAGAGAGGCAAAGAAACACGCCTGTTCTTAATTTATGTTGCTTTGAACTATTTTCATTTTGTACCGTTTTAAATTTTTTTAACTTAGCTGCAATTTCTTTGACAATAGAAATTTAAAATGTTGCAAGAATAAGATTCTGTGTTTATTTTGCATCGCAAAGGAAATAAACTCTATCGATGCAACACTGTTTTAAATAAATAAACTGTCCCGACACTTTATTTATCCTTGAAATGTGCGATGGGTTTTCAAACTTAATTAATTTTATTTTTATTTTACATTTTCATTGTTTATTTTTTTAATTTAAAGCAATAGCCTACTGTATTGAAAGTATTTTTCTGATATGTTCGATGTGTTTTGAAAAATGTCTCCCGTTGCTATGGCCGGGTATCACTGTCAGTCATCTCAATTTCGTGAATGATTCAAAAAAAAAAAAAAAAAGACGAGCTTCATTATATTCATTTTCTGATGCGATCGGATGACAGTCTTCCTTCATCAGTTGTGATCGTCTTTGCAGCGGCTCAACTGGAATGTAGCAAATTTATGTTGTAATGTAGCCTACAATTGACAATTAAACAAGATGCTTGACTTTAATAAACAGATACATATTTAAGCATCAAGAACGGAAAAACAAACACTGTCGGCTACACTGAGATTCGATCTCAGATCGCTTGAAGCTCCGAGAGGCTCATGTTGTTGCATTGACCACGGAGCTACCGTCTGAATAAAGTTAAACTGATGTCTTATGCTGTTACAAAGCCTTATTGATGTGGCATCATATTTTTCTATTGCAATGTTTTATGTTGATTTTTTTTTTTCATTATTCAATTTGTTCAATTTAATTTCAGTCATTTCAGTATTGTGATTATGAATTCGTTCAATGTTTCATTTGAATTGATTTGCTACCAGCTTTCAATCGCTGTCTCGCGATTGGCAGATTACGCAATAGAGAGAATAAACTGACACTTTGCGACGTCTGTGATTGTAGCACCTCTTAGCGGTAAGAGGCTGCAAATACACACCCGCAATTTACCGCCGCGGGAACGGCGGCGGTAAAAGTATTATTCTGGTTGAGTACCATCTGTACTTTACCTCATAGAGTTATTCGCTATCCAATGCTGAGCTTCCAGAGACGCTTAGACGGTGAGATTGACAGCTTTGACACCAAATGGATATACTTGAAAATCAGATGACATGATTTCACAACTTTTCATTGGTCATTTAGATATGTGAAGCATACTGTATACGGAAATGAACCTGGACATTCTATCTGTCGAAAAAACTCAAAATCGGCAAAATGGACATACGCGGTTTTCATCGGACAGCGACGATATATTCAAAACACAAGCCACAAATAGTTAAATTAGATAACCCTGACAGATCAATAAATAAAATAAAAATAAAGAAATTATTAAAATAACGATAGTAGGCTAGCCAGAATTTTCAACTTTGTCTTTTTAACAGCAGAAACAACAATAAATGCTAAACTGGAGTGGCAGTCTTTTTAGCTAAAAATGTTCACACTCACAGCATCCAAAAATCAAATTAGAACCGTCTGAAAAGTTTTGAAATCACTTGTACCCTACCTGATCGAGAGAACAAATCCAATCTTTCACTCTGTCTGTGTCCGTTGGAGTCTTTTCAAATTGTGCGAGCGGATAAAATACATTCTAACGTGAAACTTGTTAACATTGGCCGGCAGAAATGAGATCATGGTTTTCCTGGTGCTAAATCCAGCCTTGGAGAATATCCTTTCTGACGGTGTACCACACTTTATATTTTCTTATCGCAGACATTGTTATTTTAAAGATTTAAATCCTTGCCGCCAAGACGCTCCTCTGTCGGAAACGGATTGAAAGTGAAACTTAAATCTGTCACGCGGACGCGGGGTGTTTGGATTTATTCACGCACGTTAAAAAATATTTATTAAAAGCTTATTTCTTTGCACAGTTTTATATACAGCATTATCATAATAGGCTGAATATTATTGTATTGACAGAAAACCGGTAGTTCTATGTGAAATCAGACATTGAGCGCCCTCATATTGCCAAAGTGGCATGATCCTCGTTTCATAACACATCTGCGAAGATTCGACCGTAAGATTGGTAGTCGAATCAGGCTCCTCCAATCGAAGCATCGAATCTTCGACTATTTGGGGTCACCCCTAAAGTTGAGTTGAGTTGAATATAAACCCAACAGATCACTCAGATCATTAGGATCACACCAGCTAGAAACACCAAGGGTTCACTCTAAGCATGGTGAGTCAGCTTTTAGCTATTATGATGGAACCAGCTTCCAGAAGAGATCAGATGTGCTCCTACAGTAGTCACATTCAAATCCAGATTCAAAACACTTCTGTTTAGCTGTGCATTTACTGAATGAGCATAAATCGATGCATAAGGATGTAGTGTAACAACAAATTATAATTTTTTCCGAAGTGTTGACAACTTAGTGTTAACTAATTATTGTTATAAACAGGTACTACCAACACAATATTAGTGCATTCCTGGAACTGGGCGTCGTTACACTACACCCTTTCTGCCAGGACTTTACGTGCTTTTCTCAACTCAGTGGATTGATGTCAGTGTCCGGGTTAGAGGTAGCATGAGCCCGTCAGGCAAGTGTTATCTAAATAAACTCCTGATGTACTTAAAAACTTTCCAATGCCAATACAGAACCTATTTGTACTACTGTAGAAGTTTGATACCATTCTGGGCATTATTTTTGGGGTAAATTACGAGATTCAAATTTGGAGCCAATAGCACCTGCACTAAGCCATCCGGCTGATATCTCTACATAAGCAAAGGACCCTAGGTTGATTTTACTCCGAATCATCCCTTTAAGTAGGGATGCACCGATGCCTCTTTTTCCAGAACGATTCCGATACTTTTGATTTGGTTCTTGCCGAGACTGATACCTGTATTTTCACTACATTTGTAACTTTTTCATATATTGGGTAGAGAAACCAAAAGAATATTAATCAAATTAGTTGGCTTAATTTGTTTAGTAAATACAGTATATATTTCCTTCAGTTATTTTCATGCTTAAGCATGTTAAAATGTATTGTATGAGCTTCTGTTAATCTCACTGTTCTTTCTATTGCTCTATCATATTTTATCTTTCATTTAATAGCACAGCACATATTTAGAGTTTAGGGAGAACCAGTCACGTGGTGGCTGGCGGATGGTTGATGCGTCTTTGAAGTTGAAAGCGTGCGTTGCAGCCGTGAATCGTGGACCGAAACTTTGCAGCAAAACGTAACTTAAAACCGAGACTTTCAACAGAAAAGAAAGGAAAACTCAGAAAAGAAAGAAAATTGAGACGAGAGTAAGATGGCTTGAATAAAGCTGTGAACCCGTTCTTCTGATCTTAATTTGGGTTCTTTGTCTCTTTGCGTCTACATGGTTAGCCTGATTTAGATCTTCATCTCCCGCTGCATTTTTGTTCTGCCTTTGTTGAGAGCTCTTCGAAAAATTTTGTTTGGGTCTTAAGATTTTAAACTCAAAGTTCGTCCAACCTCCAGGATGAGTTCTGGCCAATTAGACACTGGCTAAATTTAGGAGGTGGCGTTCTTTTCAGTTCTGATCGTAAATCATGCGCATCTGTGCTCTCCTTACTAACAGAGAGAACAGAGGCCACAGTTTAGACATTGTCAGTATAAGAATACGAAACATTTTACACAGATTTCAATCAAGCCATCTTTTGAATCACGAGCATACGATCATACTGATATGAAACACAACACACCTTCATTCAAACATCTAACAGTTATAACCATTAAATGACTTACATGGGATTTAAACTTATTAAAACATGCACATATATTGTAGAAACAACATAGTATTATGTAATTGCATGATGTTCATCGAAACTTGTTCTGAGATGATTTTATTTATTTTGATATGTAAAGTGTGTTGGTGTGTAAAGTTTATGGGGTTTAAGAAATTCCAATCTGAGGTCATGTATAGTTCCTGCTGACGTCTGTTTTGTTCATCTCCGTGGTCCTTAACCCTCTGGGGTCTGGGGTGTTTTTGGGGTCCTTGAGATGTTCTGACATGCCCTGACATTTGTGCTTTTTTCAGTTGCTTATAAACATATTAATGGCAAAGGTGTAAATTCACTCTATATAGCACAAACAGGACTTCCATAATATGTGAGCCACATGTATGTACATGTTTTCATTTTTGAGAGAATAATGTTTATGCATGGTTATCGAAAAAACTAAAAATTAAAGTTTCTGAAATAAGGCCACAAAACACATACTAAATATGTGGCAATAAGACTTTTGACTAATGGATTTCATAGCCTAGTGTTTTTTCTTCAAAATGATATGAAAATCATCCTGCCTAATCATTCACAAAAAAACGATACATTGATTTTAGTTTTGTGAAACACTTTTAGTTTGGAAAGCCAATATGCGGATGGGGCGTAAACGCTCCAACAGCATCATGCATATTTAGTAGTTCACACCTGGTGAGACTACGTCCCTGCATACTTAATGAGCCATTCATTCAGGTGTGTCACCTATAGCTAACTTAAATATACAAGCTTCATAAAAATGATCATTCTAGGAGAAAATTTCAGATGGCATTTAGAGGCTTTTGCATCTGAACTCTTCATATATACACACACACACACATATATATATGCATGCACATACATTCTTTATAATCTTTTCAAAACTAGTCAACGTCTTTCAAAACTAAAGTATACATTTTATCATACGTATTTCAAAGTAAAGGATTCATTAGTTAGTTGATGACTTTATTTTTGACAAAACACATACAGTATATATTCCTCATCTCAGTATAGCAATAGAGTTTGCTAAAAGCTGTTCATTCAATACAGCAGTATTTGAAAATCGATCATATTTTGTAAAATTACATTTATATTTGCATTTATGTCAAAACCTAGACACTTTTAAACATCAAAAGGACATTTATTAATATGTATTCGTGTCAAAATGACAAATAAACAGATTTTCCTATTCAATTTTGCATGGAAACGCTTCCAAGACGCTTGCGTGTCGCGTGAAAAATAGGCGTCGGTTCTATTTCTAGAATGCACGCGTTTTCCACGCGGCTCGTGCCGCGCCTGAGACGCGCGTCTCACACAGGCAGTATGCAAACTCTAAACTGTTAACATGGATGGGAGCCGAAATAAAAACGGACACGCCACGCAGCTGAGACGCTTACGCCACGTATCCAGTGTTTCACCGGCCTTATCCAGCGGATGTGGGCGTTTCACAGGTTTGTATGGATCGCCTCACATTTGCGTTTGAATAGCGCGGTCTCCGTAGGCGGAGTCACATTAAAACTTAATTAGCTGAGATGAGAACGACTGACATCTCTCTCTTTACATACATATTATATAAACTGTGAATATTTGTTTTTTATAAAAATTACTTCATTTGAAAGATGAGAATTCAAGCTTCATGCCTGTGTGACTGTATGCCTGTTTAACTGAGTATTCGCTGAGTTACAGTTCATTTTCGGACGCGTTTCAGAATTGACTTCACTGACGGAGAGTAGGCAGAACTCGCATGTTTATTTTTCTTTATTTGGCGAAAAGCACAACACTTTGTTTTTATTACGAGCATACACAAAAAAAATACACACTAAACAGGATCGATTGATGTATAACACAAGCATATAAGATAAAAATGATTTTTTTTTTATTTTTTTTTTGCACTCATACGGAAAAAAACTAGCCTATCGCGCCGGCGCGATAGCCGACCTCAGGGGGTTAAGAAAGAAGGGGTCTGTTAGTTGCAGGGGTCATGTGACCTCTTGTTAGGGCCCTGAACAAAGTCGCAGTCGTTACACTTTCCACTGATGTCTGTGAAAAAGGGATGCGCTCTAGGGATAGGCGTTACTATATTTTGTTAAATATTTCACTAATTAGATACATTACTTCATAGACTGTACCCAGAAAAGTGTTATATAAATGTAACAAATTAATTCTCCTTTATCCCCATTATACTCTCTGTTGTAACTGAAGACAAACTCTCACTAGACTGAGCAGTGAAATTACACATGGGACATCTGAACAAGAAAAGCACAATGTAATTGCATACAGAATAAATCTTAGCAGAGTGATTTTTACATAATTAATGCAAAATAAAATCAAATATAAGTATTTGAATTCAGACCTCAGTGTCTGCAGGTGACAGTTTGGACTCTTCAGTCCAACAGAAAGAAGCTTCACTCCTGAATCCTGCAGGTCATTGCTACTCAGGTCCAGCTCTCTCAGGGCGGTGTTTGAGGATTGAAGAACTGAAGACAAACTCTCACAAGTTTGAACAGTGAGATAACTGCCATTTAATCTGTGTGGAGAACAAAACAAACAGCAATATTAATGTGTTATTCATGTAGGGTTTATAACATGGGTTCTCAACTCAGGCCCTTGAGATCCACTTTCTGGCAGAGTTTAGCTCAAACCCTTATCAAATACAATTGAAATTACACATGGGACACCTGAACAAGAAAAGCACAATGTAATTGCATACAGAATAAATCTTAGCAGAGTTATTTTAACATAATTAATGCAAAATAAAATCAAATGTTAGTATTTAAATTTCAGACCTCAGTGTCTGCAGGTGACAGTTTGGACTCTTCAGTCCGTCAGAAAGAAGCTTTACTCCAGAATCCTGCAGGTCATTGCTACTCAGGTCCAGCTCTCTCAGGGTGGTGTTTGAGGATTGAAGAACTGAAGACAAACTCTCACAAGTTTGAACAGTGAGATTACAGCTATGTAACCTGTGTGGAGAACAAAACAAACAGCAATATTCATGTGTTATTCATGTAGGGTTTATAACAGGGGTTCTCAACTCAGGCCCTTGAGATCCACTTTCTGGCAGAGTTTAGCTCAAACCCTTATCAAATACACCTGAACAAGCTAATCAAGGTCATCTTGATTACTAGCCAGCAGCCATGTCACCCTGTAGCCCAAGACTGGTTGCCCACTGAAGCTAAGCAGGGCTGGGCCTGGTTAGTACCTGGATGGGAGACCTCCTGAGAAAAACCAGGTTGCTGCTGGAAGAGGTGCTAGTGAGGCCAGCAGGGGGTGCTCACCCTGTGGTCTGTGTGGGTCCTAATGCCCCAGTATAGTGATGGGGACACTATACTGTCAAAAGAGCACCGTCCTTCGGATGAGACGTAAAACCGAGGTCCTGACTCTCTGTGGTCATTAAAAATCCCAGGATGTCTTTCGAAAGAGTAGGGGTGTAACCCCGGCATCCTGGCCAAATTTGCCCAGTGGCCTCTGTCCATCATGGCCTCCTAATCATCCCCATATACTGATTGGCTTCATCACTCTGTCTCCTCTCCACCAGTAAGCTGGTGTGTGGTGGGCGTTCTGGCGCAATATGGCTGCCGTCGCATCATCCAGGTGGATGCTGCACATTGGTGGTGGTTAAGGAGATTCCCCCTTCTATGTAAAGCGCTTTGAGTGCTGAGAAAAGCGCTATATAAATGTAATGAATTATTATTATTATTATTATTTACTAGAAATTTGCAGTCAGGTGAGTCTGATCAGGGTTGGAGTTAAACTCTGCAGGAAAGTGGATCTTGACCCATGGTTTAGAGACACTTGTTCATGCTTTCATCACCAGCAGGGTGGATTATTGTAATGGACTCCTCCCTGGCCTTCCCAAAAAGACCATAAGACAGTTGCAGCTCATACAGAACGCTGAGCAGAACCACAACATATGAGCACATCACACCAGTGCTCAGGTCTTTACAATGGCTCCCTTTAGGATTGATTTTAAAGTATTATTACTTATATATATGGCCTAGGACCTCAATACATTGCAGATATGAATATAAACACTGAATATAAACCCAACAGATCACTCAGATCATTAGGATCACATCAGCTAGAAACACCAAGGGTTCACTCTAAGCATGGCGAGTCTGCTTTTAGCTATTATGCTGGAACCAGCTTCCAGAAGAGATCAGATGTGCTCCTACTGTAGTCACATTCAAATCCAGACTCAAAACACTTCTGTTTAGCTGTGCATTTAATGAATGAGCAACTGTGCCACTGTTCATCTGACTGTTTGTACTGTACTGCATTTTATTTTTATTCTAAACTGTTTTAATTATTCTTATTTCTTTTGATTATTTTAATTATTCTATTTAAAGCACTTTGAATTACCATTGTGTATGAAATGTGCTATATAAATAAACTTACCTTGCCTATAATCTGAAGCACACATAGCACACATAAAATCCCCAGAGTAAAATGAACACTGCTCAGTGTTCATATGTGTCCACTGTACAAACTACAAATGATGAAAAGATGAAATCAACTAAATATAAAATAAGACATTAAATCTCTCAACATCTCGCCAGAGGATGATTAAACATCCACTAACCAGGGGGATTTTAATTTTTAACCATGACAATGACATATCCAGAGCCGGTCCTCCCTATATGCAAAGTACGCAAGTTGCCTGAACCACCAGTGGCCCCCTTGCTCTCAAAGATGATTTCATGACTAGGTGTTACGTTCTCCTCCCAGTCTAGGGATCAGGAGGGAAAGTAACAAAGAAAAAAGATATGATAAAAAAAAGGTAACGAAGAGACATAAAATTACGTGAAGAACACACTTCAGCCTCAGTCCCAGAGTGAAAGCAAACACAACTTCAACTACATTTCCCAGATAATCCAAAATGAGCAAAGCTAATAAGATCACAGGTAGAGAAATCAACACTAGAAAGCAAACTTCTTAGCACTTCTCAATCACTTCTTAGCACTCAACAAATGAGTATAGGTCCACTCCTAACTCAAGGATAAGCACAGTTCTCACAAAATACACAGTCTCAGTCTGAGGCTGGGGGAGAAGTGTTCCTCAGCACAGACTCCTCTGAGTGCTGCATTAATACTCTGCTCAGACTCAGGTTAATTACAATCAGCTGCAACTCGTTGTGAGCATGCCTGAGTGAGAGAGAGTGAGGGAGAGAAACAGAGCCCAACACAAGCATTTTCTCACAACAGATTATATTAACCCCCTGAGGTCGGCAATCACGCCGGCGTGATCTGCTCGTTTTTTTTTATATCAGTGCAAATTACTCTGATTTTGATTTTACATACTTGTATTGTACATCATTCAAAACTGTTAAATGTCTTCTTTTATTTGTGTACACTCATAATAAAAACAAAATGTTGTGTTTTTCGTAAAACAAAGAAAATAAACATGATGCGCGTTCTGCCGTCTCTCTCAATGTGAAACTCATTCTGAAACGCGACAGAAAATGACCTGTAACTCAGCGAATGTTTGTCACACAGACTTGAAACGCATGTCTATACAACGCTTGGAATCTCTATTTTTAAAGTATGTAAATTATATAAAAAAACAAATATTCTATTTTTAAGTAATCCATACGAAAGCAGCGCCATGTACAGTTTCTCAAACGCATTATATTCTATAATGTGACCACACCCACGCGCGCACGAGCGATTGACATGCAAATGATCCATGCGGAGAAACGCAGACCTGTAAACGCCCTCATCACCTCAAAACAAAGAAGCAGAGACTTCGTAACTTACTCTTCTCTGCTTTCAACGGATTTGGACAACTGTAAGCTGTGCTGTGCTGTGCTGTTTACCTTGAATTTACCTCGGATTTACCTCAGAAGAACGCGATTTGAAGATGAGAAGATTTTAAAGGTAAGACATGTTAAACTGGTCGTGCCAGATTAAAATGTATGTTATGAAATGAGTTTGGAGTAAAAACATGAACTAAGCCTAATGTCATATATGTACATGTAGACAGAAACATGAAATGTGAAATGTGAACTAGAATGATAGGTAACCTTTCAGTGCTTGTATAGCCTACGTGTTCAACACGAGGATGTTTTTATATTCTAATAAAACACAGCATGGTAAAAGTAGGCTAATATATATATATATATATGTGTGTGTGTATTCTGTACATTTTAAAAAGCTATTTTAACCTGAAAAATCTAAAATGTATTCCCCAAATTGTGCAGCATAGTTTCTCTTGATATCAGCATGTTCACAGCTGTTTTGTTGTTGTTGTTGTTTTTAGAGGAACAAGATGCCACTGAATAAGTCCTGCTGACTTCAACATTCACATAAGTCTCCATACATGAACATGCTAAAGTGAAAAATCAAACACCATGGAAATGAAAGGTATGTACTATGTTTCAGGAATGGCACAAAGGTGTGTGACAGTTCAAGTCTCTGTCTTTAGTTCAGTGTGTTAAATAATGTGGTTTTTTTTGTCATTATGTTGTGTTGTAAATACATTAAAAACAATCAAAAAGCCATTATTTTTTAAATCTCCTCATTCTTTGTGCAAGATTGCTCAGAATGATAGGGGCCTGATAGCTCCTAATAGGGCCATTAGGGAGTGTCTTTTGTCTTTCTCAGGTGAGAAAAGCTTACATAATAATGAGATGTCCACGCCTCTTGCATAGAGCTTTCTCACACAAAACACGTTGTAAAATTTTTAAATCAATATATTGTCTTCTCTGAATGAGCAGTCAGGATGATTTTCACATAGTTTTGAAGCAAATATTCTAGGCTATGTCATACAATTTTCAAAAGTCTTGTGAAGAAATAATCAGTATGGGTTTCATGAGCTTATTTCAGTGAGAATTTTTTTTAGTTTTTTCACAAACCGCGCATAAATGTTATTATCTCAAAACTACAAACTTTTATATACTTGCTGCTGATATATTATTGTAGCAGAGTTTGTGCTGAATACAGTGTAATCAGACTTTAGCCATGAAAATGTCACAAGTAACAGAAATAAGCACAAATGTCAGAGCATGTCAGAACACCTCCAGGGCCCAGAAAACAGCTCAGACCTCAGAGGGTTAAAGACCCTGGGACGTAACACTAGGGCTCCACGATTAATAGAATTTTCATCTTTGATTTTGTCTTTGAACTTCGATTATGAAAACACCATTTCCTTTAAAGCAGTGCGCTGTCGCCCTTCCTACGTAACATCCAAATCAGTCAAATCATGTAACGTGACTGTCATACACATAACGTGGATGTCAGCAGTCACTCGGACTTGCTACTTTGGGGGGGTTGAATCTTATATATTATATCCTACATTTTTCAATTGTAGTCTTTTAAAGAGGCATCTAAAAAAAAACTAATTGCAATCTAGGGTTGTCAAAAATATAGATTTTTCGATACGTATCGATACTGAAATATCTGAAACTCTTCCGCAGGATACACAAGACCAGCTGCGCCTTCTCGCTCTCTAATCTCTTCAACAGTAAGTTGACACACAAACCCGCCTCCCTTCTTTCACTCGTTTCATTTGCTCTGGATGAATACCCAAAGTGCACACACATAAAGACATAACTTTGGAAAACCACTAGCCACAGTGGCTGGTGAGCAAAAAAGTTAATGTCAAGCCCTGCATACTGAATGAAACTGAACGAACAGATTAAGAGGTTTTATTGTTTATAAGGATGCACTGACAGGGCCCTCAGACAAGGTTTTGCTTAGGGCCCCCAGAAGTCTAAGCCCAACACTGGAAATACATGAATTCACATCTATTTGTGCTTGAATGGACACAGGCAAAAATATGTCAAAATTCCTGTCTCTGCTAGTGTCCTCAAAAACACGTCACTTACAGATGTGGCCATTAATAATGCACACTTTTTCCCACAATATCATTCATGCCGAATGCTGCTGAATCCTGTCAGCACATTTTTTAGAATTTAAATAAATGTGTTCACAGAACCTACAGGTATCTACCTACTGTATCTACAGGCCAGACCAAATTGCAATTTGCAATTATTCGTCTTTGACCGATTGTGTCTTTGACAGGTTCTGATTAATTCGGTTCGAGAAATTGTCAACGGGGGGGGGGGGGCTGATTAATTCGGTTCGACAGTAGAGATAAAATCCCGAGGCACACACGCACACTAGCACACACGCAAGGTCTCTCGCTCCCTCTCTCTGCCGTGCATGCGCTAACCTTGCGCGCTCTTGCTTCTGGGAGATTTTAACTGATTTGCGGGCATCAGGGAGCCGCTATCAATATGCGGGAGACTTGGGATGTCTGATATAATTTGATAACAATAAAATAAAAGCTTTATTGCCATGAATGAATGAATGAATGAATGAAGGCATTTATATAGCGCTTTCATATGTACTACTGTACACCCAAAGCGCTTTACAATCATATCAGGGGATCTCTCCTCAACCACCACCAGTGTGTAGCATCCACTTGGATGATGCGACGGCAGCCACAGTACAATGGCGCCAGTGCGCTCACCACACACCAGCTATAGGTGGAGAGAGGAAAGAGAGTGATAGAGCCAATTCAATGTAAGGGGATTATTAGGAGGCCATGATTGGTAAGGGCCAATGGGTGGAATGTGGCCAGGACACCGGGGTTATACCCCTACTCTTTACGAGAAATGCCATGGGATTTTTAATGACCACAGAGAGTCAGGACCTCGGTTTTACGTCTCATCCGAAGGACATGACCATTTTATCGTATTTTTGTGTTCATTGAGTTAAACTAAAACCTTTTTATCATATGTATGACCATAAATTACAGAGTAAGAGTTTACTCTCTTAGAAGGAAAAATAAATAGTGGTCGCGCCGCCACCTCACACGCACACAGCAAAAGTTCTTGAATTGCTACCTTGATATTGCAGCGTGTTCATATTTAAAACTAGATGTACCGCATCACGGTACAAAATATGACCGCCGCTCAGGCCTGCACTGGCTTTCCACAAAAATAAATGACGTGGAGTAATTTGGCTGTATTGCGTGTTTATGTATATACCTAAAAAAAGTAATAGTATGTGCATGTCTGTCTGTGTGTGTGTGTGTGTGTGTGTGTGTGTGTTTGTGTATGTGTGTGTCTGTGTGTGTGTGTGTGTGTGTCTGTGCGTGTATGTATGTGTGCGCGTGTGTGTTTGTGTGTCTGTGCATGTGGATTTGTATGTGTGTGTATGGGTGTGTGTATGTGCGTGTGGATGTCAGTGTGTGTGCATGCTTGCGTTTGTTTGTATTCCTGCATGTGTGTGTGTGACAGTATCATCCTAAACCAGCAACCCTTCGCTCAACAGCACCATCTACAGGCCGATGAGTGTACAGTCACTAAATGTGCACATAAATGAATTTATTTTATACCCCCCCCCCCCCCCCCCCCCCCCATGGATGAAATTCTACAAAACTTAGCAGAGGACACCCCCAGAGGATGTCAAGTTAATCATACACATGAAATATGGTGCAGTTCTGAACATCTCCACTGAAGATAGGGGCGATTAAAGCAGAATAATATTGCATTTTCATTTTTTATGGGAGGGGCGCAAATCACAAATGAGTGATTATGGGCTAGGTTGATGTGGGCCCTTAAGAGTGGGCCCTACATACCATAAAAATTTCTTCATCCTCGGTGCCACGGTTCAGGTAGTTATTTAGGAAAAACTGCATTTTTTTGGGTTTGGGGGGGCCCAGCGCGCAGGGGGGGGGAGTGGCCCCCGGGGACCAAACGAAATTTTTCCGTAGAAGTCTAGTGGGGCTACATGCCCACCAAATTTCATGTTCCCCGGTGTTTCGGTGTCCCTGGTATCGTTGACGAAAAATTTACGGGGGCCCCAGCGCAGGGGGGGAAGTGGCCCCCGGGGACCAAACGAAATGTTTCCGTAAAAGTCTAGTAGACCAACATACCATAAAAATTTCTTCATCCTCGGTGCCACGGTTCAGGTAGTTATTTAGGAAAAACTGCATTTTTTTGGGTTTGGGGGGGCCCAGCGCGGGGGGGAGTGGCCCCCGGGGACCAAACGAAATTTTTCCTTAGAAGTCTAGTGGGGCTACATGCCCACCAAATTTCATGTTCCCCGGTGCTTCGGTGTCCCTGGTATCATTGACGAAAAATTTACGGGGGCCCCAGCGCGGGGGGGGAAGTGGCCCCCGGGGACCAAACGAAATTTTTCCGTAAAAGTCTAGTAGACCAACATACCATAAAAATTTCTTCATCCTCGGTGCCACGGTTCAGGTAGTTATTTAGGAAAAACTGCATTTTTTTGGGGTTTGGGGGGGCCCAGCGCGGGGGGGGGGGGAGTGGCCCCCGGGGACCAAACGAAATTTTTCCGTAGAAGTCTAGTGGGGCTACATGCCCACCAAATTTCATATTCCCCGGTGTTTCGGTGTCCCTGGTATCGTTGACGAAAAATTTACGGGGGCCCCAGCGCAGGGGGGGGAAGTGGCCCCCGGGGACCAAACGAAATTTTTCCGTAAAAGTCTAGTAGACCAACATACCATAAAAATTTCTTCATCCTCGGTGCCACGGTTCAGGTAGTTATTTAGGAAAAACTGCATTTTTTTGGGTTTGGGGGGGCCCAGCGCGGGGGTGAGTGGCCCCAGGGGACCAAACGAAATTTTTCCTTAGAAGTCTAGGGGGGCTACATGCCCATCAAATTTCATGTTCCCCGGTGCTTCGGTGTTTTTGGTATCATTGACGAAAAATTTACGGGGGCCCCAGTGCGGGGGGGGAAGTGGTCCCCGGGGACTAAACGAAATTTTTCCGTAAAAGTCTAGTAGACCAACATACCATAAAAATTTCTTCATCCTCGGTGCCACGGTTCAGGTAGTTATTTAGGAAAAACTGCATTTTTTTGGGTTTGGGGGGGCCCAGCGCGGGGGGGGGAGTGGCCCCCGGGGACCAAACGAAATTTTTCTTTAGAAGTCTAGTGGGGCTACATGCCCACCAAATTTCATGTTCCCCGGTGCTTCGGTGTCCCTGGTATCGTTGACGAAAAATTTACGGGGGCCCCAGCGCGGGGGGGGGGGAAGTGGCCCCCGGGGACCAAACTAAATTTTTCCGTAAAAGTCTAGTAGACCAACATACCATAAAAATTTCTTCATCCTCGGTGCCACGGTTCAGGTAGTTATTTAGGAAAAACTGCATTTTTTGGGTTTGGGGGGGCCCAGCGCGGGGGGGGAGTGGCCCCCGGGGACCAAACGAAATTTTTCCTTAGAAGTCTAGTGGGGCTACATGCCCACCAAATTTCATGTTCCCCGGTGCTTCGGTGTCCCTGGTATCGTAAAAAAAAAAAAAAAAACTTTGACAATCCCTATATGACCGCTTTCGCTAGCTACGCTAGCGGCGGTCATAATAAAATACAGTCAACCAAACATATAAGACATTACACTGCTCAATTTGAATAGTCTGTATTTCTGTGACATTTAGAATGACCACCACCTCACTGCTGTTATATGGGAAAGATGATATTTTATGTCAATAATGCCAGTGAAGTACAACGTTTATAGCCCAATGAGAAATGTTGGCTTTTTTCACTTTAAATTAATTTATTTTGCATCTTATTAAGCCTGGTTTTATTTTAAATAAACAAACCTGAATAGGCTATATATCCATAGAAGCTGGCATGGTGTTACATAAGAAAAGAGAGATATTATATTATAGCCTAAATATTATTAATATTATTATTATAAACTAGGCTACATTTAAAAAAAGTTTTTAAAAATAATAATACTGAAGGAATGCAAGAACAGAAACGTTCCTGATTCTGCTTGGAGTGCACCAATGGAATGTATGTTTTAAAAAAAGGTTACAATAGCTGGATAAAATGGATAAAAACCTTTTCTTATAGAATAAAAAAATGATAAATACACCAGCGTCACCTAGAAATACAATTTGCCCAAAGCCAGTCTAAAGAAGTTATATTTCATGTTTGAGAATGATCCAACAAATTCTGAGATTCCTCCGAGGATTTTCCTCTGACTATTCCCTTTTCCAAAACCAGTCAATTAGAGCCACAAAGTGACCCTTGGTAAGAAAATGATCAGGGGACTTGAGAAAGTGTCACATTTTGTCATTGTCATGTTTCTGTGTCTTGTCATGTGATTCCCTGTTTGTCATGTGATCCTGCCATGTGTCTTGTCATTGGTTAAAGCGAGCATGTTTCACATTAACATTTAATCATTTAGCAGACGCTTTTATCCAGAGCAACTTCTAAATGAGAACAATAAAAGCAATCGAACCAACAAGAGGGCAACAGTTTGTGAGTGCTGTGTCCCAGTTAGTCTAGCAAAGTGCAAGTTTTTTTTTTTTTTTTTATAGAGAAACAACAGAATAAAAAAGCATAGAATAAAGTAATTAAGTGCTAGTATTACAGTTTTTTTCAATCGCTAACAAGCGCTTACCCATACTTCAGATACTTTTTCTAAACTCTTAACACAGACTCACACCTACAAAACACAATTGGCCAAATGGTTAATTGTCTTCTCAAAAACACATTTTGTTAAATATATACTAACTCTTCATTTCAAAACAGAACACATGTTTCTCTGCACAGACTAACTTTACCAAAACACTGGAAATCTGACTCAAAATGAATTTTTTCTGTCAAAGAATAACACTTGTTTTCACTTCACAAGGTACATGCAGTCAATCAAAGTACACCAGGTTTCAAAATACTGGCTGTTGTTGACATTACTAAAACTGCATAGACTTTTATGTTTCCGTTTTACAGGTATTTGCATGCAAAACGTGCAATCCACCGTTTTACACTAAATTCTTGGTTGGGAACTGTCCACATGTACAGTACTGTTCACATTCATAAACATTCCAGTAAAAAGCAAATCAGTTTTTATTCCTTTACTGTTTACTACAGGAGGTACAGTAGAAACACGGTTTGATAGAACAGAAAAAGTTTTACAGTATTGCTTACAGTGAACAAATTATCCATGAAACACACAAGAGCATTCTGAACAAAAAAACAACAGCAAAAAAAAAGGGGTTGTTTTTTTTTTTGCCCGGTTAAACCCTGCCTCGTTTACATAAATGAATTTGTGCAGTGTCTGATTAGCCTCCCACAAAATTACTGTATCTAATCTCTGCGATCTTCAGGGTTAGGCCACATGTTTTCATCAAGATCACATCTGATATCATCAAGGCGATGCACCTGGGATAAAACTGCTTGGTATGTCGGATCCACCCTTGGAGCCAGCATCCATGGCTTCAAGGAGGGACATCTGGTCATGTGGCTGATGGTCATAAACCTTCCACCTTCACATTACATTTTGTCCAGGTTGACGCCTTTTGGCCAGATTGAATCCTGCCTCATCTATATGTATATGAATTCATGAGGGGCCTGGTTGGCCTCCAGTTCCATAACTCTCAAAACAAAGTTTATGTAAATCATGTCATTACTGTATACTATACTGTAACCTATTACTGTGTAGGTTACCTACTTGCAAAGTGCAAAGCTTATAGAACTGGACATTGAATTGAATATACTACACTATACCTGGACATATTGTCGTTGTAGCTCCTTGACTCTCTCACTGATATATTGTTTTTGAACTGATATCATTGCAGAAGCAGAGGTTTTTATAAACGTTCATATTGTGAAATATTAGTACAATTTGAAATAACTGATTTCTGTTTAAAAATATGTATGTCATGTAATAAATTGTGTAAAATGTAATTTATTCCTGTGATGAAAAGCTGAATTTTCAGCATCATTACTCCAGGAAGATGCATATGGACTCGAAAAGCTTGTTTCTTCATGACATTGTTCAAAAGAAACACATTTTGCTAGCAATCAAAATCACATTTTGCTAAAATCCTGAAATTTACAAAAATGGTAAAAGTTTCATGTAAATGGTAAATAAATGCAGTCCATACTGTATATAAGGTTTGGAATATTGTTTTTGCTATTGTGGGATGTCGTGTGTTAACATTTGTAAATACTACAAAAACAATCTATCATTTTGTTGGGAGGTATAGCTTGTCTGTTAAGAAAATGTAAGCATTATGGAAATGTGTTCACTGACTGCATATTTTGTGAAAACGACAAGAAATGTGTGAATGGTATGGCCACAAAAGACCGATGCTGTGCTAATTGTGTTTAGAGTTTTGAAAATGTGACATCTGGTTGGACAAACGTTTGTTAGCGACTGAAAAAAACTGTAATGGGTCAAGTGATGATGAACAAGATACATCTTTTCTTAAAAATGACTCCAGATTCAGCTTGAGTTGGGCAGGTCATTCCACCAGCTTGGAACAGTCCAGGTAAAGGTCTGTGAAAGTGATTTTGTGACTCTTTGGGATGGCACGTCAAGGCACCGTTCACCCGAAAGCTTCTGGAGGGCGCATAAGTCTGAAGTATTGAGTTTAGGTATAGGGGTGCAGAGCCAGTGGTTGTTCTGTAGGCAAACATCAGTGTCTTGAATTTAATGCGAACAGCTGTAGACAGCAAGTGCAAACTGATGAAGAGAGGCGTGACGGGCCCTCTGTTTGGCTAGTTAAAGACTTAACGTGGCTTAATTAATTACAATGTAATTAACTAAAATTGAAATAAAGATTTAATATACACCTTGGTAATAAATGATACTATTTACAGGCATGCAGATGCAGACTCATTAAGCATTTTCTTTATAACAGCTTTCCATGCGGAAGAAAACAGCATAAAAATATTGTTTTTCCACTCTGTTTACGGTGTCGTCGTCTTAGGAGTAGTTGATGTTGATGACAAGAAAATGTGCAAGATAATAGTTTTCCCAGGTTGTTGTTTTAGTACATAACGCCACATAGAGCATTTTAAAATGTCCCAGTGACATGGTTTTAACGCATTGCTTTTAATGAGAATTGAGAAACATTTCATGTCAAACCTCCACGTAGGGCATGATTATTTTGAGTATAATTTGGTCATGACATTTGTTATATTGGAGTATTTTAACCGCCAGCTACATCTCACATAGGTTATTGCCTCCTAAACCTTTACAATTTCTCAATGTAAACAATATATAACACATAACAGCCAAACAAAAAAATTCACAGTAATTTAAATGTCATTTTGACCTTTATTCATTTGAAAAAGAGGGAAGATGATAATGTGTTTGAACACTAAACAAGAGGCTAAGATTTAGAAAGTAAATGTAGCGTTTATAAATTATGGGAATGATTTTTTTGCTGTTGATTCTTTTTTCATGATATTTCTTTAGGAGGCACTGTCTACATTGTCTGTTTAGAGGAAACACCACTGGTTCATTCATACTTCAGTTCACACAGGGGAAAGAGTCTGCAAGCCATAGTTATGAGACACCTTTTCATACACACTTTTGAACACAGTGAATCAGCGAATGTGAAAGTAAAACCTGAGTATGTTGAGTTGACAACAAGATATTTCCAACTGTATGTTAACTTTTAATTGTTGTGAAATTGTGTAATTACTCACAGGGCTTTTCTGCAGCATCTCACAGCTGGAACGAGTCTCTTGTAGCCATCTGGTGATGAAGTGAACCTCTTTGGGTTGAGCTCATCCAGCACCTTCTCTGATGTCAGCAGTGTGTAGGCCAGCACTGTGCACATCGAAGAGGAGAGTCCCCTTCCTGAATGATCATCTGGACCGAGGTATCTCTGGATGTCCTCATATAATGAATTATCTTTGAGCTCAAGTAAGCAGTAAAATAGGTTGACTGAAGCTTCATCTGAGATGTTCCGCTGTAGTGCTTGTTTAATGTATTCAGTTGTTTGTCTGATGCTCTCTGTGGTGTCTTCAGTGTCTGTGGTGTCTTCAGTGTCTGGGAACAGGCCTTTGAGCAGTTTCTGACTGGATTCCAGTGAAATGCCCATCAGAAACCGCAGGAAGAGGTCCAGATGTCCTCTCTTACTCTCCATGGCTTTACCAACAGCCTTTTGCAGTAGCTCATGTAATGTGATATCTCGTTTGGGCTTCTCAAAGAAAAACTGAAGCTCCTGCATGTTCTTGTTCAGGTAACAGAGGAACACATGCACTGCAGCAAGAAACTCTTGAACACTCAGATGCACAAAGCAGAAGATCTTTGACTCATGAAGTCCATCTTCCTTCTTAAAGATCTCAGCGATCATACCTGTGAACTCTGTGTGTTTCCGCTCTGTCTCTTTACTCACATCAATACCGCCTGATTTCAGATCTTCCTCATAGAAGACAACTTTTTCCTTCTTCAGCTGTTCAAACGCTAGCTTGGCCAACTTTAATATCATTTCTCTATTTGATTGTAAGAGCTTTGTACGTTGTCTTTCTGTTTTTCTATCGTACTTCTGGTTCTTCATGTTCATCTGTATCAGCAGGAAGTGAATGTACATTTCAGTGAGTGTTGTGCTGATGTTCTCTGCATTGTTCTTGATGAGGATATTCTGAAGGACTGTGGCCGTGATCCAGCAGAACACGGGAATGTGGCACATGATGTAGAGACTACGAGACGTCTTAATGTGTGAGATGATTCTGGAGGCCGCAGTCTCATCTGTGATCCTCTTTCTGAAGTATTCCTCCTTCTGCTGGTCAGTGAATCCTCTCACCTCTGTGAACAAACCCACATGCTGAGGAGGGATCTGATTGGCTGCTGCTGGTCGTGAGGTCACCAAGACGAGAGCTGACGGAAGCAGAGTCCCTTTGACCAGACTTGTAAACAGCACGTCTACTGATGATTCTTTCTCAACAGTGTTTAATGATCTATTTTTAAAATTCAAAGACAACTGACTCTCGTCAAGTCCATCAAATATAAATGCTAGCTTGCGTTCCTTATATAACTTTGCTTTCTCCAGGTCCTTCAGGTCCTCCAGTATAGGATAAAATTCCAGCAGAAGCTTATGGAGACTAAACTCTTTATTTTGCATCAAGTTAATCTCTCTGAATGGAAGCAGGAACACACAGTCTATATTCTGATTGGCTTTTCCTTCTGCCCAGTCCAGGATGAACTTCTGTACAGAGACAGTTTTTCCAACGCCAGCAATGCCCTTTGTCAGCACAATCTTTTCCTCATTGTTTTTCTTCAATTCTGTAAATATATCATTGCATTTGATGGGTTTGTCCTGTGTTTGTTTGTTCTTGAAAACATCATCAATCGTCAGAACCTCATGTTCCTGATTGACATCTGCCATATCTCCCTCTGTGATGAACAGTTCTGTGTAAACAGCTTTGAGATCTGCCTCTTTGCCCTCAAATATATATTTTGCTTTCTTCTTCATGTTGGTTTTGTGTTTTTCCAAAAACTTTAGCAAATTCTCTGTTTTAAAAAAATAATGTAAGCAAATTAAATTACAGGCAAAAAGAGTTTTATTTTTAAGCCACACTTTTTATTAGGTGCCTTTACTCTGTACTAACATTTAATACAAGACTATGGATTTACTGTGTGACTACACTTTGTTCTGGATTATTCCCACATTTCTGCTAATGAGTTATGAGTTTGGTTAAGGGTTAGGATTATAGGGGTCAGAGTTAGCTTCTGGGGTCAAGGGTTGGGCTACAGTTAGGGCTAAAGTTAACTGTAACTACAAATGTTAATTAAATTCATGTACTTGCTGTCAAATACAGGCTGTTGAATGCTTGATTCTGATTGGCTGACAAACTTTCTAAGGTTTGCAATTATTTTCCAGGAAATGCACAGCTTTGTTCCAGGCAGGTCTACACACACACACACACACACACACACACACACACACACGTGCCCCACAACTTTTTCAAAAAAAGTTTTGCAACTGAAAAGCTACATGCCATTTCTCTGAATTCATAAATACATCCAACATGTCTAAATCATTTAAGACGTCTATAATGAAGAAATGATGGTTGCACCTTCTAACTGTTTCTCTGGTGTCTCCGTCAATAAGGTGTTTTGTGGCTCTGTGAGGAAAGAGAAAATGAGTACATTTATACAAAGGAAAGAGACAATAGATACAATTACACAGAAGAATAAAGTGACAAGTACCTAAAGCATTTCTGAACAATATGGCGACACACTAAACTTCCTTAAGAATAGGATTCACAACTACTGAACATTATTTCGATACATGATTGTTCATAAGCAGTGTGTCTCAGAAAGCACAGTTATTGTGTATTTTTAATCATTACAGTTTATTATATTATGTTTTTTTTATTTGAATTGCATTATAGTCCTTATTATATAAACTACATTACCATGTCCTGCAGTGTTTATGCTGCAGTTGAAGAACATTGAGCCTGTGATGGTGTTATCAGTGAGTACAGGAGCATTTACATTTGCTCCTGTTTCAGCTTTCACATCAACAACACTGACTCCAGTGTGAGCATTGCTGCTCATCTGGCCTGGAATAGAGATAGAGAGATTAATTACATTGCTTAAATCACAACTTTAACATTTCTGATATCTTTTATCACTATTACCTTCTTTTAGTTTTTTGTTTTCCAGCTCATCTAGTGTGTTATCATCATGCTGTTTAACAGATGCCATTGTCCTTTACTGACTTACAGCTGTTGGACAAGAACACACATGTCTATAATGAATCATATGTTATCAGACACTTTCCAAAAATACAAAAAAGAGCAGAGTATAAGTGCCGTCAATCGATTTAAAAATAATTAACTAATAATTTTTGGGGGATCTTTGGTCATTTTTTGGTAATCGCGATAAACAAAGTTTTTAAGATATGTAATGGAAATTTTACATTTAGATGTGTTCTTTTACATTTAGGTGTGTGCAACTTGTTAACGTTGAACATTTATTTTTACTCATAAGCATTTAAAGAAATATAATCATATAGGCTTGCAGGGGCAAAATGTTCTGGGTAGCAAAGAGACTATGATTACTCAAAGTGACCTATTGTGTACTTCAAGTGTGAAAAGTATGTGCGCAGCTTTGATGAAAATAGAGATAGGCAAAATGTGTGAAATCGAGCAGCAGCTAATAACAGGAAACTTTTGCAGACATGGTATATTTTTGCAGACATGGTATTGTCCTGTCTAGATAGAATTTATGTTAGAAGAGATCTCGAACAAGACGTGTTGCCTTTTAAGGTAAACCAAGGCGATCTTTTGAGACAGACCAGGATGTGTTAAGGGTATATAAGCTTGGCAAAAAGGAGAAGTCAGCGCCTTCTCATATCAGACTCTGACTGATGTGTGAACAGCCAATTTCTTGCAAGAAATAAAGATCTTTATAACTTTTGAAATTTCCAGCTGTCTTCCAATTATTATTTAAAGTTGAGAAAAGAATTTCCACAACAAATGGCGACGAGGATGGGATATCGCAAAGCTGATGACCTCCGTGGACGAAGCAATTGATTGAACATCCCAAAGACAAGAAAGTCTCTGGCTCCGATACCCCAACGCTAAAACTGCAAGGGACGGGAGAATTGTAGACACCACGGCAGGCCTAGGTGGACGCGATCCCGAATAAAAGAACCAAGCTGCAAAAGCACGGTGAGGGAAAATTATTTACGTGAGTAAATAAGAAAATTATTTGCGTATTGAATATTTTTCCTAAAAGGGTCAGGAGTTTGGAATAAGCCTGAAAGTAATTTCCAAACAGGGTTTGAGAATAAGCCTGATAGTAATTTCTCAAATGCCATGTGTTAATTGTTTTCCCAGAAGGGCCAGAGTTTGAGAATAAGCCTGATAGTAATTTCTCAAACGTCCAGACAAGGTGCTGTTTGAAATAAGCCTGATAGTAATTTTCGAACATTTAAGAAGGCACTTGTTTGGGAAAAAGACCTAGCATCGACGGATGTGGGCATTTTGAAAGTCCTAAATTGACGGATTTAGGCAGGCGTGGTGGCCACGCTGGGGGGAAGAATTAACACAGTAAATATAGTGCGTGGTGACCACGCAGCGGAAAAATTTAAATACGCAAATATAAATACTGTTGAGTAAAATTAGTGCAAAAATGAGTAATGTTAATGATAAAGAGTTGGAGACAGTGGATTTCTCAAAAGGGAATTATTGTTCCATGACCAAGAAAAATGGAACGGGGTGGCATCATAGGATACCACAGTTAATAATATTGTACGGATTTAATGTGTGTTTAATGTCTGAGTGTAAGCCATCTGCAAAAGACAAAGGAAAATTGGACAAAAAACAAGTCCAAAAAATATACAGAAAAAGATAATTATGACTTTGATGGTCGAATTATGGATGTATGGTTAAATGAGGCAATTACCAGACAAAGAAGACAGATAAACGCAGCATTAGCACCATTAGAGAGTACAAATAGTAGAGAGACAAAGGCAGAGGAAGCCAGAAAAACTTTACTAAACTCTGTTTCTAATTCTTCCGAGGAAATGAGATGCATGAAAACCCGCCTGGCTGAGGACGACCGCTGTCCGGCTCTCTACTCCCCCTACCAACCACCACCAGCAGTGGCCCTCCACGAACCACAAAGACAACCAGGAGCAATGGGAGGTCAAGATCCTGAGGAAGGCAAAGAAGAAGAGGGAACGAGTCTGCAAGCAAGACCACCAAAACACCCATATCGAAGCCTGCTAGGTTCGATCACCCTGCCCTCTGCTCCTCCAGACTACACTCCTCCATCTCCAAAATTCGTAAATGTTCACCAACCCAAAGAGAAGCACAGGCCAGACAATCAAAGATAAGTATCTGAAAACTGTTTTTCTGGACGGTCTGGACCCTGAAATAGGGAAAAAGGTCAAAACGTCTTGTGTGGGGTACCACCAAGCGCGGCTAGAAGAAATCCGACGACACGCAACACATCAACAAAGGCTGCTGAGAGACCAAGCCAAGAACAAACAGAAAAAGACTGACAAAGACACTCAACTGGCTCTGCTGAAGATGGGGTGGAAGAGGACGTGGAATGGGTGACCAACCCGCAATGGACCCTGAAGCTTGTTAAATTGTGGGCGAAAAGGACACTGGAGAAATGACTGTCCGGATCCTCCAAAGAAGAGAGGATTCCAACAGCCACCAAAGCCACAAGGAGATTGAAAGAAGGAGGGGGAGGGGAGCGACGGTGAAGGGTCTGACTCCCAGGTGGTAAATATGTCTAATCTTATCTCTTTTTCTGCTCCTTGCAATGAAGAAAATGTGCTTGCTGTTTCTTGCAATGAAGAAAATATGCTTGCTGACACTGAACTTTTGGTATAAAGCATTTGCAAAATTACCAATGATTGACATTAGTGTTGAGGGAAAGAAAGTTAAGTTTCTAAATTAACAGTGGAGTGAAGAACTCAGCAATTAAAAATGAACAATTGCCTGATTTAACTGTATTATCTGGAAAATGGGCAACCTCCAGAAGTGCCACAGGGCATCTGGTAAAGGAACCATATACAGCAGATTTGTCTTGTCAGATTGGTGATCACTCATTTTCTCATGCTTTTCTTGTGACTAATACCTCTGTCCTTGTAATCTTCTGGGAAGAGATTTGATGCGTAAACTAAAGCTGAATTTGTATTGTGATGACAGTGGCCTCACTGCTGATATGAGCATGGTGCGAAATCTGCGAATGCCAACTGAAACATTATATGTTTTTGGGTGGAGCACTCCTCAGTGTGGTCTGCAAAACAAAGACACAAATAGGATGCCTCCTGACCATGATTTCATGGAAGAAAGTGATTTGCATTGCACATGTCATGTTAGCAGTGAGCCAGATTAAATTTTTGCTGAAAAATGGTCTGAACTAGAGATTGAGGAACTAAAAACCTCAGAGTTAATTTGGTCAGATAAATGGTGTGCTGTGAAGGTTGAATTGACTGATAGCCAAGCATCACTGTATGATGTGGAGGGGGCCGTCCCTCACATCTTTTTAGCTAAACCACAGACTGCAGAGTGGAGAGAATTGGGGCTTTTTGTGAAACAGTGTGACTAAAAGATTGGTGGCTGACAAAATGTGTGGCCATCTGAGAGCACAGGGTTTACAAACAGTCACTATAAGAGAAAATATTAAGGGAATCAGAACTGTTAAAGTGATGAATAAATAGTACTAAATGAATTGAACGTGTTTAAATATTATACTTTTTATATGAAGGCGTCTAGAATTTGTATCCCGTTATCCCTGGGAGACAGTGTGGAAAAACGGTTTTGATCTATGAGATTCTAAGAGTCAATGGTTTACTGTATGTTTAACTAAGATACTTTTTTGTGCATTGTGCATATGAGAATGAGATTGGGTGACCAACTTTAAATATAAATTGTGGGTTGACAAAAATATTGGTCACTCCATTTCATTTAAAAGGTCATTTTCTGGATTCAATAGAAACAATGTTTTCTAACTATAAACATTTGAAATCACATGCTGTCATCATCAGCGAGATAGAAATGTTTTTTATTTTTGTCCATGGATCAAAGATTGTATGAAGATTTCTAAATCTTCTTTTAAATAGCTTATGAGCAACAACAAAAAGTTTGAAAAATTTAAATTGTGCAAAGAATGACAAATTGCATTTGAGAAATTAAAACGGATTCTCTCAACTGCAATTGTAGGTCTATACAATTATTTTAAAGTGTTTCATCTATTTGATTTTGAAAAGTTAGGTTTACGTTCACTGTGTAAACTTAAACATATGATGACTGCATCGGACAATTGAAAATTGATATCGTAACGTTCAGACACTGTCGCAAGGGGAATGCCACAGTGTGTCTACGTTCAGTAGTTTCCGTCGTCGTCGAACTTTGTTACCGTTCAGATTTGGTGGTATTCCACTCCTAATATATGTTCCCCATTCAGTTCATAAACTGCTAAGGCAGACATGAATGAATGAATGAATGAATCTCTGGCCAGAGAAGGGTGTGTGGAGTGTGTGAAAGTGAGTGTGTGAATTATGGTGTTCAGAGACATAAATGATGTCAATCAAAACAGCTGTATCTAAACAGGTTAAAATATGACCCAACAGGGAAGAAAATATTCCCAATAAAATAATGGCCATGGATGATTTTGGCTAACTATCCTGAGCTGGGTTATTGTTGTGGCAGAAATAAACAATGCAACACGCGCAGCGTATAACTTTGGGAAGGCAGAGAGCAAGCAAGCTTGCCCTGTCTACCCCATATTTAACTTTTTACAGGATGTCATGATGGATCTCATCGAACAGAACTGATTCTGTTCCAAATGTATAAAATATTGTCTTGTTGCTGTTTAACATGAAATTTTACAGGTCTCATCAAAAAAGGACGACCGGTCGGACAACCAGATGAGTCTGGCGACATGATACATGTTGTCACGAATTAACAAAAATACTTAAGGTCTCCATTCACAGGTGAAAGCAGCCAGGAAATGGTTCACTCCACAAACAAGGTCCCATCTGGGGTGCAGTGACACCTCCGTCCAAGCATCTCGACTTAAACTACACCAACCAGCCTCAGCAACCCCAAACGCCGACACCAACGACAACGCAAAGCGTAGAGTGAGGGACAAAGGAAGTGCTGGTAACTTTCCTCCCTTGCCGGCGTGGGAAGCCCATTGCGACGATTCGCAAAGAATCACCCTGGTGAAGATGCAACGTCCATGGGGCAACGAGATGATCAACACATCTGGAGGAAGATGTGAACCAACTAATGGTTTAAGCTTAGCATAATAATTAATTGTGTGTTATGATAATTGATGTTTTTATTCAGTTTCAATCAAACTGTGCGACTGAGAATTGATATAGATCTCATGATTTGAACAATTACTAATTAATAGGTACATTCAGGTACTCGTAAATTAAGAAGAGGAAAATGTCTTAATTCTGTAGAGTATAAGGACTCTAAATAGGTACATTACTGTAAAGATAAAAATAATCTAGGGACTATTTTTGAGGAGAAACTTGAGGGGTTTAGAACCCTAATTCAGATATCATAGATGCTAAAAAATGAATAGTTGTAATAGTTGTTCTCTAATAAGAGAAGTTACTTTGCTGGACTAGGTCCGAATAGATAATTGGGTAAACTTCTATAGCGATTAATTAATGACTACATTAAATATTTTTTAGGTGTTTCCATTTGTTAAAATAGCAAAAGAAAAACTTTCAAAAGGAGATTGATTTAGGGAAACATATTTAATTTCTGGATATTATTAGTTAAAGAAGTTACCAGTGTGATTATTGAAAAGTTCCTTTCATGTATTGTCTAATTTCTGTATTTGATATCTGAGAGGTGACTGTGGGTCTAGTCTATCTAGGAATACAGTAACAGTGCTTGCTAATTTAGCCAGGCTTCCATAAATGAAATATGGACTTGTTTTGTTGAGAAAGGTCTTCAACGAATTAAAAATAATTATGTAGGGAGCACAAAGTTAAAACCTAGACCAAGAACAATGTAACCCAAACATGTTAAATTTAAACTAAAATGAATCTAAACAGTTAAGACATTTCAGTGAAATAGAATATTTGCTCAAAGCAAAATTCTAAAAAGCTTTTTAATTCAGAATGAAGTTACAGATTTAATGACCTGGATCAATGGATCCATTATGAACTATTCCGCATTTCCAACAAATAGAAGCAGGACATGTTATGTCCATCAGTTAATTCTGGGAAAATAGGACTGTAGGAAGATAGGTAATTAAAGATTAAATAGGTAATGGCAAGACCTGGTTTGAGCTGAGTTAATTTTAAAATTAATGACATTGTTTGAAACAAGATAATACAATTACTGATATTTGTGTTAAGGATAAAAATGAAAATTATAGAACTTTTTTGGTTAGATTTTATTACACATATCCTTAAATAGATCTGACTAAGTAAAACAATCGCCTACTTGAATTAAAAGCTAGCAAAATAAGGTTAAGAACAATGGTTAATCAGCAGTATCAGCCTGTTAAAGGCCTAATAGATCAATGTGATTCAAAATTTAGCTTGATTCAAAGTTAAAAGGCAATGTACTATGGTATGATTAGTTTTTTGAAAATAGAATTAGATTGCTAGAATTAGAATGTTGGGAAGAAGATGAAGTTGAGGTTACAGTGCCTGAAGATGAGGTATACGAGAACGAGAGCGAACATGAGTTTGACTAAGAAATTAAATGACCATGGGAAAATTTACCTGTTGTAAATTACTATGATTATAGGAGAAGTAAATGTCAAAATTTGTGTGTATGTTCTTTGAATGAACATGGGGTGGATTGTAATGGAAATTTTACATTTAGATGTGTTCTTTTACATTTAGGTGTGTGCAACTTGTTAACGTTGAACATTTATTTTTACTCATAAGCATTTAAAGAAATATAATCATATAGGCTTGCAGGGGCAAAATGTTCTGGGTAGCAAAGAGACTATGATTACTCAAAGTGACCTATTGTGTACTTCAAGTGTGAAAAGTATGTGCGCAGCTTTGATGAAAATAGAGATAGGCAAAATGTGTGAAATCGAGCAGCAGCTAATAACAGGAAACTTTTGCAGACATGGTATATTTTTGCAGACATGGTATTGTCCTGTCTAGATAGAATTTATGTTAGAAGAGATCTCGAACAAGACGTGTTGCCTTTTAAGGTAAACCAAGGCGATCTTTTGAGACAGACCAGGATGTGTTAAGGGTATATAAGCTTGGCAAAAAGGAGAAGTCAGCGCCTTCTCATATCAGACTCTGACTGATGTGTGAACAGCCAATTTCTTGCAAGAAATAAAGATCTTTATAACTTTTGAAATTTCCAGCTGTCTTCCAATTATTATTTAAAGTTGAGAAAAGAATTTCCACAACAGATATTTTGATATTGTAATACTTTCACATTAAATCTCGAAAATACTGTAGAAACAACATCACGACATAAATGTTTGTACAGATATTGCTGTAGCTGGCCAACAACAACCCGTTCGAGGACCTTCGCCAGAAAAGGTAGATTGGCAATAGGCCTATAGGTAGATCGATCTTCAGGATCTTCAGCCAGGCTTTTTAAGAACTGGTGTAATAGCGGCTGTCTTTAGGGCCAAAGGGACGTGCCCAGTAGCTAAGGAAACGTTAATAATTACAGTTATAGCAGGACATAAGCATGTGAAGTACATGTTTAGAACCTCAGTAGGCAAAGGGTCAAAGAGCATGTGAAAGAGCTCATAGACATGATTCATTTCAAAGTATTTTCTACGCTGACAGTTGTAAAACTAGAGAAGATGAAGTGGACCAACCAAGACGAGCCCGTTAATCTGTTTAACTGTTAATGCGTTATTGTTGCATTCACTTGCCCTAAATTCAACACCAGAGATTTTCTTCACAGACTATGCAGTGATATTTTATACTTGATTACTGTCTGTGCTTGAAAATCTAGTGTGAACCTACATGAAAAACATGAAATTAACTGTTTATTTCATTTGTATATGTTTGCTCTTTTGTATTTATTTGTGCTATTGCTCGCAATTTTATTATTTGTTTTAATTTTATTACTGACTGTCTTTAACAATATTTAGAATTTATATGAGTTAGTAGGCTAGTAGTTTTTGGCATCATAACCTTATCTATTAAGGTAACATGGATCAAAAACAACTTAAACAATAACTAAACCTATTTTATTTTTATATTTATTACTTAAGGCCACTGTACATTTTGGCAGGGCAAGTACAAATTTAAACCACCGGCCCGATGGGTCAGTAGAAGAAATCCTTAGCATTGATCCCTGATTTTTCTCTTGCTACATCATCTGTGAACACATTTTTCTGGATTATAACTCAGCAATTATAATCCTCAAATTTTAAAAGTCAAATTTGTCCTCGATATTTCCATGTTGATTTGGTTGGGTTTAATGATAATACAAGAGTCCTAAACCCCAGATAGAGGACAAAAACATGACAGACTCAAGCCCTAAAAATGTGAGCACACTTTCAACAAGCAATTTTGAGAACACTAAGGAAAGAGCACATTCTTTTCGCCTGTTTGCACACTTTAAACACACGTTTGCACTGCATGTTTGGTTTACCTGTGTACACGTTCACCAGGTGAAACTACCCTTTCATCACATTGCATTAGTTATAATTTGTTCCCTGTATTTATAAGCAGTCTACAGCAGCGGCGGAGTTATATTTGGTTACCTAGGAAACCGAGAGAGCCGGTCCACATAACAATCACGCAAGTGTATTTACCATAGACTGTAAAGGGGTATTTACCTGCCGCTGACAATGTGATGAAAGGGTAGTTTGATTTCTAACATTATTCTCTCAACAGACATTTACATCGATAGTCTGGCGTTATAATTTATTTGCTTTTGGTGTACTGTGGAGTGGGTAAAACTGTTTTAATGGCAGGCTAACGCGTGCACCGTTGACTCGCGCTAGCCTAGCATAGGCGAACTATCCAAAAGTAAGGACTGGATGAATTTTTTTGAAAATTGTCTCCACTGATGAATAACAACCAGGCTCACTTGAAAATGAGGTCCGATGTCAAAAATCCTGAACCACCCCTTTAACTGACAGTATGCTTTCACTGGCCTTTGAAAGCTCTCTGCAGACAGCACATCTTTCAGAACAACTATTCGCTGTATCGCTGCCATAGTTTGAGCAAACTCCACACCACAATCATTCCCTTTTAAATAGACTATTAAGCCTTTAATGGTTTGCCAGCTGATGTACCTTTGGATAATATAATTAAAAATCTGACAACAATCAGTGTAATGACAATTTTATTCTTTGCATGAAAACACTTGAATTAGCCTAAGTGAACACTGTTTGGGTGTATTAAAACTTCAGAATTATAATCGTATAGCCCTGCAACAGTGATAAGGTAAAGCTAAGAGCGGTCCAGACCAACCTTACGAACGTATGACTTACAGAAGGTTATAAACTAAGAACGTTTCGGAAAACACGTATTAACGATAAGGTACAGCTTAAGGTGTAACTTAACTATCTCATTCAATGCTTTCAGAATCTTTACTTTTTAAAATGATTTAGTTATTTTTTTTAAATGAACGTGTTAATGAATATATTGAACAAAAATGAGTTAATTTATTTATCAAAACATTATTTTAGCTAAAACATTTGTATCAATACTGTGTGTCTTTTGCTGGTTTTTACTGTGTGTGTCTGTGGGGTAAAAAGCACCCCTCACCACATCATACATAAGATTTTTAAAGAAAACAAACCATTTTTATGAGTTATTTTCACACAAAATCTGTTTCTCCATCAATGTTCAATAAAAGTATTTTTTTTCTGCACTATGGGAGTAGAGAAAAGCACATTTTTCTTAAAGGAGAACTCCGGTCATTTTTAACATTGAGCTCATTTTTTTGTAAATTTGGAGGGCTGTCAGTAGTAATCGATTGTCGAGTTCACGCGCATAGGTTTAGTATCTATGATCACGCGCGTGAACTCGACAATCGACTACTGTGGGCTTCTACCGAAAACAGGATGTAAATACAGGTATTTGCGCTGGCTGAAATAACATCATTTTTATTCATATCTTTCACATCTACTGCAGTCAGATTCACCCGTGTTCACTCTAAATAAACTCACTCACATGGCTGTGCACTTGTAATGACAAATCAAGAATATTAAAGCAGGCTAAACGCAGGTTTAAAACCTGCCCCATTTAAGTCAACAGGGTGCAAATTTTAAAAAGAGGATAACACGGTGTAGGCAACACCGATTTTTGTCGTGGTTCTCTGTATTGACAGCACTCCAAATTGACAAAAAAATGAGCTCAATGTTAAAATTGACCGGAGCTCTCCTTTAAGTAGACTGAGTATGGCTGTTAGGCCGGAAGCTAGTTATTTTACTTTATAAAGGTTTAAATATGGATATGGATATTTTTCTAACACAAACGCTGCTTTGCTTCAGAAGGCCTTTATTAACCCCCCCGAGCCTGTGGAGAACTTTATGATGGATGCACTTTTATGAGCTTATAGCTGTTGTTTGCAATTCACTGCCATTATAAAGCTCAGAAGCGTCAGGGTGTTTAAACGGCATTACAGCTGACGCAAATGTATACATTATGTAGAAAGGAGTACCTCTCTTGGGACTGGATCTAATCAGACCACTGAACTATCACATAGCATCGGAAGATGTTGCTGATATGTATAGTACTTCAATGCATGCAATCCAAGCGACAACACCGGTGCTCAATTGGGCAGATGAACACTTAAAGGTATAGTGGAGGATTTTCTCGAATTTTAGAAAAGAACAGCCCTCTCCACTTTAAAAAAAAAAAATGCACATGCACAACACTATCTGCTCCCGAGAGGGAACGCCTATTAACTAGCAGTGATTTTAAATGGATTTCTCCAAATAGCATGCCAAACTTTACCGGTCGAGTAGAAACTTCGCAACTGAGGCATCAGTGGGAAGCCCAACCTGTGCTTTTAGCGCACGACAGCGTGTGAAATATTCTCCCAAAGACACTCTGGTTTTGTTTCTTTCTTCAGAGGCCTTTCTCTTCTTGTCATACAATTCGTAGACACTTTTTCTCTTGCGACCCTCAGACATTTAGAAAAACCCGGTGAGAACAGCGAGCTTCAATGAATGGCTGAAACCGTAGCTCACCACACATATACACCTGAAAGTACGCATGCGCAGAAAGCGAAAACTACCTAGGGACGAGGTAAGTGGTTCAAAAGGTTCAAGTGGACCACAACATTAAACCTGTGCAGCAGAAAAGTTCAAATGTCAAATGAGATCCAACGGCTGCTCAGAGCTGGAATCATAGAGCCCATAGATGCGAGGTCCTGGGTTTCCCCATTTGTGGTGACGAAAAAGAAACAAGGAGGAATCTGTATGTGTGTGGATTTACGCGATCCAAATATAAGTATTATTGTGGATTCACAGCACCCACTACCACATATGGAAGAACTGTTCGCGGAGTTGAAGGGTGCTACAGAGTACTTATCATCAGTTGCCTCTATCTGTGGAAAGCAGAAACCTGACTGTGTTTCTATCTCATGAAGGACTGTACCGGTTTATGAGGGCCCTTATGGTCTCGCTTCGGCACCCGCTGTATTTAAAAAAATGCACACACCCTTAGGAGATCTGCCAGGTTGCCAATGCTGCCTTGATGATATAATCTCTTATGGCACAACTTAAGAGGAACATGACAAAAGTCTGAAGTCTGTCTTACAGCACCTTGAGAATGCAAACCTGAAATAAGCCTCAACAAAAGTACATTCACCCAGCCGAGCGTGTCATGCGTGGGCCACACTATTTCAACTAGGGCTGGGTATTGACACAAATTTCACAATTCGATTCGATTTCGATTCACAAGCTTGCAATTCGATTCGATTTCGATTACGATTCAATTCAATAACAATTATTTTGGATATCTGGTACAATACATTGCAAATTTTCTCAAGGAAAACAAATCTCTTAACTATTATTGTAAACTATGGGAGTCAGTTGTAGCCTATAGGCTTTATTAGCCTACTGTAATATTGAAGGTTAAAAATAACTGATTTGTATACAAACACTTAAAATACACTTATTTATTTTTATAATAATAAAGTTATATGAAATTATATACAAATTTAAATGGTGGCTGTCATAAAAAACTTTCCAGATTTATTCAAACATGCATTAAATATTAAAAAACATAAAAAATTATAATGAATATGTAATATGGTGCATATATTTAGCAAAATGCTCCTCTCTAGAGTTAATTTTTCTAGCTGACTAACGAGTTTATGGTCACTGGATGTGGTTTTTCTGAGGTAAATTTGACGTTACATGACATTGTTTACTGATGTCTTTCCACGGTTGAAACACTGATTGAGCGATTCCATGTGACATGATACGGACTTCGATAAGTTGGACTCTACCTTTAACACACTTTCAGATGCTCTTTCATGTTTATCTCGCGCTGTAACGGATATTGTTAAGGCGGAAGAGAAGATCATGTGCTTCTCTAGAGCTGAGCCAGAGCGATCTCACGCCACAGCGACAAAACAGTATTTATGTTTTTGAATTTCATAAGAAAATGGAAGGTAATTTGAAATCTGAGACTTTGTTTCATATTAACAAAGCACAAAGATTATTGTGATTTATTGAATGGGAATGCGCGCAACAATGTTCCATTCATTCATCACTGAAAACAGGATGACTAATCGATTCTTGGGATTTAAGAATCGATATCGTTTCGTAAAAATGAGAATCGATTAAAATCGTGAAATCAATATTTTTTACCCAGCCCATTTTCAACTATTTTACGAAACTATTTTAAAATAGTAAAATAGATTGTGTCAGCTAAATAGCTACCTACCCTTCACAAAAACAGTTTTTGAAAATCAACAACACAACCTTCCCTGAGCTTCCTCTCAAACCAAAAACAGGAGAAAATCTACACACAAAATAAAAAGGCACTCTCCCTCTACATTTCCAGATAAGTTTAAACTAGCAAGCAGAATTAATAAGTAGTGATACAATACCTTTTAATTACCAATAGAAAATGAAGTCAATCCCTGATTTTGCGATGTCTTTTAGTAACGCACAGGTAAAAAGTCAATACTAGAATGATACAATACCCTTTAATGACCCTTACAAGGATGAACTGGTAAGCAAACTAAGGTACAGTTGCTGGCGCACAGCAGATAAGTATTGGTCCCTCTCTACAAATAGTTAATAACTGGTGAGTTTGAAACCACTACAGAAAAATGTTCCTCTTCAGAACCAGTTAAACCAGGACCATTTCAGGAAAACAAATGAAACCTGTTTTTCACCATTCATGAGAGTCAGCCAGTCTTCAAAACACACACACACACACACACACACACACACACACACACACACACACACACACACACACACACACCTAGAGGGATATCCAGAAAAGCAGGTTTATTGTATGTCTCAGAGAAGGCATTTCAGGGTTAGTTATTTCAGATAAACTTCAGAGGTTTTCAAAACAAGTGTGGAAGCACAGATTATGTGTCAATTCATTATAAATCATTATTATTCAGCCCTTCTTTTCCAATTTCACAGATCCACTTTCAAAAGTGAAAAAATATACATTTATGGACACTTTATTTTGCAATTGGAGTTTTTGGAGTTATTTATATTTCTATGGTTTGTTGTCTTCAACATTTTAGAGTGTTAATTTAGTAGAGTAGAAATGCTGCTGATTTCACTGAATGACTGTCAAAGAGTTCATCATTTAGACCAGGGCTCCTCAAATCTGGTCCTGGAGTTTAGTTCCAACCTTAATCATCCATCGTTCGGCACGTCCACGCTACATTAGGTAAGAGTAAGGTGCACAGTCACTGCTTTCCTGGTGCTCGTGTTTCTGAAATCGCTGCTCACGTTCCCGAGATTCTGAACGATAACGAGCGCGTCGGAACTGTGGTCTTGCACGCGGGAGTGAACGACATCAGGCTGCGCCAGACGGAAGTTCTGAAGAAAGACTTCAGGAATCTGATCGATACGGTACGCAGCACATCGACTGATATAACGATCATTGTGTCAGGACCGCTTCCCACGTACCGTCTAGGACATGAAAAGTTTAGTAGATTATTCGCGCTAAATGAATGGTTAACATCATGGTGCAATGAGCAGAAACTGCTCTTTGTAAATAATTGGAATCTGTTTTGGAAGCGTCTTAGGCTTTTCCGTGCTGATGGCTTACACCCAAGCAGATTCGGAGCAGATCTTCTGTCGGATAACATCTCCAAAATGTTAAATACCTTTTGACTAGTAACCAAAAGCCCAAATCATAGTCTCTGCTGCACCAAATTAACTGATATAAATACTAGTGTAGAACATTGCATAGAAATTGTGTCTATTCCTCGTTTAGTGCGATCAAATCATAAATCTACTGCAGAATCTAGGAAAAATCTAATTGTTATTAAAACAGAAAATGTTGCTATTATTAATCAAAAACAATTTCTAAAGCTAGGTCTTTTAAACATTAGATCACTCACACCTAAGGCAGTTATTGTAAATGAAATAGTCACAGATAATAGCATCGATGTACTTTGCCTTACTGAAACCTGGCTTAAACCAAATGATTATTTCGGTCTAAATGAGTCTACTCCATCAGGATACTCCTATAAACATGAGCCCCGTCTGACTGGTCGTGGCGGCGGTGTTGCAACAATCTATAGAGATTTTCTTAGTGTTACTCAGAAAATGGGTTATAAGTTTATTTCATTTGAAGTACTTGTACTAAATGTTACGCTCTTAGATGCTAAAAAAACATCCCTATTATCTTTAGCCTTGGCTACCGTATATAGACCGCCAGGGCCTTACGCTGATTTTCTAAAAGAATTTGCAGATTTTCTCTCAGACCTATTGGTCAATGTCGATAAAGCATTAATTGTTGGAGATTTTAACATACACGTAGATAATCAAAATGATGCGTTAGGGGCTGCGTTTATAGATTTATTAAACTCCTTTGGGGTTAAGCAAAACGTTACCGGACCAACTCATCGTTTTAATCATACACTCGATTTAATTATATCACATGGAACCGATCCAACCGATATAGATATCACTCCACAAAGTGATGATGTCACTGACCATTACATGGTAACTTGCATATTACGTACTCCTGTAATATATCATGCTGCGCCGCGTTATCGATTAGGCAGAACAATCCTCCCATCCACCATAGATAATTTTTCAAATTGCTTATCGGATCTGCCTCAGCTGCTCAGTGAACCCAAACAAACAGATGAACTAGAGGAACTAACCAGCACTATGAGCACCATTCTCTCTGGAACACTGGATATTGTTGCACCTATTAGACTAAAAAAGGTCAGAGAGAAAATTAAAGCACCATGGTACAACAATACTACGCGTGTTCTAAAGAGAGAAACCCGTAATTTAGAGCGTAAATGGAAACAAACTAATCTAGAGGTTTTTAGAATCGCTTGGAAAGACAGTACGTCACGTTATAAAAAGGCCCTAAAAGTAGCCAGGGCTGAGCACCTCCGCAATCTAATAGAAAATAACCAAAACAATCCTAGGTTTTTATTTAACACCGTGGCTAGACTAACAAATAAACAAGCGTCACCTGAACAAAATATTCCGTTACAGTTTAGTAGTAATGATTTCATGAATTTTTTCACTGAGAAAATAGAAAACATCAGAACCACAATTGTAAACGTTCAATCCTCAATCGCGCCTTATAACTCAGCCTCGATTATCACCCCGCAAGAACAATTACAGTACTTTACAACTGTAGAACAAATAGAGTTAAATAAACTTATCACTTCTTCTAAAACAACAACATGTTTATTAGATCCCATACCAACTAAACTACTGAAAGAAGTGTTACCTATAGTGGAAGAGCCTCTCCTCAATATTATTAACTCGTCTTTAACTTTAGGTCATGTTCCAAGAATATTTAAACTGGCAGTTATAAAACCACTCATTAAGAAACCACAATTAGACCCAAATAACCTAGCAAATTATAGACCAATTTCAAATCTTCCTTTTATGTCTAAAATACTAGAAAAAGTGGTGTCTGCCCAACTAGGCTCTTTCTTACAAGAAAATGACATCTATGAAAAGTTTCAGTCTGGATTCAGGCCGCACCATAGCACTGAAACTGCGCTCGTTAAAATCACAAATGATTTACTCTTAGCTTCTGACCAAGGCTGTATCTCAATACTAGTTTTACTTGATCTTAGTGCTGCGTTCGATACTATAGATCACACAATACTCTTAGATCGACTACAAAATTATACTGGTGTTCAAGGACAAGCATTAAGCTGGTTCAGATCATACCTATCTGACCGATACCATTTTGTCTATTTAAATGGAGAAAAATCAATAACTCCAGTAAACTATGGAGTGCCGCAAGGATCTGTGTTAGGCCCTCTATTATTCTCAATATATATGCTGCCACTTGGAAATATTATAAGGAAACATGGAATTAGTTTCCATTGTTATGCTGATGACACTCAAATATATATTTCATCACGGCCGGATGAAAACGCTAAATTATCCAAATTGACAGAGTGTGTTAAAGATATAAAAGATTGGATGACGCGCAATTTTCTTTTATTAAATCCTGACAAGACAGATGTAATACTTATCGGTTCAAAAAACCGCCCACAAAACCTCTCACAATACAACTTTAACATAGTAGGATGTCCTGTTACTTTATCCTCTACAGTAAAAGACCTGGGTGTTATACTTGACTGCAACCTGTCTTTTGAAAATCATATTTCATGTTACAAAAACAGCCTTTTTCCACCTTAGAAACATTGCTAAGCTACGTAATATGCTATCTGTTTCTGATGCAGAAAAGTTAGTTCATGCGTTCATGACCTCAAGACTAGATTACTGTAATGCTTTATTAGCTGGTTGTCCTGCATCCTCAATAAACAAGCTACAGTTAGTCCAAAATGCCGCCGCTAGAGTTCTTACTAGATCAAGAAAATTTGACCATATAACACCAATTCTATCATCACTGCATTGGTTACCTATAAAGTTCCGTATTAATTACAAGGTATTGCTACTGACTTATAAAGCCCTAAACGGCTTAGCTCCAGTTTATTTAACGGATCTTCTATCGCCCTATAATCCATCGCGCTCTTTAAGATCACTAAATCCGAAGCTTTTGGTCATACCTAGGATATCCAGATCATCCAAAGGAAGGAGATCATTTTCACATTTAGCTCCAAAACTCTGGAATAGCCTTCCTGATACTGTTCGTTGCTCAGACTCGCTCTCCCAGTTTAAAACTAGATTAAAGACGCATCTCTTCAGCCAGGCATTTATATAATATTTTTTAATCTTACAGTTAAATCCGGTCTCTACTTCATAAACGCCAGAGGAGAACTGGCCCCCGACTGAGCCTGGGTTCTCCCAAGTTTTTTTTTCTCCATTAGGTCACCTGATGGAGTTTTTCGGTTCCTTGCCACTGTTGCCTTTGGCTTGCTCAGTTGGGGATACTTAATTTAATCAATCAATCAACAATACTATTGATCAGCATTACCAAACGTGGAAGTTTTACACTAGAAACAAACACTGATGTACTATTTTATTTAATACTGTGAAGCTGCTTTGATACAATTTGCATTGTGAAAAGCGCTATATAAATAAAGTTGACTTGACTTGACTTGACTTAATCAAACACACCTGACCCAGCTCAAAGAGTTCAGAGCACATGATAAGAAATACTGTTTGAAAAATCACAGACTCACTTATAATACACAGATGCTACGCCGCTGCATCTAAACTCTGATCTGCTTTGTTATTCAGTCATTTCCAATGAAAGGTTAGAAAACAGTTTCTCAGGAAACGCTGATTAACTTTTCAGAAGTAGTTTGTCAAGTTTACGAATATGTGATTTGCATGCCAAAAGTCTATCAAGCCCAAGATTTTTATAGTGTTGTGCTTTCACACTAAAAGGAGTGAATTTGTGAGATAAAAAAAAAAAAATAGAAAAGCTTATTTTTTTATTCTTTATGTGCCAGTTAGGATTCATCCAGGAATATAAAGTATTTATGTCACTGTTTAGGAGGTTGCAATTCGTTCTATATCGCTACATGACTGTGGCTCAATTTGTATAGTGATGATGCTAATTGGTGTTTTTTTAATCTGTGACTACAAGTCCCCCTGTAGTCAATAATGTTATCCCTTTAAAACTCATCTTTGATCAGCAAAATGGCATATTTAAATGGCATATTTCTCATGTCTGTGAGGCAAGTGTCCTATATGCTGAGTTTCGGTTCATTTGTGACGTGCTCCAGTTCTTCTTGCTGTCAAAGGCGGAGCAACTTTATGCACTTAAGTTTATTTTGTTTAACCCTTAGGTATCGAAATTTGGTACCGAACAAGCAATGTTAAACCTGAAAGTATACCTTAAAAGTATCTAACTCGATACACCTACTCGGCAGCATGTGAGTTATGCTTAACAATCATAAAAGTATAACTAAATTTCAGCCGCATTCTGATTCTGACAATGCCATTCGTTTTTTATCCAAGTGTTATTAGCTTGGGGAAATAAATCTAGTGAAAGGACATTTTAAGTCCATGTCCAGCTCTAAATTGTTTTTTCATGTTTTCATGTCACAGTCAGTGCATTAACTACTGTAATGTTAACAAATACAACTTTTGATTTTAATAATGTTTTAGTAAATGCTGAAATTAATATTAACTAAGATTAATAAATGGTATAGAAGTGCAGTTCATTATTAGTTCATGTTAACACATTTAACTAATGAAACCTTATTGTAAAGTGTTACTGATTTCATGATAGCTAACACTTTAATGAATATATACATAACATTTATAACATCAAATAAACATGAATTCCTCATAATTACCTACTTGATTATCTGTTTTGTTTAGTAAAGTAAATAATATTTAGTAATATTATCATAATTTCCCTATTTTTTTAGATGTGTTATTCTAATTGTATCAACATCTTTTCATTGGTAATGAAGAGCGGCTGACCTGCTCTCCATCGAGCGAGATATTCCAAATAATTGTGAGGAAGTCATTAAAATATATAAAAACACAGCAGACAGACGGGTACTGCTTTAAATACAGGTGAGTTATTAAAAAAAAAAAAAAAAAAAAATTTTTTTAAAAGTGCCCTTTTTGGTCCTTCCGCCCCTCCCCCGGAGGAGCTCTGTGCACGCCACTGAGTGAACTTGACCCATGACTCTGGCTTCTTTACTCCTCTCCTACTTACTGGACATTAACTGTGTAAATAATCCTCTAAGGTGATTTAGAACCGTAATAGCAATCTAAAGAAAGGTTGTCAGCAAGATGATAGAAAACTATACATTTATTGTCTATTACCACCCACTGCTACTTATACCAACGACAGAAATAAGCGCAGTTACAATAGCTTAATATGTGGGAGAGCGTTGCTAGGGATGATCAAAAGTCAATCAAAACTAGTTAGTACATTATTTGTAATTGAAAATGTTTAATGAGAAAATATTGTTACACTTAAAATAGTTACAAAATAGATGTATGAGATGATGATAACTTATACCATTAATTGTACCCAGCATATATGTAAAACATTACATTAGAGAGAGAGAGAGAGAGAGAGAGAGAGAGAGAGAGAGAGAGAGAAAAGAGACAGAGCAAGAGTTACAATCTTCTTTTATCCTTTCTCTGACATTCAAACTGACCAATCATATAATTACAACTCCCCCCACCGAACTAAAGGTGTGACAGTTCATAGACCCCCGAAGTACACACATCTTGGCCTGCAGGCCTTGGTCACTATCAGCCCCTCTGTGCCTTAGGAACTCCAAATGGTCATTGGGGAAAGAGGGGGTGGAAAACAGTAAAGAAAATGTCTTTGTTGATTTGAAACATCTTGGATTATTATTTTCAATCCTACAACACTGCACAATGGAATCGCTCTTTAGAACGTCTGACTCATAATAGTAATTAATATGATTAGCCTTTTGCTTGACTATGTTATAATAATGTGCTGCTAATGTTACACAAACTACTTTACCGTTCGCCATATCAGTCTGTCTTCTAACAATCATCAGAAACGCTTTGAACAACTCAGAACGTCAGTGGAGAAACGTATATAGTTCATTATAACATCGTAATATACATCATACACCTGCTATATTGCTAAATATTTCCAATTTTTCATATCAACAGAAAAATATAATGAGATACCCTGGCTTCTCTTGAGACTGCTTCAGACTATAGTTAATGATATGTAAAAGCCCACCGGCAAGTTGACAATATTGGCTACAAGGTAGTTTGAGACTTTAAACGTATACATTTTAAAATATTGCTGATTACTTACAAAGCACTAAATGGTTTAGCTCCGCAGTGCTTGAGCGAGCTCTTAACGCATTATAGTCCTTCACGTCTATTGCGATCTCAAAATTCTGGCCAGTTAATAATACCTAGAATATAAAAATAGACTGCTGGCGGTAGATCCTTCTCCTATTTAGCACCAAAACTCTGGAACAGTCTTCCTAACATCGTCTGGTAAAAGTTTAGACCCTGAATATAAGATAACCCCATTTTTTCAGATGTATTTTCAAGAAAAAAAAACATAGACTTATTTTCGGAACAATACGATAATTTTATATATAAAGGTTAATGTGCCTTTATAAGGTAGTTGGTGTTACAGGTGTTTGGCGGCCGTACACCACTTACATTACTTACCCACCCTTTGTAAAATAGATAAATCACTTAGTTCAGTTGGACAACAGATGCTACATGCTGTTCTTCAAAGTTCGGGGAAAATGAGAATGCATTCAAAAGCGATGTAATACCCACTTATAGATAGTGGCTCCCTGATGCCCGCAAGTTATAGGCCTATAGAGAGAGTAAGTTTAAAAGCCAAGGTGAAAAGCAAGCGTGCATTCATAAGCATGCCACCTCCCTTTACAGTTATGAATGAATGAATGAATGAATAAATGAATGAGGCATTTATATAGCGCTTTCATATGTACCACTGTACACCCTAAGCGCTTTACAATCATATCAGGGAATCTCTCCTCAACCACCACCAGTAATCCAGCTTTTGGCAAGGAGCAACAGCTCATTTGCATTTAAAGATACACACAAAATCTCATGTTTTTGTCGTGGCGTAAGCGTTCCTGCATTGTCAGTGTCCACACTGCTTATTATGACCGCCGCTAGCGTAGCTAGCGAAAGCGGTCATATAGGGATTGTCAAAGTTTTTTATTTTTATTTTTTCCGTCACCTTACTGAATTTTTCGTCAACGATACCAGGGACACCGAAGCACCGGGGAACATGAAATTTGGTGGGCATGTAGCCCCACTAGACTTCTAAGGAAAAATTTCGTTTGGTCCCCGGGGGCCACTCCCCCCCCCCCGCGCTGGGCCCCCCCAAACCCCAAAAAATGCAGTTTTTCCTAAATAACTACCTGAACCGTGGCACCGAGGATGAAGAAATTTTTATGGTATGTTGGTCTACTAGACTTTTACGGAAAAATTTCGTTTGGTCCCCGGGGGCCACTTCCCCCCTGCGCTGGGGCCCCCGTAAATTTTTCGTCAACGATACCAGGGACACCGAAGCACCGGGGAACATGAAATTTGGTGAGCATGTAGCCCCACTAGACTTCTAAGGAAAAATTTCGTTTGGTCCCCGGGGGCCACTCCCCCCCCGCGCTGGGCCCCCCCAAACCCAAAAAAATGCAGTTTTTCCTAAATAACTACCTGAACCGTGGCACCGAGGATGAAGAAATTTTTATGGTATGTTGGTCTACTAGACTTTTATGGAAAAATTTCGTTTGGTCCCCGGGGGCCACTTCCCCCCCCTGCGCTGGGGCCCCCGTAAATTTTTCGTCAACGATACCAGGGACACCGAAACACCGGGGAACATGAAATTTGGTGGGCATGTAGCCCCACTAGACTTCTACGGAAAAATTTCGTTTGGTCCCCGGGGGCCACTCCCCCCCCCCCCCGCGCTGGGCCCCCCCAAACCCCAAAAAATGCGGTTTTTCCTAAATAACTACCTGAACCGTGGCACCGAGGATGAAGAAATTTTTATGGTATGTAGGGCCCACTCTTAAGGGCCCACATCAACCTAGCCCGTAATCACTCATTTGTGATTTGCGCCCCTCCCATAAAAAATGAAAATGCAATATTATTCTGCTTTAATCGCCCCTATCTTCAGTGGAGATGTTCAGAACTGCACCATATTTCATGTGTATGATTAACTTGACATCCTCTGGGGGTATCCTCTGCTAAGTTTTGTAGAATTTCATCCATGGGGGGGGGGGGGGGTATAAAATAAATTAATTTATGTGCACATTTAGTGACTGTACACTCATCGGCCTGTAGATGGTGCTGTTGAGCGAAGGGTTGCTGGTTTAGGATGATACTGTCACACACACACATGCAGGAATACAAACAAACGCAAGCATGCACACACACTGACATCCACACGCACAGACACACACCCATACACACACATACAAATCCACATGCACAGACACACAAACACACACGCGCACACATGTACGCACACATACATACACGCACAGACACACACACACACACACACACACACACACACACACACACACACACACACAGACACACACATACACAAACACACAGACAGACATGCACATACTATTACTTTTTTTAGGTATATACATAAACACGCAATACAGCCAAATTACTCCACGTCATTTATTTTTGTGGAAAGCCAGTGCAGGCCTGAGCGGCGGTCATATTTTGTACCGCGATGCGGTACATATAGTTTGGATCCAGATGAGCCAGAGGAAGTAGCAGCAGGTGTTGTTGGGCTGTTCTGAACATGGTGAAACGAGATGGTGCAATATGCAACCTTAAAATTATGGAAAGTCCGTACTACAGTCCGTAGCCTTTGTGTGTACTTTCCGTAGAGCAAGAAATTTAACATAGGCAATGTTAGGGTGGGGGAGCACGCTATATCAAACGACCAATCAAAATTTGACTTTGTTTAACAGACTGTCCTTAACTAAAATATTGCTATTTTAGCTTAATATTCACTCTAGGAAGAAAATGCAATTGGCAAATGTGAATTTTAAATAGCATATTTTATCATTAAAATACCTTTAAAATTCATGGTGATCTGAGGGGGGCGTCGTAGTAAAATCTCTAGGTGTGAAGTTTTATGTACATGTTGCTCACATATTACTGTAGCCCTGTTTATGGTGAATACAGTGTAATCAGACTTTAGCCATTAATATGTTTTTAAGCAAATGAAAAAAGCACAAATGTCAGGGCATGTCAAATCTTCTTCAGGGCCCCAAAATGCCCTTAGGGCCCAGAGGGTTAAGTTCATGCCTTTCACTCCTTAGTTGTCGGGTATTGTTTGTAGCTACGCTTTGGTTGTGGATTCTTATCTCTCTGTTTGGATCATATTGTGGATTTATTAAATATTATTTGGATTTATCTTGCATGGATTGCCTCAGGTCATTTGCATTTGAATAGTGCTTGCTCTCCTTGGGCGTGTTCACTTTAGCACTTAATGAGCTGAACTGAGAACAACTGACATCTCTCTCTTTACATACAGATTACATAAACAGAGAATGTTTGTTTTTATATAAATTACTTGATTTAAAAGAAGAGAATTCAAGCTTTAAAAAAACATCTCTCTCGTGCCTGTGTAACTGAGTATTCGCTGAGTTACAGTTCATTTTCGGACGCGTTTCAGAATGAACGACTTCACTGACAGAGAGAAGGCAGAACTCGCATCATGTTTATTTTGGAACAACATGAGGGGGAGTAATTACTGACAGAATATTCATTTTTGGGTGAACTAACCCTTTAAATCTGCTAAAATTACTTTAAAGGTGCAGTGTGTGATTTTAGCGGCATCTAGTGGTGAGGTTGTGAATTACAACCAACAGAAGTTACGGTGGCCGACAGGAAAATATGTCGTCGCCTGAGACAGCAGAGAGTAGCCGGTTAAGAGATTAGTTTAGGGCTACTGTAGAAACATGTCGGCACATTTCAATGTAAGAGGAACCCACATTGTATGTAGATAGAAATGGCTCATTCTAAGGCAATAAAACAACGGTTCATTAAGTAAGGTCTTTATACACCACTGAATACATAGTTATGTATATGATATTGCATTTCTGTCAACAGATCCTCCTAAATATTACACAATGCACCTTTAAAAGATCAAATAATTGCTTTGAGGTTTGTTAACAATCAAAATGTTATACACAATGTGTCAATGCTGTTTGATAAGTCTAGATCAATGTGAATGGATTCATGACACCGTTAAATCTATATATGTCAGTATTTTATGAAGTAGAATTTACTAACCATGAATAATGACGGTGAAGATGTGTCTTGTTCCTCCACTGAACTTGAACTGTCTTGAGCAGAAGTTACTTTGAAACTCCTTTCAATTCTGTGTTTTCATAAAGGACTGTGGAGGGGGAAGTCTTTCTTCAGAACTTAAACCTGTTATAACCTGCTGCTTTCCTAGAAAACTAATAGAACCAGTTTTTCAAAAGGACTCGTGACATGAGAGTGAAACTTTGTAGAGAATCACTGTCTGTTGTCAAAAGACCCACACCCAACATATCTGAAATTACAGGTAAAAAGAGACAAACACTGAAAAGACAGACAGCACTGAAATACTGTATATAGTTCAGAGACAGACAGGTAAATAGACAGCACTGATATATATAGTTAGGAGAGGTAAATAGGGTAACTGTCACACACACACATGGGCATCATGTGTTGGACATCGGCTGCGTCTGGAGGAAACCGATCGGAGAGAGTTGTGGGAAGAGGGAAGAGCTGAAAACTGAGACGTGAAGTCGGACACTTTCTGCTTCCCGTAGTGTTTGCATACTTTACCACAGCTGAAGTGAAAAAATGAATGCAATATTTGTCAAATACACAGATCTTTCAGATACGTTTCCATTTAATACTTTATGTACTTGTCACAGGTCGGGATGGGCCAAGCCAGACTGCGCCCACCCCTGAACCAGGACCACCTCGAGGAGCGTGTCAGAGGGAAGAGTCGGAGACAGAGAATAAATTCAACAAGTTTTATTTAAAAGTAAAAGCAATTTGAAAATCCTAATCTAAAATCTTCTTCCTTCTTGCCCTCAGGGATCGAAGGTGAACGGTGCAACAGCCGGGGTCTCTCCCGCTCTCTTCCTCAGTGCGGGCCCTGTAGTGGATGGAACAGTGAACAGGTAAGTGGTCAGGTAGGTCTTTCACAGGTGGGGATGCAGTGAACAGGCGAGCGGTCCGGTAAGTCTCTTCTGGTAAGTAAATACTTCCAACCTTCCTTCCTTCTTTCACAGGTGCAAGATTTGAGGCAGATGGATATCAGTGAAGTACGTATGCAGCAGGTACACGGTCTTATGGTGGGGCGGCTGGGGAGTCTTCCTTGGGTAAGTAAGTGATTCCAACCTTCCTTCCTCCACAGGTACGAGATCTGGAGCAGATGGACGTCGGTCAGGTACGTATACGGCAGATACACAGTCTGATGATGGGGTGGCAAGGGAATCTCCCTGGGGTGAGCGAATAATTCCAACCTCCCTCTCTTCACAGGCACAGAAACTGGAGCAGATGGATACTCCAGACAGAGTGTACCAACCTCACGTTCGTGACAGAAGGACAGCCACTTCTCCCAGCACAGGTGGCTATAAGGATACAGTAGACTCGAAGTCGACAGGCTGCACGGGGCTCAGAGCGGGCCAGCCTTACGTTCGTGGCAGAGGGACAGTCACTTCTCCCAACACAGGTGGGTTACAAGGATACAGCAGACTCGAAGTCGACAGGCTGCACAGGGCTTCTACTGAGACAGACAGAAGGAATACTTCAAAACAAGCATACAGTTCACATGAGTTGGAAGGGGCGAACACTTCTCACGATGCAGATGAGTTGCAGGAATACAGCAGACTCAAGTCGACAGGCTGAACAGGACTTCTGACATAGATGAGATGGATATTCCAGAAAGAGCGGGCCAGCCTTACGTTCACGGCAGAGGGACAGTCACTTCTCCCAACACAGGTGGGCTACAAGGATACAGCAGACTCAAAGTCAACCGGCTGCACAGGACTGTTACTGAGACAGACAGAAGGGATACTTTGAACAAGCATACAGTTCACATGCGTCGGCAAGGGCAAACACTTCTCACAATACAGATGAACTGCAGGAATACAGCAGACTCAAAGTCGACGGCTGAACGGGCTTCTTCTGACATGGGCAGAATGGATATTCCAGACAGAGCATGCCAGCCTTACGTTCGTGGCGGAGAGGACGATCACTTCTCCAAGCACAGGTGGCTACAGGGATACAGCAAACTCGACGTCGACAAGCTGTACAGGGCTCCTACTGAACAGGCAGAATGGATGCTTCAAACAAAGTATACAGTTCACATGCGTGGCAGGAAACGAACACTTCTCACAATACAGCTGAATCGCAGGAATACAGCGAACTCGAAGTCGACTGGCTGAACAGGGCTTCTTCGGGCATAACAGAGTGGATATTCCAGACAGAGCGTGCCAGCCTTACGTTCGTGGCGGAGGGACAGTCACTTCTCCCAGCACAGGTGGACTACAAGGATGCAGCAGACTCGAAGTCGACAGGCTGCACGAGGCTTTTACGGAGACAGACAGCGAACATTGAAACAGGACATCTCCTCTCCTAGCAGCGCAAACAGAGGGGTTAATTAAAATCCCAGATGATAATTCTTCAACATCCAAACGGTTAGAACAGATCAATGTCACTGAGCTCTCATTATTGACAGTAGACCAGCGTAGCACAGGGAGAGTGCACGGCAAAGGGAATGTATCTTCCACACACACAGCAATTCCACTTCTAGCATATAATGTGGGGGAAACGTCAATCCTAGGCACTGCAAACTCACTTCACATAGTGCAATTTAAAGCCAGCACTCACCCTTGGGTCTCTGTGCGAGGGGGGGGCCGTGATCATCAATGTTGCAGAGGATGTTCTGGGGTGCTTCTCTTCACAGACACAGACAGAGTTCACATCACCATTTATAACGGAGGGGGGAGATAAGAGATCGGTAATGAATCAATACAGTCCACTCGGTTACATTTACGATCGTGATCCAAACACTCCAACCACATCCAACACAGTGTCAAATGCATGCAATTACGAGACTCAGTTCTCGGTTACTTAGCTCCTCTCCAATGCAAACGGGTATTTCACTCTCCCTCTGTTGCCTCGAGTCCCTCATCAAATCCACACTCTCCTCTTCATTCACCAATCCTCCAAATAACTGCAACCACCCAACAAGACGACTTCTCACGGGAAAAGAAAGTAGTGATAACCCTACACCATGTGTCAAAATGATTGATGACTTCCGGTCCCGCCCACTAGATAAGACATCTGGTCCCCGCCCTTCCGGTTGTCCGTTGAGCTGTCCCGCCCTTTCTGGCGTGTATAGATATGGATATGGATTGTTCTATCGAGCGTTCGATCATGCGTTTTGACAGTTTTATCTACCGCATATGTTGTTTTTATCTACCGGTGTCTTTCCGGCATATGTTGTTATGGTTTGCCCTATTGTCCTAGCTAGTCGTAGATCATTTGGTTTTGACAGAAAGTTTTTGACCCTATTTGACCCTTTTTATCCTTAGATCATGTGGTTTTGACAGAAAGTTTGAAGACTGTGTCACACAACCATTATCTCTTGCACACAAGCTGGGTGTATTTTCTGTGTTTGTGTACTGGTCATTTTAGCAGTCCGTTTGACTTTACGATCTGTATTCGCTGAATCGGACATAAACACTGATATCTCTGCTACACAGACGTCCACCCTCACATTCCTGAGGTAACAGCAAAAGTGAGAAAAAAGAGAGTTGTCCCTAATCATGTTTTATATTTCACACAAATGATATACAATAATATCTTAGCAAAAATCTACTGAAACCATTTAATTCAGTTTTAGATAAACAAAAGAATAAAAAATCATATTACATAAACATTCCGTTCTTTAGGCCTATAAGTGTATAAAATAAAATAGCTATCTTGTTAATTTAACTAAAGTTGAAAACCATTCAGTTCTTTATAAAAGTATATAATGAAATGCTTATAAAATAAATATCTTATTGATCCAATTGTTTTTGATAAACAAAAGAATAAAAATCATATTACATAAAACATTCCGTTCTTTATATACATTAAAATGGTTATCTTGCTAATTTAACTAAAGTTGAAAAACATTCTGTTCTTTAAAAGTATATAAAAAAATAATAAAAAAAAAAAATCTACTGAAATTTCAGTTTTAGATAAAAAATAAAATTCATCCAAGTCTGCTGACTGAAGATTTCATGAAGCACCAGACAAATGGTATGTGTGTGTGTGTGTGTGTGTGTGTGTGTGTGTGTGTACGTGTGTCTGTGACAGGTTCCGGTAAATTAGTGTGCCGTCATCTTTCTGAATTTATTTCAAAACATAATCGTAAAAGTTTAAATATGATCTTTTAAAATTAAAAGACTGTTTAAATAAAATCTTTGAAGTTTGAATACATTCATATCTTCTATTTATCTTTTAGAAGATTACTGTAATGATTTTGTTTAACGGTGACCTAAAGTATAATTGTTATTAAACAATGTCTGTCTGTTCAAAAACTTTAGATTGTAGAAAAACTGTACTTTTTAGTCGTCTTAAATCTCATTTATATGAAAAGATTCAATCAGCATTTTTTTGTCCATGCGGGGTTTCAATTTTTATGGTGGGGGCTTTCCATAGCTATAATGAATTTTGTACCGTACACCTAAACACAGAAAACTACATTTGTACATTTTCAAAATGAAATAAATAAACAAATCATTTAATATAATTTTGTGCACACACACGGTTCTAAAAAATGAACTAATCTCTATTTTAAATTAAATTATTATTAATAACATATGTTACTAAAATGTAAACAAAGTTTTAGCTAAATAAATATATAAACAAAAACACCTTACAGCCCCAGATCCTTCAGAGATAAACCACAGTGTGAACTGAAGCTTCAAGAAACAGGGTATCAGACCAGATGAGTCTCGGGGGACAATGTCACAGTAAATCTAGTCTGCTAACGCCTTTCCAGAGTACATCCAGAGTTTATACTAAATTCATTTAAAAGCATAACCTTAAAAGTTCAAATCAAATCTTTAAAGTTTTATTAAAATCATATCTTATATTTATCTTCTAAGAAGACTTATGTATTATTTTTAATAAACAACGTCTGTTCAAAAACATTAGATTGTTGAAAAACTGTGCTTGGGCATCTTAGATCTTTTGTCCATACAACATGTTGTCAAAGTTTTGTTGTTGTGTTGTTTTTAAGAAATCCGAGGACTCCACATTGCTCTTATTTAGACTAAGTTGTATCATTTGCAAAATCACTGAGTAAAGTTGGTCTTGAGCGAATATTTAATTTTACTCGTCTTAATTCAAAGTAAAAGATCATATCATTTTTACTTGCATCTCCCGAACTATCCTTAATCAGTGTGGAAACACACAGGGTGAAACCCTTTTCTGAGAATATCGGTTACTACTCAAAATATATGTAGAAGTGTAAATCTGGTGTTTAAAATCTGTCTGGTGGCCGCATGAATAGACTTTGGGGAGAGCTGATGATACTATCTATAGCAGGAAGCATGCCCTTTGACCTCCTCGATTGTGGAGGCTTTTTTGTTTGTTTGTTTGTTTTTTGTTAAAGACCCAACTACAAGTTAGTTCTCCCAAAAGAATTTCTCCCATCTAGTGGTTCTCCCATCTACTCGCTTTTTCAAATGCGTGTTGCAACTGCGGTAGCCGTAATGTGTCAAGAAGCTATGACAACATGGCTTCCAATAGCACATCATTGAGTTTAACGATACATGTTCTACTGTTATGGCAGCTATATAATGATTTACACAACCAAGCAATGAAAAAAGCTTGTAATTTAGACCATACCTTTGACTTACCTGTCGAGAAGAAATCAGGCAACTTCCCTTTCAAAGTCTTTCTCCTTCATTAGCTCTTTCCACATGGGGAAAAGCTATCCCGATATTTATTTACATACCGATAAATTAAGTTTTAGCTTTTAGGCGATGAGGATTCCTTCTCCTGCATAACTATGATCCAGAATTATAATGTACTGTGCAGCCTTTTCAAATTTGTCTGGGGCAGTATCAACGTCTCTCATATGGTCTAGCGGTTAGGATTCCTGGTTTTCATCCAGGTGGCCCGGGTTTCGACTCCCGGTATGGGAAGACAATTTTTTTTACATTGTCAACAAAATTCAAGTTCATCAATAATCATTTTTAGTTATCCATAGTCTTGGAGGCCTACACGAACTGCAGAAACAAGCAGAAGATATGTAAAAACTCATAAATGCTGTTTCAGTACTGAATCATTTTCACAAATACAATTATATAGAATTCAGAAAATTTCACTATGGAATATTTACTTTATCATTTAGTACATCATCATTTAAACTTTTCATCTCATAATTATGACGCATAGTCATAATTTTAATTTAAACTTTTTGTCATAATTATTACTTAATTCAGAATTACAATTTTTGTCAATTACGCCTTTTTAACGTAACACTATTTTGATGGTCCTTTTGAATGTGCTGTTGACTATAGTAGTGTTGATGATGAAACGTCTTGAGTTAGGCTAGCGCTTTTTGTCCCTCTCTGTTATTATAGTGTTTCAAGATGGCGGAACGGCACGGAAGCCTCCTTGGACTTACCCGCCCCATGTAAATAAAGATAAGAAATGTTTCGCTTACGAGGATAAGTCAGATCATTGGCAGAGGTCATTTTACACCCATGAGGACATATTTTATGAATACAGACAATGATTTTAGCTAATAAAATACCATTTTTTTCAACGAGCGAATCTACACATGAGAGGCCTTCAGAAGTCATAACTTCAGGGGTCAACAGCTTAGGCCCGTTGGTTTAGGTATTTGTAAAAATCAAATACTGTATTACACTTTTCAAAGTTACAATAAAAAGACCTGTTGTGTTCTGACACAAGGCCATTAACTTGTTTTTATAAATGTATTTTGCTTATTTCTACAAATATCGGCCTGAAAATTGAAAAATCAGAAAAAGAAGAAAAAAACAGTGTTTTAAAATACAACTAAACCATGATAATGTTTAGTTTAGATGTTGATGACTAAGCTTCTGGCATATAGTGCAACCACGCAACAAGAAATCTAATATTGGTGTAATCTTTGCTAGGTCTCACTCACGACACACAACTTTGTAAATAAAATAAAATAAAATATCATTGTAGTCATTGTACTGTAATTTAACCATATTTTATTGATTAATATTATGGCTTCATGTTGATTTAAAGTTTTTAATTGTTATTAACTAATACCTTTATCTTTTAACATCCGGCACAAAATGAAAGAGATGTATTATTTGAAAAAAAAAAAAAAAAAAAAAAAAAAAAAATGGAATGTTCACAATCACTATGTGTCAAAAACAGTATGCGTGTAAATAGTTGTGCTAAGTTCCACACCCTATGGACTAACTTTAAAAAACAAAACAAAAATACACATACATATATATATATATATATATATATAACATACACAAATCATTTCTTAACTAAGCAACTGCTTCTTAAATTATCAGACACTCACCGCACTGATGTTAACATCACCATATATTGTGTTTTCTACCATGATTGTAGTAACTATTGTCCCACCATTCTTCTGGGCAATTGTTAAGTTAAGCTGATTAGGGTTCTGAATTAATGGCTGTCCCAATGATGTAGAAATATTATGCTTTCGTCGTTGTGGAAGGTTGTTAGGCTGTTGAACGTCACCATCTGTTAAAAAATGAACAATTAAATACACAACCAAAAACCATGTAAACATTATAGTAAAGCTTATTGAAGATTGAGAAACATATTGATTACTAACAAAGTAAATTATACAACTTTTCCTACGTTTGATATTCTTTTTTCTGATTTTTTTCACTATAGACTTGATCCTTTTTAATGCTGTTTTCTCTCCATATTTATTCTGTAGTTCCTCTACTGTGTCTTCCAACCTCCCTGTTGTTCTTCTCCAACTGTGTTAACCAAAGATAAACAGTTAGAAGAATAAAATGTATGTACAATAGCAAAAATAAAGTTGGTCATTAGTTGTTAGGGTTAGATACACCTGTAGACACATTCATACACCCGTCCGCCTGTTTTCATTTAGCATACACCAGAGTTCAAACATTCACTTTTTCACTTTTTATTTATTACATCGAGAAAACATGAATACGACACACTGCACTTGGATGAATACATTTATTAGATTTATTTAATAATATTACCAGTTCCATATTATCTTTATTAAAAAATAAGGCAATAAATGATTTTATTTTTTAAATTTGACTGCATTCTTTACTTTTTGATTTATGAATTATAACAGACTGATGGGAAAAACATTATTTTGCAGTTACTTTTTTAAAATTTGTTTTATTATTCAACTATCTCTTTCTTTTTGTTAGATTTTATTAGTTGTAATTTTATATATAAACATTTAACTTTTAAAATAAATGTTTTACAACAACATCACCATCTTCCGCTATATTTGGGCCTCCATGCTCATCTATTTACAGTATATGATATTGGTGAAGGGGGCCAGCATGAATATATTTTTTAGGGGGCCCCCGAATTCTCTACGGCCCCGTTCACATCGCATCGTAAGCGCATAATATCACCTGCTCAAGTACGTCTTGACGAGTTTCTTCTGTATTAAACAGCGAATCTTCTCAGTCAGATCGTCGCAAGATCTCAGGAATCCTCTCACACTGCTTGTGTTCACGCGCTCCATCGCTAACGATTCAAACTTCCATAAAGCGCGCCAAAACAGCAGCGCGGAGATGTGACGTCATGTGTCGAGCGGGCGCTCGTAAAAAGCACATCTTTGCATTTCTTCTGAAACAACAATTTTTAACATCACTATCGCAACACTTATCGTATTGCCGGCTGGGATTGTAATGTTTTGTATGCCGTTTTCTTTACACTCACCCCGGATATCTGTTTCCTGCAGTTAGCTGTAATGTTAGTGAACTCTAGGTCTTCTCTTTGTTCATATACGACAGTATTCGCATGAATTGGCTTGATTTGATAAAATTATGTTTTAAACCATCATCTTCACTTGAGACATTTACATTATACCGTCCTAGTTTTTAAATAGCGCTAAAATGTATATTTTAACCCTTTATGCGGATATGCCGCACAAGGTTCTCTGTTCTCTGGTTCTGTGTTTTTAAAAATAAAGACAAGGATACCTCTTTCTATAAGCGACCCTTAAAATCTGTGCATACAACAAAACACGTGTAGGTGTACGATGATTTATCAGAAAATTACTTTTGTTTGAAGAAAAACTTAAATCAGCTGGTGCTTGATAACTATTGAAGTTATGATGATGCAATATTTATCACGTTTTCATTTTAACTCAATACTCTATGAACTTTAACATCTTGTTGGTCAAATTAACTAAAGCCTGCGCAAAATGTTTGTTGCGAACAATTCACCTATGCTGAGGCGAGAGGCGGACCCCAGTCGTTGTCATGATAAATATTTCAGGACATCGCACGATCTAGCTCTACTAGCCACAGACTGCTGTGCTACTGCAACAAAAGTTGAAAGTCCTGTTTGCCTGAACCTGACGCAAACTTCCGACCCAAAAACACAAGGCTTGGATAATTGTGCCGCAAGGACTCAGGAGATTCAAGGAACAGTCGGGACTATTCTGCACGAATTAAAAGACAAACCATTCATCGCCGCTAAGCTAGAAGAAATCAGCGCGAGACTTCTGGACAAACCCTGCGAGGAAATAGTGCACGACGTCGTTGATCTCTGGGAAGGTCTCTCGATCGTGAATGGAGAGTGACCAAGACCCCACCAGTATGGGTGCTGCCTGTAGCCTAAAGAGCTGTATGGAATTCATGTTTAAAGACCATTACAGACACCAGATGACCGAACTGATGAATAAGATTATTGCGGATGCATCCCACCCTGATACACCGTGTTATGAAACTGTGCGTGAGGCAAATCTCAAGAAAAATATGATACATATAAGAGGACTGGCTAATTCATGGGACGATTTGACGGACAAATGCGCTTATGGTACCGATCCGCCTGATGTAATGATAAAACAGGTTCTAGATATGATGTGTGAATCACAATCCCTACTAGGGATCACCGATGTGCTGTGTACTTGTACGTATGTGGCGGATGTCTGTACCGAGCTGGTAAAGAATTCAAAAGAATATGACTCCGATGATGAGGATGATGCTGTTCAAATTGTCGAAGTGATTAAAAACGTTGAAAAAATTATCGAAATGTATGTCGATTACATCCTAGATCGTAACATGATGGCCTGCCGTGACTTTCTTTTCTGGTTAGATTACCGTTGACTTCATTTTACTTAGACTATGCATGTAACATTGTTATATCCAATTGTATTATATTTTATGGTATAACCATTTTGTACTAACATCATTATATTCAATTTTACTTAGATTTTGTTGTACTAACATTATTATTATTATATCCATGTATATTGTATTATAATCATTTTTACTATCTTCTATTATATCCATGTATATTGTATTATAATCATTTTTACTATCTTCTATTATATCCATTTTTACTTGTGTTATATTAACATCATTTATCCATGTTTACTTATATCATGTATCCTGTAACTTTTTTAATAAAAGATTGATTCAAACCACATGTACGCGTTATTCTTTTGCAGCGGTTGAAACGGCAGCATGTCGGAGCTCATGAAAAAGGCTTATTATACACCCTCCAACCCCGGCTCTTTAGGGGGTAAAAAACGATTAAAGGACGCCGTCTTAAAAGAAAGTGGGGTCCGTTTAAGCGATAAAAAGGTTTCAGAATGGCTGGCTGGTGAGGATGCTTACACATTACACAAAACAGCCCCTATAAAATACAAACGAAATAGAGTGGTTGTGTACGGGGTCGATACGCAGTTCCAGGCCGATCTAGTCGACATGATCGCCTACACCTAGGATAACGACGGTAATAAATATCTACTGACGTGCATAGACGTATTTAGCAAGTACGCGTGGACTCTCGAGGTCGCTAGAGCGTTCGAGTCTATACTCGAAGAGGGTCGTGTGCCACAGAAATTGCAGACGGATCAGGGGAAAGAATTTTTTAACAAACAATTTCAAGATGTAATGAAAAGGTACGACATTAATCATTTCGCTACCGCTACCGATTTGAAAGCCAGCGTCGTAGAACGATTTAATAGAACGTTAAAGAGTCGTATGTGGAGATTTTTAACGGCTACAAATTCCCGACGATACATAGATGTTTTACAAGACATTATGCAGGGGTACAACACCAGCCATCACCGAAGTATCAGAATGAGACCCGGTTACATGGATATGTCTCACCAGCGCCCTCCGGCTTGTCACAATCTTGGCATGCGTCGGGAACAGGAACGCCTTGACACCTTTAAGAAATGGACTCCTGCTGCATTATCTCCGGCCGAGCTTGCCAAAGCTGGTTTCTACTACCTTGGCCAGGGCGACAGAGTGGCTTGCTTCAGTTGTGGAGGCCAGCTTAGCAACTGGGAACCGGGAGATCGTGCAGTATCAGAGCACCAGAGACATTACCCCAGCTGCCGTTTCGTTCGAGGTGACTGTGCAGATAATGTACCTTTATCTAGCCCTTTCAATGTATCGGCAATGCAACGGTGTGAAGAAAGGTTGCTCACATTTGTCTACTGGCCCTCAAGAATAACTGTTCGACCAGAACAATTGGCTAAGGCTGGTTTTTACTATGTTGGTCGTAATGTTGACGTGAAGTGCTTTTGTTGCGATGGTGTACTCGGATGTTGGGAGTCTGGTGATGATCCATGGGTAGAACATGCCAAGTGGTTTCCAAGATGTGAATACCTGCTGCAAGAAAAGGGCCAAGAGTTTGTTCATCAGATTCAAGCAAGATTTCCAAGACTATTTGAGCAGCTATTGACTAATGGAGACAGCGACTCAAGAGAATTTGTGAGAGAACAAGAGAACAATCCTGTGGTGAAGTCTGCTTTAGAGATGGAATTTGAGTGTGGCCCGACGCCCCAGACAAATGAAGCTGCATCCCCTAGTCAAGATCTTTCAGACTTGCCTATGGAGGAACAGTTAAAAAGACTTCAAGAGGAGCGCACATGCAAAGTTTGCATGGATAAGGAAGTGAACATTGTCTTCATCCCCTGTGGTCACCTAGTTGTGTGCAAAGAATGTGCACCTTCTCTGCGCAAGTGCCCCATATGTAGAGGATTGGTCAAAGGCGCTGTCCGTACTTTCCTATCCTAAAGTTTTCCTATCATTTGCATTTAACTTAATAAATAATAAAAACAAAGGAGAAGTTTATTATTTTCACTCAGTCCAGTAACAAAATTTGTTTAAACATTACACGTTTAAAACATATGGCTAAATTGTTCACCATAAGTTCTGTTACACACATTTAGAAAGTAGCTAGGATGTGCAGGCTTTAAGTTAATTTGACCAACAAGATGTTAAAGTTCATAGAGTATTGAGTTAAAATGAAAACGTGATAAATATCGCATCATCATAACTTCAATAGTTATCAAGCACCAGCTGATTTAAGTTTTTCTTCAAACAAAAGTAATTTTCTGATAAATCATCGTACACCTACACGTGTTTTGTTGTATGCACAGATTTTAAGGGTCGCTTATAGAAAGAGGTATCCTTGTCTTTATTTTTAAAAACACAGAACCAGAGAACAGAGAACCTTGTGCGGCATATCCGCATAAAGGGTTAAAATATACATTTTAGCGCTATTTAAAAACTAGGACGGTATAATGTAAATGTCTCAAGTGAAGATGATGGTTTAAAACATAATTTTATCAAATCAAGCCAATTCATGCGAATACTGTCGTATATGAACAAAGAGAAGACCTAGAGTTCACTAACATTACAGCTAACTGCAGGAAATAGATATCCGGGGTGAGTGTAAAGAAAACGGCATACAAAACATTACAATCCCAGCCGGCAATACGATAAGTGTTGCGATAGTGATGTTAAAAATTGTTGTTTCAGAAGAAATGCAAAGATGTGCTTTTTACGAGCGCCCGCTCGACACATGACGTCACATCTCCGCGCTGCTGTTTTGGCGCGCTTTATGGAAGTTTGAATCGTTAGCGATGGAGCGCGTGAACACAAGCAGTGTGAGAGGATTCCTGAGATCTTGCGACGATCTGACTGAGAAGATTCGCTGTTTAATACAGAAGAAACTCGTCAAGACGTACTTGAGCAGGTGATATTATGCGCTTACGATGCGATGTGAACGGGGCCGTAGAGAATTCGGGGGCCCCCTAAAAAATATATTCATGCTGGCCCCCTTCACCAATATCATATACTGTAAATAGATGAGCATGGAGGCCCAAATATAGCGGAAGATGGTGATGTTGTTGTAAAACATTTATTTTAAAAGTTAAATGTTTATATATAAAATTACAACTAATAAAATCTAACAAAAAGAAAGAGATAGTTGAATAATAAAACAAATTTTAAAAAAGTAACTGCAAAATAATGTTTTTCCCATCAGTCTGTTATAATTCATAAATCAAAAAGTAAAGAATGCAGTCAAATTTAAAAAATAAAATCATTTATTGCCTTATTTTTTAATAAAGATAATATGGAACTGGTAATATTATTAAATAAATCTAATAAATGTATTCATCCAAGTGCAGTGTGTCGTATTCATGTTTTCTCGATGTAATAAATAAAAAGTGAAAAAGTGAATGTTTGAACTCTGGTGTATGCTAAATGAAAACAGGCGGACGGGTGTATGAATGTGTCTACAGGTGTATCTAACCCTAACAACTAATGACCAACTTTATTTTTGCTATTGTACATACATTTTATTCTTCTAACTGTTTGTCTTTGGTTAACACAGCTGGAGAGGAACAACAGGGAGGTTGGAAGACACAGTAGAGGAACTACAGAATAAATATGGAGAGAAAACAGCATTAAAAAGGATCAAGTCCATAGTGAAAAAAATCAGAAAAAAGAATATCAAACGTAGGAAAAGTTGTATAATTTACTTTGTTAGTAATCAATATGTTTCTCAATCTTCAATAAGCTTTACTATAATGTTTACATGGTTTTTGGTTGTGTATTTAATTGTTCATTTTTTAACAGATGGTGACGTTCAACAGCCTAACAACCTTCCACAACGACGAAAGCATAATATTTCTACATCATTGGGACAGCCATTAATTCAGAACCCTAATCAGCTTAACTTAACAATTGCCCAGAAGAATGGTGGGACAATAGTTACTACAATCATGGTAGAAAACACAATATATGGTGATGTTAACATCAGTGCGGTGAGTGTCTGATAATTTAAGAAGCAGTTGCTTAGTTAAGAAATGATTTGTGTATGTTATATATATATATATATATATATGTATGTGTATTTTTGTTTTGTTTTTTAAAGTTAGTCCATAGGGTGTGGAACTTAGCACAACTATTTACACGCATACTGTTTTTGACACATAGTGATTGTGAACATTCCATTTTTTTTTTTTTTTTTTTTTTTTTTTTTTTCAAATAATACATCTCTTTCATTTTGTGCCGGATGTTAAAAGATAAAGGTATTAGTTAATAACAATTAAAAACTTTAAATCAACATGAAGCCATAATATTAATCAATAAAATATGGTTAAATTACAGTACAATGACTACAATGATATTTTATTTTATTTTATTTACAAAGTTGTGTGTCGTGAGTGAGACCTAGCAAAGATTACACCAATATTAGATTTCTTGTTGCGTGGTTGCACTATATGCCAGAAGCTTAGTCATCAACATCTAAACTAAACATTATCATGGTTTAGTTGTATTTTAAAACACTGTTTTTTTCTTCTTTTTCTGATTTTTCAATTTTCAGGCCGATATTTGTAGAAATAAGCAAAATACATTTATAAAAACAAGTTAATGGCCTTGTGTCAGAACACAACAGGTCTTTTTATTGTAACTTTGAAAAGTGTAATACAGTATTTGATTTTTACAAATACCTAAACCAACGGGCCTAAGCTGTTGACCCCTGAAGTTATGACTTCTGAAGGCCTCTCATGTGTAGATTCGCTCGTTGAAAAAAATGGTATTTTATTAGCTAAAATCATTGTCTGTATTCATAAAATATGTCCTCATGGGTGTAAAATGACCTCTGCCAATGATCTGACTTATCCTCGTAAGCGAAACATTTCTTATCTTTATTTACATGGGGCGGGTAAGTCCAAGGAGGCTTCCGTGCCGTTCCGCCATCTTGAAACACTATAATAACAGAGAGGGACAAAAAGCGCTAGCCTAACTCAAGACGTTTCATCATCAACACTACTATAGTCAACAGCACATTCAAAAGGACCATCAAAATAGTGTTACGTTAAAAAGGCGTAATTGACAAAAATTGTAATTCTGAATTAAGTAATAATTATGACAAAAAGTTTAAATTAAAATTATGACTATGCGTCATAATTATGAGATGAAAAGTTTAAATGATGATGTACTAAATGATAAAGTAAATATTCCATAGTGAAATTTTCTGAATTCTATATAATTGTATTTGTGAAAATGATTCAGTACTGAAACAGCATTTATGAGTTTTTACATATCTTCTGCTTGTTTCTGCAGTTCGTGTAGGCCTCCAAGACTATGGATAACTAAAAATGATTATTGATGAACTTGAATTTTGTTGACAATGTAAAAAAAATTGTCTTCCCATACCGGGAGTCGAAACCCGGGCCACCTGGATGAAAACCAGGAATCCTAACCGCTAGACCATATGAGAGACGTTGATACTGCCCCAGACAAATTTGAAAAGGCTGCACAGTACATTATAATTCTGGATCATAGTTATGCAGGAGAAGGAATCCTCATCGCCTAAAAGCTAAAACTTAATTTATCGGTATGTAAATAAATATCGGGATAGCTTTTCCCCATGTGGAAAGAGCTAATGAAGGAGAAAGACTTTGAAAGGGAAGTTGCCTGATTTCTTCTCGACAGGTAAGTCAAAGGTATGGTCTAAATTACAAGCTTTTTTCATTGCTTGGTTGTGTAAATCATTATATAGCTGCCATAACAGTAGAACATGTATCGTTAAACTCAATGATGTGCTATTGGAAGCCATGTTGTCATAGCTTCTTGACACATTACGGCTACCGCAGTTGCAACACGCATTTGAAAAAGCGAGTAGATGGGAGAACCACTAGATGGGAGAAATTCTTTTGGGAGAACTAACTTGTAGTTGGGTCTTTAACAAAAAACAAACAAACAAACAAAAAAGCCTCCACAATCGAGGAGGTCAAAGGGCATGCTTCCTGCTATAGATAGTATCATCAGCTCTCCCCAAAGTCTATTCATGCGGCCACCAGACAGATTTTAAACACCAGATTTACACTTCTACATATATTTTGAGTAGTAACCGATATTCTCAGAAAAGGGTTTCACCCTGTGTGTTTCCACACTGATTAAGGATAGTTCGGGAGATGCAAGTAAAAATGATATGATCTTTTACTTTGAATTAAGACGAGTAAAATTAAATATTCGCTCAAGACCAACTTTACTTATGCCGTGTCAGTGATTTTGCAAATGATACAACTTAGTCTAAATAAGAGCAATGTGGAGTCCTCGGATTTCTTAAAAACAACACAACAACAAAACTTTGACAACATGTTGTATGGACAAAAGATCTAAGATGCCCAAGCACAGTTTTTCAACAATCTAATGTTTTTGAACAGACGTTGTTTATTAAAAATAATACATAAGTCTTCTTAGAAGATAAATATAAGATATGATTTTAATAAAACTTTAAAGATTTGATTTAAACTTTTAAGGTTATGCTTTTAAATGAATTTAGTATAAACTCTGGATGTACTCTGGAAAGGCGTTAGCAGACTAGATTTACTGTGACATTGTCCCCCGAGACTCATCTGGTCTGATACCCTGTTTCTTGAAGCTTCAGTTCACACTGTGGTTTATCTCTGAAGGATCTGGGGCTGTAAGGTGTTTTTGTTTATATATTTATTTAGCTAAAACTTTGTTTACATTTTAGTAACATATGTTATTAATAATAATTTAATTTAAAATAGAGATTAGTTCATTTTTTAGAACCGTGTGTGTGCACAAAATTATATTAAATGATTTGTTTATTTATTTCATTTTGAAAATGTACAAATGTAGTTTTCTGTGTTTAGGTGTACGGTACAAAATTCATTATAGCTATGGAAAGCCCCCACCATAAAAATTGAAACCCCGCATGGACAAAAAAATGCTGATTGAATCTTTTCATATAAATGAGATTTAAGACGACTAAAAAGTACAGTTTTTCTACAATCTAAAGTTTTTGAACAGACAGACATTGTTTAATAACAATTATACTTTAGGTCACCGTTAAACAAAATCATTACAGTAATCTTCTAAAAGATAAATAGAAGATATGAATGTATTCAAACTTCAAAGATTTTATTTAAACAGTCTTTTAATTTTAAAAGATCATATTTAAACTTTTACGATTATGTTTTGAAATAAATTCAGAAAGATGACGGCACACTAATTTACCGGAACCTGTCACAGACACACGTACACACACACACACACACACACACACACACACATACCATTTGTCTGGTGCTTCATGAAATCTTCAGTCAGCAGACTTAGATGAATTTTATTTTTTATCTAAAACTGAAATTTCAGTAGATTTTTTTTTTTTATTATTTTTTTATATACTTTTAAAGAACAGAATGTTTTTCAACTTTAGTTAAATTAGCAAGATAACCATTTTAATGTATATAAAGAACGGAATGTTTTATGTAATATGATTTTTATTCTTTTGTTTATCAAAAACAATTGGATCAATAAGATATTTATTTTATAAGCATTTCATTATATACTTTTATAAAGAACTGAATGGTTTTCAACTTTAGTTAAATTAACAAGATAGCTATTTTATTTTATACACTTATAGGCCTAAAGAACGGAATGTTTATGTAATATGATTTTTTATTCTTTTGTTTATCTAAAACTGAATTAAATGGTTTCAGTAGATTTTTGCTAAGATATTATTGTATATCATTTGTGTGAAATATAAAACATGATTAGGGACAACTCTCTTTTTTCTCACTTTTGCTGTTACCTCAGGAATGTGAGGGTGGACGTCTGTGTAGCAGAGATATCAGTGTTTATGTCCGATTCAGCGAATACAGATCGTAAAGTCAAACGGACTGCTAAAATGACCAGTACACAAACACAGAAAATACACCCAGCTTGTGTGCAAGAGATAATGGTTGTGTGACACAGTCTTCAAACTTTCTGTCAAAACCACATGATCTAAGGATAAAAAGGGTCAAATAGGGTCAAAAACTTTTTGTCAAAACCAAATGATCTACGACTAGCTAGGACAATAGGGCGGGGACCAGATGTCTTATCTAGTGGGCGGGACCGGAAGTCATCAATCATTTTGACACATGGTGTAGGGTTATCACTACTAAAGAAGAACAGAAAGAACCAACCCCAACAGCCTCTCTCTCTTCCTTTTTATACTCTCTCAACCGCTGGCAGAGCCTCACCCGAACTCTGAGTAAATCCCTCACACCTGTTGTCAATCTGTCATTTGAGGTTGTCATGGCAACAGACGCACACACAGGCCTGGGGGCGGTGTTACACTCAAAAGTGTCCCAGCGGAAACACTACTTTAGGGGAAATAAGTTCTGCATACTATTTGTCACACCGTGACATACTGTTTAATACAGCGTGTGTTTGTACAAGAATAAAGTTCAACATTAGCCTATACTATTTAAATACCAATGTAGAGGGGTCTACCTTTCTTTATCAGTTTTGTTTTGATAAACATGACGCAATATAACATCACGACTACAGCAAAAGAGACATGTCATTCTGTTCAGCTGTGCACACCTCATCATCTTCATGCCTTTCACTCCTTAGTTGGCGGGTATTGTTTGTGGCTATGCTTTGGTTGTGAATGCTAAATTTCTCTGTTCGCATCATACTGTGGATTTATTAAATACTATTTGGATTCATCTTCGTCTTCCTCATCATGTGTGTGCTTTGTGCAACCAGAGACGTGACAGTAACACTTTAGTATGGGGAACACATATTCACTATTAACTGTGACTTTTGCCTCAATAGACTCCTAATTTACTGTGTATTAGTTGTTTAATAAGGTAGTTGTTGTATCATCTAAATTTAGGTATGAGGTAGGGATGTAGAATATGATCATGCAGAATAAGGCATTAATATGTGCTTTATAAGTACTAATAAACAGCCAAACTACTAGTAATATGCTTGCTAACTAGTTAAAAGTGAGAATTGAACCCTAAAGTAAAGTGTTACTGTGAATAGATGTGTAAAACTCAAAATAAACCATACATTAAAGAAGTAAAATATAAAACACTGTCTTTGTTCTCATTTCTCATCAATTCACACTAATACAGAGAAACTTTGAACTTAAGTAACCATCATTTTACATATTTATGTATAAATGAAATACAGAAAGAGAAGAGCATGGACCTAAAATGGTGCAGTTACACAGATCAGCACGTGTGAGCATACAGCACATGTGTTAAAGCTAATACTCAATTAGGCTAATATATTTGTACACAGAACATGACAAATCCAAATGAACACACACCTTGCACTATTTTATTCCTACAATTTTAATCCCTCATTTCTTTGATCAGACCTCTCACTTACCATTCTTTGCTTTTGCTCTTCTTAAAAAAACATTTAAATGATCTTAGGTGGACTTCCTTGAAAACTTGAGAATTATAATTTGAAGTCCTGTGTTGTTTCAGATTCATCTTAGAGAGATAACAGAGGATAACGCGCTATCTGGCAAAGTGTCTGCTTCCGGTCGCCACAGTCGGGGAACCAGGTTTTGTGCTCCTGATCAATACTATAGACAAACAGTACAACATTCCCTCTCTGTCCTATATTTCCCACACTGCTTTCCCTAAATGTACGAGCATACTTACGATGGTGTCATGTTGGAACTGAGAGATGCCAAACATTTTGCATACATGGGGATTGAGTGAGGAAAAACATACAAATAAACATTCAACTGGCCACAAATAGAAAAGGAAATAAAAGAAAGTGTACAGACGTCGATAGAGCGGTTATTGAGACACTTTAACCCTCTTGCTGTTCAGCACTGTATTTATTTTCTGCATAAATGAGAAATATATGTTGTACATGTATTTTTGTGGCTTTCTCTGCATTTTATAGCACCTGTTGGCAAACGGAGAGTAAATAAGCCACGCTCATACAATCTCCAACACAGTCACAATCATTTACAAATACATTTTTATAATCCCACATCAAAAAGTATGTTTTACAAACAAAGAAACAGCTTAAGTTCAAAACATATCATCAAATATAAATATAAGCAATATTATCATTCGATGGCTCATTGAGCCGCGAGACAACCTCCTCTCTATCCAGAAAATGCTGTTAAAGGTGACACACACATCAGTCATGCTGTAGGAATGTGCAAACGGCTGGAGGGACGTTTCTCTCATAGTTGGAGAAAACAACAGAGAGAACCTCTAAATCCTCTGACCAAGCAATCGTTGAAGCAGAATTTAACAGACACTGTTCTTGTGGGGAATTCATAAGGCCAATGTTCCCCACTTTAGTAAAAGTATCTGTGTGTGTCTGGCACTAGCTCACCCTCTGAAAGACTTCACAACACCTCAGGCAATGTGGTTACATGTCGACACACATCTCTGAGACCAAGCAATGTGGACATGCCGGTTTTCTTGAACAAGTGTAGTATGAATGCTGAAATGTGATAGCCTAGAAATCTAGACGCACCCTAGCGGCAGCAAAATGTATTTCGCAGCCAGGGTAGTCTAGCAACTCTCAATAGACCTTCTAGCTGCAAAAACCTAAATTGGGTCAGGCCAATCACGTCGTGTATAGGGTAGGCGGGGGCGGGCTTAACATATGACGACAGAGTTGCGACGGCTGCCACTTGAAAACAAAGAATGGCAGCTGCTGATGGAGAACAACGGTCTTTCGAATCGGCTTTGGCCGTGACTCTGGAGGACTCTGAGTTAAGTTTTTCTTTGAGAAAAGAGCAAAGAATGGCACTTAAGTCATTCTTTAAAAAAGGAAGATGTGTTCGTCGTTTTGCCGGCCAGATATGGCAAAAGTTGAATCTATCAACTAAGCTCCGCTGTTGGGAAAATGCTCTGGCTGGTTTAAGCGCTGTCCTATTGCGTGCAGAGGGAATTTGAAAGACAGCCGTTTATCCCGCCCCTCGGATTGAGCCGTGTCTATGGTGAGTTTCCAGACCTAACATCTTGATGTAGGTCTGGCTTGCCAGGCTAGAAATGTGACTTAGCAAGCCTTGCTAAGAAAACCATAAGAGAGCAAAGAAGTAACTCCACTACAGTTCAAGCGTATTTGTTTACCTGAATGTTCTTGATGTTTTTAGGTTGATATAACTATACCAAGTGGATCAAAGTGTTGGTAATAATAAATACCATAATAAAAAGCCATGAAAAGGACTTGCGTTGACTGACACTGAAGCACGAGAACAGACGCCTCCTCTCAGATGCATGTGATCCCGACTTCAGTTCTCTTACACAGCTTATTACTGCACTTGAATGGTCAAATACACAGTTGTCAAAATGCACATTGTGTGGAGTATTCACATAAACACAGTCTGTGTAACAGTATATTAGAGCGGTGTTCCAGGGTTGCCAACTTTTGAGTTTAGCTCGGAGTGAGACTTCTCCAAGGGGGGGGGGGGGGGGGGGGATTCCAACCCAATTTTTTGGGGGTATTTTTATTTAAAGGAATTAATTATAAAAGCGATTTAAGGGAATAAAGAAAAAAAAGCTTATTGTATTAGTGAAATAATTGTAACTATTTGCAAATAACATTTTATTTTTAATTATGCATGCATTCTCTCTAAATGAATCAAAGAAATTATAGCATATTTTCAATTCAAAAAGGCTACATTTAGTAAATAAATAAAAAAAGTTGAGTAATTCGCGTCACCGGATACTGTCGGTAGTTGAACATTTCTATTGTAAAACAGTCAAATATTAAATGTTTTCCACTTACATTTTGCCAGGCATTCGTTCACTTCTTTAATCATTCTGACATTGAAGAGCTAGACCGCTGAACTTTTAGTCATCCTAACACCAAACAGAGCGGTGCGTAATGGAGCGCATCAGAACAGCATCAAGAATATCAAATACATTGCAGTGAATCTTTTATTTGTATCTTAAGTTTATAGGCAATAATAATGACTGGTTTGCGAAAGTGTAGAACTCGGTGAGCTCGCGCAAAACACATCTTCAGGACAGCGACTCATTTAAACGCCTCTGATTGGCCAATGCGTTCAACAGACATGTCAGTGATTGGCTACAATGCTCAACGCTGCCGTACGCCGTGCGTGCGCTACAGTTTCTGTCTCGCATGCGTGCTCGCTCTAGATTCCGGGAGATTTTAACTAATTTGCGCCATAAATAGTGGTCCATCCAGTAGTTAAGAGCCTGAATTGTTTATAGTAATTCTGAAATTTAGTGCACACGAGTGAAAAAAAATACAGCACAGAAGAATGTCTAATTTAGCGTGAGATTTCTTTGTTAAGCGTGAGAGCGTGAGATTGAGGCTGAATGCGTGACTGTCACGCCAGATGCGTGAGAGTTGGCAACCCTGGTGTTCATATTCATTCTTAAAGGGAGTCTTATTAAAGACTTATTAGCAGCATTAGCAGGACCAGCGAGCAGTTTCGATTTCGAGTTTCGATTTTGAAACCTATCTATTCCGTGAGCACTTAACCTCATAAAAAAAAAATAAAAAAAAACCTTTCCCTTTGAAACATCACTTATCAGGCTTATGCTACTCTGAATAATGCCTGAACTTCGTATTTTGAGCACTTCTTGCGTTGTTGTTGTTTTTGCCTCTTCATGATGACTCGCTTAATTTAGTCCTAATTTGTAAATTGCTTTGGATAAAAGCATCTGCTAAATGACTAAATGTAAATGTAAATGTACTTATTAGCTAATGTTAATCCAAAACAACAACAACAGAATATCACTCACTGCTTTTGACTGAATCACTTCTGTATCTTTAATATGGATCAGTTCATTAGCAGATCAAAGAAAGCATCTAGGAACGCTACTTGCTGGAAGGATCCAGTGAAATAATCCCAGAAGGTGCTCTTTGGTTGGGTTTCAGACATACACTATGGAAAGGAATCCAAGGCACTTCTTTTGGTCCAAAAAGTTAAAAGCCTTTATTCACAGCATAGCTATCACAAGAGAAACCTCTGTATACTTTGTAGTGATTAACAAAATGATGGGTCCCCCTGTAATGCTTCTTTTGGTTTCTTCTAAAGCCTGGAACACACCAAGCCGACGGTCGCCGTCTGCCAGTTTTTGTGCGTCGGCCGACTAAGTTTTCTCAGTGTGTTCCTCATGGTTCTGCACTGTCGGCTGAAACTGGTCCTCGTCGGCTGATGTTGAATCAGCGTCAGGCCGTCGGTGAGAGGGAGAACTCTGATTGGCTGTTCAGCTTAGGCCTAGTCCACATGGACACGGGTATTTTTATAACCGGAGTTTTTCCTCGTGTGTTTAAAAAAAAATCCCGTCCACACATGCTCGGTTTAAAAGAAATCTCCGCCTACATGAAAATGCATTGTCAAGAGCATTCCACACCAGCAGGCGGCGATCGTAAAGCCACGTTGGCCAATCAGAAGCCTGAATCAGAAGCAAAAACCCCGGTTTTACTGTCTACACAACAACACTGCAGTGTTTCTGAAAATCCTCACTCTGGCAGGGGTTTTCAAAAATGTTCGGTTTCAGTGACCTGATACTGCGTTTCCATGTGGACGAACGGCCGAACCGCGTAAAAAAAGTCACGGTTATAAAAATACCCGTGTCCGTTTGGACAAGGCCTTAGTGAACGAGTCAGTGCACGAGAACAACAGCAAAACAGCGAGCAAAGAAGGCAAAACGGTACAGACAGAAGCTATTTTAATGTTACGTCATATTACCTGAGTGTTCCTTGGCGAATATTTCAATATTAACACAAGCGGAGTGGAATAAAGAAAGTGTTTAGCAGGATTGATATTCAAAACGGAAAGCACGTACTGCTTTGTTTATGGTTTGTGTTTCTGCAACGTCGGTTTCCCTTTTTGAGTGACGAATATAGACGAATATATCTGCAGAAATAGACAGTTGTCTGATTTACACGCAGGAGCAGAACGCTCGTTCTAGCTGACAGTCGGCTGTAGTTCTCTCGCTGTGTTCAAGTGCAGCTCTTTACCCCGATGCGAGGCGACAACACAGACGGCTTTCATCAACGCTAGTTCGTCGCCGTCGGCTTGGTGTGCTCCAGGCTAAACACTACTGACTAATTACATCTACAGCTGTGATTTATAAAGCTTGAAATGTCTACTTTAAACCAACCCATTCAAAGACAAATACTCTCTGTGACGGACCAAGCAGTCAAAGGCAAAGAACGCAGGATTTCCAAACAAGAAATAATTTAATATATGCAAAACACTTGAAAATTGACTGAATCGTAATAACACATAATCATGTGTTCACATTATCATTCCGTAATGTCACAGTATCGTTTAGTTATGTCTTTGATAATCGAGTCGATGTTCATGTGTGTTTAGAGGAAGATTTCTGTCGTCACAAACCTGTCAAACGCCAGCATTTCAGACAGAAGTCGGCAGCTGATGACACTTTAATTGTGAAATATTCACTATACACATTTTTTACAGAGCCGCTAAAGAGACATGAGGGAAGGAAAGAAATATGAGATGGGAGGAAAAATTATATGTCAATGCTTTTATGATCTCTCGCAAAAGTTCCCCAGAGAACATGTGTGGCCATTCCCAAAGAAAACAAAGGCAAAAGCATTGAAATATATATTTTTCTATACATATTTTTTCCATCACCATGTTCCTTACGGTATGTAATGTATCTAACGGGCTCCGTGCATTTTAGTATCATTATATAATTATAATATTTCTTTGGTTAATTTGCCTTTGCATTTTTTATTTTCATTATTGTATGAAAATACATATAATAACAAAATAACCAAAGAACTTTTGTGTTCAACAGAAGAAAGAAACTCATACAGGAAATGGTGAGTAAATGATGACAAATATTTCATTTTTTGGTGAAATGTCCCTTTAAGGCATCCCTCACTATCAGTGTTAATTTTGACACTTTTTTTTTTCTTTAGTCTAACGCCGCTGTAGGTGCCAGGTTTGGGTTGATGTCTTTTATTTTAAAATTTTTATTTTCGGTTTGTTACGTCACTTGCTTTAGGTGCATATTACCTGTTAGTTTGTGTGTGGTTGGCATGGAGGAAGGGGGTGAGTAGCTGGGACGCTCACTTTCTGTTGACCTACATCCGATCTTTATCACCTGGACTCTTTAACAAGGACGACCTGTATTCACGACAACGTTGGCGACAGGTCCAATACATGGTGGATCTATTTTGGAAAAGATGGACCGGGGAGTACCTACTTCAACTACAAGAACGCCAGAAGTGGCTGTTGAAGAAACGCAATTTTCAATTGGGAGATATTGTGCTTGTAGTGGATGATACTGCTCCAAGGAGTTCATGGATAATGGGCAAGATTATTCAGATCACAAAGGATAAAAAAGGATTGATACGTCAAGTAAGAATCAAGACCAAGAGTTCCTGTTCCTGCCCAGACCCATTACCAAAGTTTGCCTTCTTCTTGAAACGGAGGATTTTAACTAGGCTATTCTATGACCGACTGACTAATTGACTGACTGACTTGTGAGAGCTCTCGAATGACTTACTGAAGACTTTGACTAAAGACGTTTTTAATTGACATGTTTACTTCAGTTGATTACGGACATTGTTCACATTGAAGAATTGGACATTTACTTATATATATATATATATACATATTGTCACGGGTGAGAAATCACACAACAAGGTCGCTCGGTGAAAATTAGCCCCGGAGGGTGGATTTATTGAAAATACTTCAATAAAGGTGAAACGGTGAAATAAGATGAGTGCTGTCTTCGTGGCTGGTGCTCCTGTGAAGTCCTCGTGCTCGTGAAGGTGGGTGTCCAGGCGTGCTCAGTCGGGCTGTTGGTCACTCGCTGCCTTCTGTTAGGTGAGAAACAAAGGATTAGTACGGGAGTAGACGGGTGTCTCTCGAAGTGAGAGCAGTGGCGGCTTTTACAGCCGCTTGATGACGGGCTGCAGCTGTGACCGATCAGCCCGTGATGAGGACGTGCAGGTGCCGTGCGTTGGTTGCCAGGGCGACGCTGATATGCCCAGAGAGACTCGTCACAATATATACACATACATGTGTAGCCTATACATTGTTTATTTGCGAAATAAAATTTAGCGATTTCTATGTATGTAGGTACATATTCAACGATGTGTAATTTGCATGATTGTGTTGTATTATGATTATTACAGTTTTTGGGTGTAATAATCAGGGGCTGGTGTGTAGGTGCCAGGTTTGGGTTGATGTCTTTTATTTTGAAATTTTTATTTTCGGTTTGTTACGTCACTTGCTTTAGGTGCATATTACCTGTTAGTTTGTGTGTGGTTGGCGAGGAAGGGGGTGAGTAGCTGGGACGCTCACTTTCTGTTGACCGTTTTCATTTCATTTAGATTTATTTCATTTCTTTTCCTTTTGTTTACTTTACCGTCATCATCATCATGTTGCTGTTCTTTTCAATGTTATAATAAATCACCTGGATCAACAATGGAAACGCATCAATCTTTAATCCCTCTTCTCAGCCTCTTAGCGATTACTTGCTGTCGCTATAGCCGCCTTCACACTGGCAGTTGAAATCAGCTCTGATACGGCAGCGAAACGACCGGAAGTCATTAATTTCCTATGGAGATTCGCAGACCGCATGCGAATGGGTCCGAACCGGGTGTGAACGAGTGCGGTGCGAAAAAAAATCGTGTCTGGATGCATTAAAAAAATTGAACTCTTGCGAAAGGCTACGGACGGTTTCTATCCGAAAATCCCAACTGAAGTTAGAGTTGCTATGGTACTGATAAACAAACCTGGGGTGCGTTTTCCGAAAGTATCGTTGGCCAACTATGGTCGCAAGTTCCCTCGTTACCAATAGAGTTCAATGGACATTGCGATGAACTTGCGACCATAGTTGGCCAACGATGCTTTCGGGAAACGCACCCCAGAATTCTTAACTTTTAATAAAATAAATAATGATTTTATAACGATTAGTTGTCATGTCATTTTATTATTTTAATGATTTTATAACGTAATTAGTGCAGTTAATACAATTAAATAATTCAATATTTAAATATAGGCTTCTGACGCTTTTCACCGTTGTGTACGACGTCCGCTGGGGGCGTATTGCATATTACGGAGCTGATTTCAACTGCCAGTGTGAAGGCAGCGTTAAGGTCCTTGCACACTGAGTCTGAAATTCGTGTCTGAAATTTGCGCACGTTAAAAAATAAATACGACCTCACGTTTTGTCGATCACGTTTACACACTGCCTCCGAATCTTTCGTCCGTCATAAAAAAAAGATCGGATCAGGTTCAATTTTCTGCGTTTTCCGCATCCGTAGCAAGCAGTTTGAATGGTGTTTTGACAATTCAGAGCCATCGAATGACGAATGCGAAAAAACACATGAACATTTCAGACTCAGTTTGCAAGGACCTTTAGTCTTCATCTTCAGGCGAAAATGCTTATTAGTCTTTATTTTGCTCATTTTTGTCAACTTTTAGTCATTACTTTTAGTCAAACTGCAGTTACCAACATTTATTTTGGAAGCTATTGTATATGTAGTCTTTAGACAAAAATAGTCATTATCATTTTTCTCTTTAGATCAATTCAGCTTATGGGAAATTTGAATGAAGGTAACAGGCTGTATTGGCTTTGCACTCTTCGCAGTAGCACTTGAGTAAATCTACATATCCATGTTCCTTAGTTCAGTGCTTCTCAAACTTTCCAGATTTAACATTCTTCTGCGAACCCCCTCTCTTCCACTTCGACTGCAGTCACACATTAAGGGACAATATTTGATTTTTCCACTGCATTTTTACCTTCATAAATCCCTTTATAAAATAAATAATGATTTAAATAAATAAAAAAATGTTCAATAGATAAATATGCAATGATGGTAAAAACGAAGTGATACTTTCAAATATTAAATTGAGTCGTCGAGTCATTCATTCATTCAGTAACGAAGGAAGTGGCTGTATTTATGAATGAATCATTGACTGTTGGTTAACTGACTGAAATTGACTGATCGTTCGAACTATTATTTCGTTGTAAATTAGAGCAAATAATACTGACAATACTGTGTTTAAAACGTACATTACTTAACATCAGTGTTGGGTAAGGTACTCAAAAAAAGTAATCCACTACAAATTACTAATTACTGCTCTAAAATTGTAATTTGATTACATTACTGATTACTGCATGTAAAAAGTAATCAGATTACTAATTACTTTACTTTCAAGTTACTTTGAAAACCTATTAAACCTACATGAATACACTACAAATTGACACTCAGTTATTTCCGTAATTTAAATTTATTTCTGAAAAATATTACAGAAATATGAAAACAGCAACTTGACTTAAAGATCCAGTGCATTTCTAGAACTTAACATTCGTAGCAATAACTTGCCTAACAATGAAAACTGTAGTCTTTTTAAATGTGTCTACAGTATGTCTTATCTACAACATTCCTTGCTGCGATTCCACAGTCGACAAGGGCAGCATTTCCTCCTCCACATACGCTGCTACAGCTCTCTTCACCTGTCCAGAAGTTACCTTCCCTCCCGATCTTGAACAATAATCCAATCTAGCTTGTTTAGACGAGGTTGCACAGTGGTCGCCACAGATTCCTTCACTGGACGATAATCAACCCAGTCTCACGGCAGTTCGTGATATGGTCACGCAATTTAATCTATTGATTCGTGACATGGACACGATTTATTTAGTTATTTTCGTGATATCAGCACGTTTTTTAAACTAATGTACACTGAAAACCCTAATAAGTTGATTGAACTCAATTGATTTGAGTAAACTCATTCCCTCATTTTAATTGAGTAATGGGGTCTCCCAAAACGTGCATATTTAAGTTTACTTAACTTGGTGCTTATGTAGACTTGACTTAAATTGTTTAGTTCACCAAACTTGACGATTATTTAATGTACTTAAACAATAAAGTTCACTTAACTTAGTGTTAATTTCAAATGTACTTGTATATTTAAGTAAACTCAACGTGAAAATTTAACTGAAATTAGAATTTAATTCTAAATTTTAAGGTTATTATTTTTGACTGTAAGCTCTGTGCACACTGCACTTAAATAAAACAATGAACAACATATTGATCCTTGAGTCTTTATTGACCAAAATGTCAAATGGAAATGAGTCACACCCTGTACATAACTCTAAAGGTGGCAACAATGTCCAACATTAAGTAGTGAACTACATCAATTGTACAACTCTGATCACTTAAACATTGCACTTAAGTCTCACATTTAGACTTAAGTCTCACCCTAACATGTAAACGTAATGTATACATTCTTTTTACATTTTACTGGTTTAAGCTTTATGCAAACACAATAAAACATACTGACCATAGTCAGTGTCTTTGACCGAATTTGCACAATATTACAGTACAAACTATACTGTAATTGAAATATTACTGTCACAAACACACTGTAGAGGTAGCAACAATGGTAACAATATACTAAATTAACGACTGCACATTAATTCTAGAACTTTGAGCATTTAACAATTTAAACCATTTTTTCCTTCATAAATGGATAATGCAAGGCTCGAAATTGCGACCATTTTGGTCGCATATGCTCCTGAAATTTAATCTGTGCGACCTAAAAATATATTTGGGAGCATTTGTGCGAGTGCAAATAATGGTTGTGGTGCGACCTGTTTTCATTTCTCTAAAAAACGTTTGCAAATTACTTCACAGTGTGTACCTTATGTGCGCTGATACGCGATGGCCGGACCGTCATTCTATCCAGGGACGGATTGACAATCTGTGCGTTCTGGAAAAGTCCAGAACGGCCGACCAAACGAGGGCCGTCGGCACAAAAAAAAAAAAAAGTCTTATAAAGCAGTAGGCCTATTAACAGCCAACAGCAGGGGCACTAATATGATCACTTATTACATGTAAAAAACAACAACTGAGGTAGAAGAGTCGGCCTATAGCCACTGACAGAAAGTTAGTTTTATAAGGCTGCACTTTTAAATTTGCTTACATTATATTTGAATAGCAGTGGTCTCCAACGTGGTGCCTGTGAGTTGCCCGCTAAACACATTCTATAAATAGCCCTAACTTGCCGTCGGGGTTCCAGACTTCGAATAAATGGCATAATTTTGTGACCTTTTCAACTAAACTTTTCAATTTGAACTTTTGCCTCTACAAAATTACCCAACTCTCTTTGATTGTACGCTGTCATTTGCGTTGCGTATGAGAAACATCAAATGGCAAACGCTCAAAAAGCGGAACAAAACTTATTTGATCTGAGCAGCGCATTATTAGCTCGGCCCAAAAAACAGCGATCGCGGACAAAGCAGCTGTGCGGGCTCATCTCGATCACGCGAACATTATTACACAGAGCTGCGCGATCCACTGAGAAGCATTTCAATTACCGGTAAGCGCAGAATTCTCTATCTCTATTACAAACCACAAATGACTATGTGATTTAAGCTTGTAAAAAGCCAGATGAAACGGCGCTGATATTCTCAACATATTGACGCAAACAAACAAAAAAAAAAAAAAAAAAAAAAAAAAAACAACAAACTTTTTTGGCAGAAATGTGCCTGTATTCATATTAAAAATGCTATTATATTAATGTCATGTATAAATGTATTAAATGTAATGCAGTTATGTTTTTGTTTAGAAGTTATGGCAGTTTTTTTTTTTTTTTTTTTTTTTCATTTATATTTATACTAAATGTTTGGGCTACTGTTTTGGATAACACGTACAACAGGTTTATAGAAAATCAACAAAAAAATCAATACATTTTCATAATTTTTTTTTAAACGCTTTTAAGTCTGAACCAGAATATCAAGATATTTTATTATTTCCCATATGATGGTGAAAAGTAAAAAAGCTTCACCATGTTATGTATAATAAATATTGGAGTATAACAAATAAAAGTTCCTTCTAGATTATTTTATCCCTTGAGGTAGCCATTCGCACACAAAAAGGTTGGAGACCCCTGGTATATAGTAGCCTAACTATATGTTTTATAATTACAAGTTTGTGTAATTTGGGGTTTCTGTAGCCAGTGACATTTCGTTATTTGTTTGTACATTTTTTGCTTTTATTTGAAGGCTGAGGCTTCATTAATAAACACAACCCCAATAATGATTATTGGTTTTGAGATGTTACTTGCTGTGAATACCTTGTCTGATAGGCTACAGTATTGTGGCATAGTATCAGGACATCCTGGCTAATGTCTGTCGCACAGGGCTAGAGGCGAATGGCCGGATGATGGGCCTATTTGGGAGAAAGTCCAGGGCTGTTTTTTAGCCCCAGTCCGTCCCTGATTCTATCCAACGTTATATAACCAATCCCGGGGTTTTTCCTGCATTGATTTTTTTTGGCGGCCGCCAAAGCCTTATTTGATCGGTGCGTGAGTGACTGCTGCGCTTGACGAGAGAAAGCCCCGGCCGCGCGCGCGCACTCTCACGTCTTCAAACAACACGAGCGCTGTCTTGCTCTCTCTCCCTCGCGCATATTAATCAAAATCATTTGACACGATAGAAAAAGGGCGGAAGACTGAAGTTTCACGTGGAGCATTCGGAGATTTTTTTTTCTCCTAAATTACCGTGGAGTGTGAATTGTGCTAAAAAAAAACTACCGGGATAATCACACAACGCTTGCCGTATGCTACACGTCCACTAATGACACGTCCGATTCGCGAACTAATGACTCATTTGAACCGATTCACTTTAATGAATGGTTAAAACAACTGATCTGTCCAACACACTCACGAGACGTCTGAATCGGTGTATAACAAATCGGTAGCCTAACACTTTACAATAATGTTCCACTTATTAAATTCTAGTTAACACAGTTAACATGTACTATTAATAAACTGCACTTTGTTAATTTGTTAACCATTGTTAATGTTAATTTCAACATTTGGGCTACTAATAGCCTACATTATTGATTTTTTTTAAATTATTTGTTAACATAGTTATGCACTGTGAAGTAACATTAATGAACAATGAACAGCTGTATTTTTATCAACTAAGATTAACAAAGATTAATACAGCATATTAATAGCAATAGAGTGCCAAGTGCCAAGCAAAAAATGCAGGGACAGGTGTGTGGCAAACAAATCAGGTTCATCAGGTTCGATTAATAAGGCTTTTAATCGGCAGGATACGTCAAATATAACCATACTGTCTATGAATATAACACCGCATACACCATCGCCAAAGAAGAGCTTGCCTTCACTAAATTTATGTCAAATGACAAATCATGTGCCAATATCATCGGGGTGAGATGATATAGAGCCAGAAGACCAAATTTCAAATCTTGGCCACAGGATGAAATAAAATCTGTTAATATATAATTTGTAGTTGTGGTGCTCCTTAATTTTTGGTGGTGCTCCTAACTTTTTGAAGTTGGGAGCACCAGTGCTACCAAGTAAAAAAGTTAATTTCGAGCCCTGCGTTTCAATAAAAGGATATATTAAAGTTTATAAAGCCTACTTTTACATTTCTGCTGCTGTTCTAGAATAATTTTCGCCATCACCTTAAACAAGCAGCAGCTGTTTGACTCCCAGTGCAGGAGCTGTAACTGTTAGGATACCACAGAAACGCAAGCGGTTGGTTGATTGCTGTGGTGACTCGTGGCACTCGCGAACAGCACTGAACACACACGTCTGAATTTTTGTATCGTTCGTTGGTAAAGGGTGAGAGACCTTGCCAGGTTCCCAGCCACTGGTGTACACACGAACACGAACTGCCGTGAGACCACTGATCTATATAGAATGACTGGATAGCTCATGACGTCATAAACAGTGAAGCCACCGCGCCGCCATATTGGTATTCCCTAGTGAGCTCACGCGTTCTATTGAATCAATAGGAAATTGTATGATTTGACTGAGAAAACATTGCCTAACGAGACACAGTTTTTAAATCTAAAGTCTCCCTGTATATTCTCACAACGCAAACATCCTAAGCATTTAAATGGGTATTTGTTTAAAGTCGGAAATTTTTCCTGCTTATTAAAAAACGGCAATTTCTTTGCAAAAGGAATAAAAAGCTGTACGAGAACACTAGTCAGCCTTCACTGAAGAGCTATCTTCACAGGTAAGAAAAACAGTTAGATAATATTAATTAAATAGTGAATGCTACAGACCTATATTTTTGTGAATTGGTGAATATTCAGGTGAATATTGTTTCGTGGCCACGAATTAATTATGCCTCAGCACGTTATCTTGTGGCCACGTTGTAATTCGTTAAATCAAAATGAGGGAGGGAATTAGTTCAACGTGTCCACGATTTATTAAAACGAGGGAACAAATAAGTCGTCGTAACAACGAATTATTTAGGTGGACAGGGCGCATAAGAACAAGCAGAGAGAGAGAGCACCGGCCGCGCGCACGCACTCTCACCGCCTTCAAACAACACAAGCGCTGTATTGCTCTCTCTCCCTCGCGCATATCAACATCAGTTGACACAATAGTAAAAGGTCGGAAGACCGAATGTGTTTTATAGATTAGTAGTTTGTTCATATAAAGTGTTTGATTAGCAAGTACATGTTCAGGAAATGCATAATACAAATTGTATGGTTATGTAACGGTAAACGGAGTCTGCACGAAGCTCTTTTGAAGCTGTCAAATGGTGTCGATATTGGACACTTACCGTAATTGTGATTATTGCTGCCCTGAGGTTTCTTATAGGTTACTGTTGACTGTTTTATCGTTGTTTTTTGAAGCAGCAGCAGCATTACTCTTGCCTCGGAGAAAACAACACGGACATAGCGACAATTTTGCATATAAATTATTACTTAAAGGGCTTGAATTACAACCTTTGGGCAGTTTTTTTTACATCCTTTTGTGAACGTCGTTTTACACTTGTTTACTGCACAGCGGGTCATCTTAAAAGTGCCGTCGGAGCTACCAATCTCTGTATAACGGGCGTTGGAGCCCTCTGCTGGTAGGGAATCGTAAGATGGCCGCTCGAACACTTCCGGTGGCTTCACTGCCTAGTGGCAGTTTAGAACGTCATGAGCTATCCAGTCATTATATAGATCAGTGGTTGTAACACGTTTGTTTTTTTTACCTTAGTTTAAAGGTATAGCGGAGGATTTTATACTGCCGGGTGGATAGCCTATACTATTGGTCCTCCTAATTGTCAATCATTCTGGTGAATCAATCAAACTTTTCAAAAAGTGGAGAGGGCGGGTCTTATCTAAAATTCGGAAAGATCCTCCGCTATACCTTTAACTTCTTATTCTTCGGTTGTATCCTCTAACTAGTCCACATTTGATTACTGCAATGGCTGTGTATTGAAGGCTGTAGAATGCACTGATTGCTATTACGGTTCTAAATTAATGTCCAGTAACTAGGAGAAGACTGAAGAAGCCAGAGACAAAGATCAAATTCACTCACTGTATTGATTGATACATTTTCTCACAATATCAACAAAATATAAATATCACAATAAACAGCGTAGGCCTACATAAAATAAACAAACAATAAAAACAATGTGGTTATATTCAAAAGATACAATTATATTCAGAGAGGGCAACGAAGTGGTGGTAATAAGTAAGTGTACTCAGTTTTAAGAAGTCCCAAGTATGCCAGAGGAAGTCCACTTCATGGAAGAAGGGTGCAGATGTCATCAGAAGTCGATCCTCAGACGAAAGGGTTAATTGCTGCGATGTTCAGTGTGTGTGTGTTGGGTTTGTGTGACAGGTCAGCTGGACAACATGTAGATGAACGTGTATGTGTGGTTCTATAATAAAATAAACTCAATTAGTTTCTGTTACAACTCTTACAATAAAAATGCTGCGTCATTATCACTTCACGTGATTGAACGTGAGAGACATCACAAACTTGTGATACAGGCATAATATAGCAGCTGTTCTTTTAAAACTGAATAAAGATCTTATTGATGCATTAAACAGAATATCAAACAATGATTATTAGACAAAATAAATGTAAGAATCACTTACAGTCTGCAATGACGCACACGCGAGTGTTCACCACAGAAATCCAACAACCTCAGGAGCGATCACACAACATCAGCCGCCCATCACATATGAAATAACAAATTGCTCACCAGCTTTATTATCGATCTATAACTTCATGGCCTTCTGATGCACCTTAACTCTTCTTCTTCTTTTTTGTTTATTGGCGGGTGGCATCTAATGTCTAGGTGCATTTCCGCCACCTACTATGCTGGAGTGTGAGTCGGAGTAAGATCATAAAAAAATAAAAATAATAATAATAATAATAAAAAAATTCGATTCAATAAACCACTTTGTTTTAAATACTCAATCACCAACTTATATTTAATTTCTTCACCATCTAACAAATTCTTTACATTTATCCCTCCCCCTCCTATGTTTTTAATTTCTCCCTGAGTTTTCTTCTATTTTCCTCATATTTTATACAATTACATAAAACATGTTCCACTGTTTCTCTCTCTACCCCACACACACACAAGCCTGTGGGATGCTTCCCTATCAGATGCACAGTACTATTTAGCCTAGTATGACCCATTCTTAATCGTGACGTTATTCTTTGCTCTTTACTATTCATTCTTACATTTTTCCATTTTCCTACTTTCCCTTGTATTTGAAATAAATGTCTTCCTTTCTCTTCTTTTTCCCACATGCTTTGCCACTCTTCCATTATATGTGCTTTAATAATAGATTTCATTTCAGCAACACTATATGCAATATTTATTATTGTTTCCTCTCTTATTGCCTTTTTTGCATAATAATCTGCCATTTCATTTCCTTCTACTCCTCTATGTGCTGGTACCCATAAAAATTTAACTTCTGTTCCCAATTTCCTTAATCTAAATATGGTCTCATAAATTTCGTATAATATATCTATTCGACTTTTGGTGGACATTAATTTAACTGACACTAATACCGATAATGAATCCGTACATATAATTCCTTTTTTAATTCTATTTTGTTCCATCCATTGAAGACTAAATGATATGGCTAGCATCTCCACTGTATACACGGATAAATGATCTGGAGTTCTTTCCCTAAATACTAATCCTATTTGTGGTATTACAAATGCAAAACCCGTTTTCCCCCTTTTATGTGCTTTGATCCATCTGTGAATATATGCAAAAACGACTCGTATATTTTTAATCTATCTTCTGTAATTTTATCCCAGTTTCCTTTTCCTCCACTACCTCTTATTTTATCATAAATACTATAATCAACACACACTTCTGAAAATATCCATTTTGGATTAACTGTGTATAAAAACTTTTTAATTTGTACTTTATCTTGGATTTTACTCTCTTTTGCCCATTCTTGCACTTTCCAACTACCATATTCCTTCTTTATTTTCTCACTTTCCCAACATGGGCTCAGTGCCCCTTTTGCCAGATGTTCATTGTCTTCACACCCTTGTATACTTGCCCAATAATTTAAAGCTAACTGTTTTATTCTAAGCTGTATTGGCATGTCCCCCATTTCTACCTGTATTGCTACAATAGGTGTAGTTTTTATTGCTCCACAACACACTCTTAACGCTTGGCTTTGTATGATTTCAATCCTTTTCATTAATGTTTTAGATGCTGAACTATAAACTATACTCCCATAATCTATCACTGATCTTATCATTGCACTGTACATGTATTTCAGCGCCTGGGTACTAGCCCCCCATTCATATCCTCTCACACATCTCATTATATTTATTACTTTTTTACATCTTTCCTCTATTTTATTTAGATTATCTTTCCATACTAACTTTTTATCAAATATAACTCCTAAATATTTAAAATTATTTACTTGCTCCAACCCTTTTCCATATAATGTTAAGTTCTCCATTACTTTCTTGCTTTTTGTAAACACCATACTTTTAGTTTTATCCACTGAAAATTTGAAACTCCATTCATATGACCAGTTTTCCACTATTTTAATTGCTTGCTGCATTTTCTTTTGCACATATTGAATATTTTTCCCTTTCCTCCACATTGCTCCATCATCCGCAAATAATACCTTACCAAACTCATTACCCACATTCTGAAATACATCATCTATCATAATAGAAAATAGTATTGGGCTAATGACACTTCCTTGAGGAGTGCCATTTTCTACTTTACACCCCCTGGAAAGTGTACTTCCTATTTTGACTTGAATATTTCGCTCGCTCAGAAAATCTTTAATCCAGTTATACATTCTTACTCCTAATCCTAATTTTTTTTTTTTATTAACAATCCCTCTTTCCACACCATGTCATAGGCTTTTTCTACGTCAAAAAAGACTACTACTAAACTCTCTTTATTAATTAATGCTTTTCTAATTTCGGTTTCTAAATAAACAATTGCATCCATTGTGCCTCCCCCTTTCCTAAATCCACTTTGATATTGTGATATCTTTTTATTTATTTCCAAATAATCTGTTAATCTATCTACTACCATCCTTTCCATTATTTTTCCTATATGAGATGTTAGTGCAATGGGTCTATAACTATCTGGACTACTTAATTCTTTCCCTACTTTAATTATTGGTACAATAATTGCTTCTTTCCAATTTTTTGGTAATTTTCCTTTTTTCCATATTATATTATAAATCTCCAGTCATTTCAATTTCATTTGTTTCCCTATCTGCTTTAGCATTATATAACATACTTGATCTTTTCCTGGACTTGTCATACCAGTTTTTGCTAATGCACGGTCTAACTCAAACAAAGAAAAAAACATATCCATAGTACTTTTAATGTTATCTTCCTCACATCCTCCCTCTTCCATTTCATTTTTTCTCCTAGTTGCTTCTCTCCTTTCTCTTCTTTCTTCTGATAAATTATCAGTAATATGGATTTTAACAAATGTTTTAACAAGTACTTCTACTTTCTCCTTATTTGTTATAGCTAATTCATCTCCTACTTTTAACACTGGGAAATTCCATTCTCTCCTTATTCCTTTCATTTTTCTTATCATTCCCCAAACATTGCTTATTGGAGTAGTTCTCCCAATCTTTCCACAAAAATTTCTCCAACTTTCCCTTTTTGCTTTTTTAACAACTCTTCTCACCTCATGCACCTTAACTCGTCTCGTTTGCTCACAATAATAACTCGCTCCACATTTCTTCACTCTTTCCTCCATTGCCGCGAATATATGCGATCTCGCGTCATTTTTTACAGAACTCGCGAGACTTCTGATTCAAACCCCGCCCACTCGGCAAACTCAACACTTGAATGGAACAATGTAAAACTATAATAACAACATAAAATGACCATGCCCTTTTGCACAGGCTGATTTAGAAAGTTATGTACGGTGTATTATTAAAGTTAAATATAGCAGAGGCTAAATGTTATTGACAAACCTGACATGCTTAAACGGTTATTTTGGAAAAGTGGATTGTCACTGAAATTTTTATCTTGTATTTGCTGTTTGTTTTTTGTGTAGTTAATTGTCGAGTCATAGTCTAGCTTTTGTTTCTCTTTGTGTGCCCTGCCTATGTTTTGCTTTCCTTGTTTTCAACACTACAATAAACTGTTTCACCTAATTCACCTAATTCTGTCTGTGCTTGGGTTCGTATCTCAAAACCCTGACATATATATGTATATGTGTGTGTGTGTGTGTGTGTGTGCGCGCGTGTATATATGTATGTCTAGTATTATTAGCACTCTTTAATGTTAATGCAATCTTACAGAAATCTTTATGTAGGCCTATTAACAAGGATTTGGGACTATTATAATGCCATGCTGCAAACCACTTTATGCCCCTTTAGCACTTTATTCAATAATATGTTTACAAGATGAGAACACGAGAGACAGTGACAATGCATGTTAGAAACAGTGTTTACATGACCTCTCTCTATGACAGAATTTATATATCAGAGTTCATCAGAGTAAAATACATGTGACTAATGACAACATGGTCCATGGCATTGAACCCTTTATCTTATAACTTTTAACTCTTACTTGTAAAACAACATATCAACAAATATGTAAAACAACAATATACAATTAATCAGTTTGACAGATAAAAAAAAAGGAAAAATACAACAACATTAATTAAAAGCCTACCACTGTAGCCTATACAGTTACAATAGGTGAGTCTGGTGTTTGAGACATTAGAGCCATGAAATACACAGAAAGTCATGATATAGCCTACAGGTGTAACTTGTACAGTTCACCCGTTTGAAAGTTCAAGACGTTCGGATAGAGGTTCGATCGGTCGGATGTTTGATTTTGGCACGGAGTACGTGCCATAGGGAGCGGTCCAAGCAGACCAATCACAGCGCTTGTGTCCGCGTAGGGTTGATGCGTTGTTACAGTTTTGGAGAGGTGCACGTCACGCCGGTTTCACGCTGCACGCGTTAGCAGAGTGTATTTTTTCCGGCGCCCATGTTAACAGATTAGAGCATTCACACCGCACGCAGAGGCAGCGCGTAGCAGGAGCAGCAGTGCCGCGATAGTATCGGCACCCTGTCTATTTTTGTCGCGCCGCTTACGCTGAACTAAAGTGACAATGCATTGATCATGGCCAAAATACACTGCAGTTTTACCCCAAAAGCGCATTGATCACATATATTGTGTTTTAAACAGTCAATCAAATGACCAACAGCAATTAAATAAGAAAACAAATGTCCAAAAACAAACTTGTTGCCCGAAAAATAAAAACAAAGATGAACCAAAAGTTATAAATGAAATTAATAAAATAAGTTTCTTGACAAGTCTTTTCTCTTACATGTATTTGAAAACTAAATAAAGCAATGCCAACTTATCCATTATAGAGTACTCTGTCTGTAGAAACGCGCGTGTCCTGCTCACCATACGCACTGCTCCTGCGCCGCTCCTGCATGCAGTGTGAAACCGGCGTCAGGGTACGCGCGCTACACACAGCCTACGGCGTGAGTTCGACGCAGAAGTATAAATTGGGCTTAATTGACTTCACCTGTCTCCGTTTCAAGTTAATCCAATGGCGTCGCTGTGTCCAGTTTATAACGCTAGCTTCAATAGCACTGATGGATGGAGCAAAATGGCGGTTAGACTGTGCGTGAGGCTCAGGGCCCTGATTAAAAGGTAAGAAAATATCAATATTTACAGTACGGAGGTGAATTTGACTTCAAAATCAGTCTAGAGGAATTGCTGAGGGATTCACTGCGGATGATGAGTGAACAGTCATTAGCTAATGACTTAATCACAAATCAGTACCGAGGGCTGAAGCCCCAAGAAGGTTAAATAAACATTCTGACAATATATGAATATTCATGGTAGCTCCACCCATTGGAACCAGATATTCCAGGAACCGAATATATTGTAACACCGGCTTAGGCGGGCAGATAAAGTTAAATTGTTTATCTGTGACAGAATCATTGTTGGGGCGGATTTTTTGCTGAAGGGGGCGGGTTTTCGATCATGATTGGGCGGAAGTCACTCAACCCAATCTGGCAACACCGTTTACAGTTTCAGTCGACCCCAGGCGCGCACAATCTCAGCACGACGGACACGTGGAGCCTCAGCGGATTTTCTAAAGCATCACATAAAGGTATGCTCCCCTATTATTTTGTTTAGATAACCGCACTAAGTTTTATGTTACAAGCAAAAGTGTTTGTCGTTAACATGGTACAGAGAGGGTTGCAGTGGGTCGTCAGTATTCAATGAACTGTGGTAACGCTATGCTAACAGGTGTAGTGAGCTTGTATTCGTCTGAAATGGAACTTAGCTAACTGCTGTACCATATTGCATACAATTGAAGCTAACGTTACTACTTACCAACACAACTGCTCATTTTAATACTGGGCTAGCGGCTAATGTTACAAAACAGAGCCCTCTTGCTATTTAGTGGTAAGTTAAGCTGCTTTGGCTATATATTCTCTATGCCGTAATGGTACAGTAGCCAAGCTAACTGCGTGTGTGTGTGTGTGTGTGTGTGTGTGTGTGTGTGTGTGTGAGAGTGTGAGAGTGTTTTAACCCTAGAAACTTCTTAGCCTACGCTGGGGAAGACAGTAAAAGTGACATGACCACAGGACGCAAGTACCCCAACATACACATGTTCAAATTACTGTGTGATATGCTTTAAGAACTATAATGCAACTTTAACATTAGCGCTCAATAGTTGAGATATCCAGATATCCAGCAGCGAACATCATGCGCGGAAGCTGACACTGGAAGGGGATGGGGACGACACGAGCCTCGGTAGGACACGAGCACGCAGCTGTGTGTGGGAGCCGTTACACTTCCCTTCCCTGCTGCTGAATACTTAAAGTGACTTACGGTACAGCAGTGTCTTTGACGACATGTGACCGAATGCCCTCTTGCCGTTTGCCCCCTTCCAGCTTATGGTCTTGGCCACTTCTTCAGTGAACATCCGAGAGAGGATGTTCCAGGCCACTCTCTTCACATCTTGGCCACCGATCGTGGCCAAAGAAGAAACCTAAAAGTAAGTCACAAAACACCTTAAAATACAGACAAGGTATAAAGCCCTGATGTAATAACTTGTACGACAATCTTTGCCCCATCTCCACCCCACACCCAGCACTTTACCAATTAGAGTTGAGAGTGACAGGCAGGAGCATACCATTCTTTGTTTGGCTGCTGCATTGGCAGCATCTTTCAGGAATGCTTCAAGCTCATCCACCGCTTCCAGTGATTCGATGGGCAGCTGAATGCATTCAGGGCACTCTGGCTCTTGAGCTGTTGAGGTGTTTAGCACGCTGCTGCTCAGGTGATTGACCATGGCCACCAGCTGGTCCTGCTGCGGCTTAATGTGCTCCAGCAGGCTTAAAATGTGGACCTGAGCAGCTGTTGAATACATAGTATTATAGAATAATTATTCCCCCTCCATTCCACGCACTTAAAGGGATAGTTCACTTTGAAATTAAATGTTGGTGTGTTTTAGCTTACCTCAAGGGCATCCAAAATGTAGGTGTCTTTGTTTCCGCAGTAGATTCAATTTTGATATTTTTAGGTCAAACCGTTCTTGTCTGTCAGTCCTATAATGCAGGTCTATGGTCACTGTCTCAAAGAGCATGCACAAAGAAGTCCAAATTAAACAATTCCCCATCGTCCAAATTAAACAATTCCCCATCGTCCAAATTAAACAATTCCCCATCGTAAGTACACATTGATGCCCTAAGACACGAAACGAGCGGTTTGTGTGAGAAAACGAACAGTATTTATATAGTTTTTAACTCTTATACACAGCCACGTCCAAGTGATCGGAGGGCGCGGGCGCATCCTGGTGTGTGACGTGTACGCAGACTGGTGCATATACACTAGATGTCGCTGGAACAAATTCATTGGAACGAATGCCGTAGGCAAGGCGACATCTAGTGTATATACAGTATATATATGCACCAGTCTGCGCACAAGTCACACACCAGGATGCGCGCGCGCCCTCAGATCACTTGGACGTGGCTGTGTATACTGTTCGCTTTCTCACACAAACCGCTCGTTTCGTGTCTTAGGCCATCAATGTGTACTTATGATGGGGAACTGTTTAATTTGGACGATGGGGAATTGTTTAATTTGGACTCTGTGCATGCTCTTTGAGACAGTGACCACAGACCTGCATTATAGGACTGACAGACAAGAACGGTTTGACCTAAAAATGTCAAAATTGAAACTACTGCGGAAACAAAGACACCTACATCTTGGATGCCCTTGAGGTAAGCTAAAACATACCAACATTTAATTTCAAAGTGAACTATCCCTTTAAGTCCCCCCATGTTCCCCGTGGTTAAAGTCAATGTATTATAGCTTGTAGTTACAGTTATTTCTTACCAGAGCAGGGAATGGTGTTCTGGGCCATGTCTCCCACCTCTCCAGGTAGGTCTGTAGACCTGGCTTGGCTCCTCTGGCCCCCGTTGTTGCTGGTTGCATTGTGCAGGTTGAGAGAGGAGTGTCTGTGGTGGTGGTGGTGGTGGTAGTGATTGGGGAGGGGCAGTTCTGCCAAACACTGTGGGGGGGGGGGGGTACATATTCAGTATGCATAGAGCAGATAAAGCTGAAAGCTGGATGGCCCGGGGAAGAAAGGACTTCCTCAGCCTGGCTGTTGAACATGCTAGTGACAAGAGTCTGCCACTAAACTTGCTCTTCCGTGTACTGAGTGGGGGTCATTTTGTGGTTTGTGTATGTGTTTTTTTGTGGTGGAGAAATAGAAACATTTATATGTAGGGATATTTCTACTTCTAATAAATTATTAGGACATGTATACTCTCTGACTCTTACTTTGACAGAAGTCTGGAATATTTGCAGGGAGTTGGTGACTTGTCCCAGCAGATGACCCGGATTTGGACCTCTTTGGGGGTCGGTAGTCCTCCTCTATGTCAGTGTCACCAAAGAAATGTCTGTTTAAATAAAAAAAGATCTTTATCTACATGCAAATCAACATTTAAAGGAGACAGAGAATGGTTGAACATGGCATTGATCTCTGTTCTGTGTTATGTGACTGAGAGAATGGCCCAGGCTCAATGTCGGCCCTTACAGACTCATAGACCTAAGTGCACGTTCACGCTAAGTTCACGAGAGTTTAGGGTGTCTTGCTGTCTCGGTTGCACACTTCACCCTGTCCCAATCATGCAAACAGCAAGGTGAGCACTCTCAGCCTGGCAAAACTCATTCACTTTACAGTGCGAGTCAGTTAAGTCCATGAGGGCTCAGGGCTTGGTTACCTATAAAGTCACGTATTAATTACAAGGTATTGCTACTGACTTATTAAGCCCTAAACGGCTTAGCTCCAGTCTATTTAACCGATCTTCTATCGCCCTATAATCCATCGCGCTCTTTAAGGTCACTAAATTCGAGGCTTTTGGTCATACCTAGGATATCCAGATCCACCAAAGGAGGGAGAGCATTTTCACATTTAGCTCCAAAACTCTGGAATAGTCTTCCGGATACTGTTCGTTGCTCAGACTCGCTCTCCCAGTTTAAAACTAGATTAAAGACGCATCTCTTCAGCCAGGCATTCATATAATACTTTTAATCTAACAGTTAAATCTGACCTCTAGTTCATAAACGCCAGAGGAGAACTGGCCCCCGACTGAGCCCGGGTTCTCCCAAGGTTTTTTTTTTTCTCCATTAGGTCACCTGATGGAGTTTTAGGAGTTTTAGGACACCATTAGGTCACCTGATGGAGTTTTAGGAGTTTTAGGACACCATTAGGTCACCTGATGGAGTTTTAGGAGTTTTAGGACACCATTAGGTCACCTGATGGAGTTTTAGGAGTTTTAGGACACCATTAGGTCACCTGATGGAGTTTTTCGGTTCCTTGCCACTGTTGCCTTTGGCTTGCTCAGTTGGGAATATTTAATTAAATTTTTTCAATCAATAAATTCCACTAGAAACAAACCTTGTTGTATTATTTTAATTTAATACTGTGAAGCTGCTTTGATTTGTATTGTTAAAAGCGCTATACAAATAGACTTGACTTGACTTAAGTCTCAGGGAGGACATTGAAACTCCGCCATTAAGAAATTTATTCTAAAGCAGAAATTTACATGAAACAGTGGGTCAGAATGTCCATTCTTGTATGCAGATAAACTAACAAATATAAGGTTAAACTGTTTTTTGATTTTGTCTTTTTTTTAAATAAAAGTATATGGTGTTAGTGTTTGTATGTGCAACATGAAGGAAAAACACTGCCTTCGCTGTTGTTCTCCTTCTCCCAGGCCGTTCCTGTTCATCCTCAGTTTGGAGGTCCGAGGAGCTTCATGTCAGAGCCTTCTTCAGGATTTGACGTGCCTCCATGTAAGTATCTGAAAGGTAAACATGGAGCTTGACATGAGTCTTAAAGAACATGCCACCACTACAGTTAGATAAGTGCGCAAACACATTTTTGTCTCTGTGCATGCGTTGTCTTAGTCCGGCAGCGCCCCCGCTAGCTTAGCATGCACAGAGACAAAAAAGTTTTTGCCCACTTATCTTACTCAAGGGGAGACCGTGAATAACCCAATTTCATAAAACGGGTGCATATTCTTTTAAATAGTGGTGGTAGTGGATCTGTAAGTGTAGGATTTGTAAAAACCACTTTGCCAAGAAACAACTTTGAGATTTGGCATCCCAGATGATTTGATGATTCTGACATCATGTGTCTGCCAGTCATCCTGTGGCTCCTCTCTCCTCTCCCTATTTATTCTTTCATCACGGTTATAAGTTGGCCACGTTGCACAACCATCCTCGTACCAGCTTTGGGGCACCACTGGCTACGGTTTTACTGGTGACAAATTCAACTACATGGAGCATCCTTAAAGGAACAATATGTATTTTTTTTGCTTTAAAAATAGCAAAAAATCACTATATCTATGTTATATATATTTTTTAGTTGTGTACTTACATTATCCCGACTGTTTCCAACAACTTTCAAACCAGGAGAAATTTGTAATTTAATTCAAAGACACGTCACTTTTCTTTATTTCCGTTTTGTCACCGTCAATGGCGTCATATCCGCGTTCTCCCTGGTTTCCGCTCGTGCTGCCATGGCAACCAGAGCCGTCTGATAGTAACCAAGGCGACAGACGTGCACTGTGTAGTTCGCAGTGTCTATCTGCACGCTGTTGTTGTTTCGTTCAAACATTATGGACCATGGCAAGCAGACTTTGGATAAAAAAGGAGAACTAAAACGAGAATCAATATCAGCGCGGTGTTTTCGAGATGCCGAGAGCTCCCATAGACAGTATATAAACGAGAGCTCCACGTCCGAGACTTCGACCGCTCCTACATGTACTTATTAAACAGGTGAGCACATTTACATAAAACTAATCAATGTTATATAGTTCAACAATGATAAAATGTTAGAATATGATCCGTATGTTATTCTAATGTTGATCTAGCTTACTGCTAGTCTCATACAGACAAACTAACACATACATTTCAACACATTCAAATGCAGTTTAGTGTGATAGTGTAATGTTAGACCAATGAAACAGCGCTGCGTTACCTCACAAGTTTAATTTGTCTAATAAACTGGCCTGTGAGTTGTAATTCTGTACTTGCGTGTAGTTCGGTAGAATGAAATGTCCATATTCCTTTTATATCCGCGGGACTCGCGTCGCATGTGGAGCTGATAGCGGTCTCTTAGCAATCCCGAACTGCTTCATAACACAGTCATGATAAAAGCATCGATGTATTCAGTCATCCATAAACATTATTAGATCGGTCATCCCTCAACATTATTAGATCGGTCGGCTTGACGTTGACGACACGTTCCATAATTCTTAGCGTGTGTTGCGTCATCAAACTACGCCTTTGTTATTGTAAGATGTTAGTGACCCCTAGTGGCGAAAAAAATGACAGTGTACGTTTAAAGGAGAAGACAAGAAAAGAAACAAGTGTGAACGCACAGTTATTGTGAGTCAGAGTAAGAAGATCTAGTGGAAAAGCTTTGACATTTTGTTTTTATTGATTTTGATAATATAGGGGCTCATGTGAAGCGTCAACTTGCACAACACTGATACTGACAGTTGACTCCTGAAAGATGATTAACTCCAGCAAAGTACTTACAGCAACTTCTCGGCCCGTTTTCTGATGCAGCCACTGCCAGCAAGTCAAACTTTGGTATGATTATGATTGGTACTAAAGCAATGAACAAAAACTATCAATTAATGTTAAAGTAATGAAGTAACTAACTAATTAATGTCTGAACTAATAAACTGATTGAAATGCATTTTTTGCATGTTAATGCAGGAGAGGAAAGGCCACAAAACCTTCCCTGTGGGGCAGGGCGACACATTTCCCATCAAGCTCTGAAACATTGGCAGCCTTGATGATCTCAGATTTTTCTGAAATGATGTAAATATTCAGTGTATCCGAGCTGAATGGGTAGCTAAAGAACAATGACTTCCTTCTATATTGCATAAATGCAATATTTGCAATATGCAATATTTTGGAGTCAATCAGCCCATATCCCTGTTCTTTGAAGCTACCGAGTGCTGCCGGTAGACAGAAGAACGACAGCATTTGGTATAACGTAAACCGAATTTTGTGAACTAGCAGCTAACGCTAACAGATGGAGGCATAAGAACACTTAACTTTCTTGCCCTACATTACTAGTCAGAGCATCATCAAACTGGTGTGTCATTAACTAGACAAAACATGAGGATTCTGTACAAAAAAAGACAGCCCATTACTGTATAGACCATTTCAAGAGAGTTCCCTATCAGCATCATAGTTGTTCCCACAAGGCTTCCGCTTTAACATTCCACGTGTTATCTTAATGCCGAGGAAGAAGATTGGGAACAAAATAGAACGTTCAAGCATTATTTTTGTTTATCTTGTTGAAAGGGTCTATGTCAACACCTTAGCATTTAACAGTGACGTCACTATTTATGCTCCAACAATGAAACAGTGCAATTGGTGATATATCCTAAATGTTGATCTTACTTCACACAGGTGGAACAGTCCTCGGCCCAAGATCCAATAACAAGCTGCAAAGAAAACAGAATTATGTTAAATTGTGATTAGGATTATGGATACCAGTATGCAGCTGAAGTGGCATGACGACGTTATAGCTATCAGTCTGTTCTGTCGAGATGAGCTACGTAGCGTGAATCAATAAATTTTTTGATGAATATGGCAAAACTAAAATGATTCTACCATCAACACACTATTATCTGTTTGATAGAATAATTCCAGGTGGCAAATACGGGAACACACATTTCAAAACGGGGAGGTGAAATAAACAAACCTGAATATGTCTGTTTTCTTTTGTAATATATTTTTAGTTCTTAGCTTATAGTGATTCCGATTGACAGACGTGAACTATTAAATATTGCACGTTTAGGTAGCACAAAATGACAGTAAATGTACTTCTAACAGTGGATTGTGAGTTTTATTTTCCACTGCGCTTGCGTGGTAGCATAACTCTGTATTTAGTTAAATGTTTTTCAAGATCATGTCATGTGACTTTATTTTGATTAGACTCTAAAATGTAACTGATGTTTATTTTCATATTCTAAGTCATCCATTCAGTCTATTGTCTCTATTGTTTTGTGGTGCAACCGAGCCCCATTCAGTCTCAGTCTCCCCCTGCACACATTCACACCTCTCCGGCCTGGTTATGGCTCTAAATATGCTTTTCTTTTGTCTGCATTATAATTACTAACGACTGGCTTGTTCAGCGATCTCTGTTAGCTTTGTTCGTGTCAGGGACTTTCTGGAATGTCACATGATTATGGCACTTCGTCATGTGTTCCATATATGGACTATACCGAAGAACTTATATATTGACAAGAAGTGAAAGCCAATAGAACGTCCCACTGCAACACCAGCGCCCAGCAGCCGCCCTACACTTCCGCCATTTTGGGGTGAAAGCGACTCGGCAGTCCACTAGCTTCTCACTATCGCTATGGCTAATGTCAGCTGCTTTGTTTAAAAAAAAGAAAATAATTAGGCTGAAATCCAACCTGAATGATGACAACACAGAATAACCTACAACCACTAGTGATAATCAAATTCTTTTAACAGTTTATTTGATAGACATATGTTAAGTCTACCACTTTTTTTTTTTTTTTTTTTTTTTACAAAACCTTGCTCTCTATAAACCATGTCAGTTTGGGTTGAAATTCTTTTAAGTTCAAGTATTAACATTATAAACACTGAATTAATACCAACATATGAAATTAAATTAAGGACATGCATCAGAAAAATTATGTATATTGGACAATAAATAACAGGAATTAACAGCTTGACAGTAAACTGTTTTTTTGCAGTATGTCTTATATTAATGTACGTTAAAGCAACACTAACGTCATGTAAAAAAAAGAAAAAAAAGAAAAAGAAAAAGAAAAGAAAAGCCAATTAGGGGATAACAGACACAGCCATGCATCATGTTCTATAAGTTCATCATGTTTGTAGCGTGGTCCAGGGGAGTTAAACATACAATATATATTTCAGACCTAGTGGAGTAGCCTAATAGTAACTAATAATAGTAATAGTAAATGTGTAAAGTTGCACAAAATGGAAATACTCAATAAAGTAGGCTAAAAAAACGACCTACTGAATGGTTGGATTCCACAATTGATAACATAAAACACGTATAAGAGAATACAAAATTTACTGTAGGTCACCTGTTGTCATAAAATGTACTGATGACTTAATTTGCGTTCTTTTATTCCAATTTGACTTCTCTTTCGTTGTCATTTAGTCTTTTTTTGTGTTTCTGTGCTGTGTTGTCCCGTTGGCATTTTCACTCCAAAATGGCGGCTGCGCTACCGAAGCGCCACCTAGTGGCTGTTACCAAAAAAGCATCAGAGTTTCGCCAGAGCCCGTCTATGGAGAGCCTTGGCACTTCCTATTAGCCCCATTGTATCGATCTTGGTTGCAGTTCCATTAGAATACCACTGGAGGTGATCGCGGGCGAGTGCAGACTGAATGGGAGTCTATGGAGCTAGACGGCTAAATGTGTCTCTTTCACCCGATTGCCGTTGAGAAATCTCAGATTTTATTGTAGGTTTTGCAAGTTCAACATGGGTTATAGGTCGAAAGTTGAATGAACGAGTACTTATTTCTTTTCGATTTCTTACAGGTTGAGTTGTTGTTGCCCATAACACGCTAGCATTCTGCTAATGACGTCAGCATTCTGACGTCATTGACATTTTAAAAGACTTTTTAAACCAAATAAGTGACTCTAAAAAATCTAACACCCAGCAGTGTGTAATTTCTTTGCATCTCCTTTCGAATACAACATTCAAATTACTAGACAAAAAATTATATCCTGAGAAAAGTGGATTTTGAGGGTTTTTCGCCATAGACCTCCATTCATTCTGCACTCGCCTGCGAGCGCCCCCGCATGGACAGAGACGTGTTACTGCAGCCAGTCCAGAAACCGGAAGTAAGCAGAGAGTGCCAATTCTCTTCCTATTAGACATTCTCTGGTTTCGCCTCTTGTCTTCTATAGAGCTCTTTGACTATACTGTGCACATAGGGCGCCCTCAGGCTGCCGGTATGTATTGAAAACACAGTACATCAGTATCCAGCGCTCATAATGATTACATCGACGCATTTGGGTATCAATTCAATAAATATTATTCCTGTCTATAGAAATCTGACATAAACCTATGATAATTTATCAATAGTTCTCCAAATCTGCACATTTTTGAGCTAAAAGCCCTGAGGGACGTTGTTTTGTCAAGCGCTGTCATGGCGACCGCACAGGAGTTTTTTTCTAAATGGGAGCGGCTGCTCATAATTCATATTAACTCTTGCCATTCTCACAGGATGCGATTTTAAATTGTTATGTCCTTTAACAAAATGTAACTCTACCAGTGATAATCGTCTTGTAAACTCGGATCACATTTGAATGCCCAATATCGAGTCAACATGTCGTACAGCTCCGGCCTGCAAATTATTGTCCATGCTAACGTTAGCACCAAGCACCTATGAGTTACTGCAATGAATTTAGGCTAACGTACATGATAACTTTCCCAAATTAAAACATAGGACGTCCGGGATAGAGCTCGAATATGGGGAATGGGAATTAAAATCAGGCAATGGTCTACTTTATGCTAAGTTATACAGGCTATTCTGAAGTAACGTTAGCTGCAACGCCTTATAAAATGGCAACCAAAATCCACGAACAGATTAAGTTACCAAAACCTTCGACAAGCAGGTTACACCGATAGATTATATTTCAATGACAGATATAACATTAATAAAATATATCTTAACGTTACACTTACCTTAAGCAGCCAAACTTCACGCGAAGGAGATCCCGACTAATTCCCACACGGCGTCACAAACCGTTATCTAAGGCGCGTCCGAAGTTAGGGTCCGTATGTGGTCCGTTCTGGGTCCGCCGATTAAAAGCGCAGGCTTGGCCGATCCTGTTAGCGCAGCGAAAACTAGTCTGACAGTCAGGCAGATCTGGCGGCTTGAGGGCGGGTCCGCCACGGTCTCCTTTGCTGTGTGGCTACGGCGCGAGTTCGCCGCAGAAGTATAAATTGGGCTTGATTGACTTCACCTGTCTCCGTTTAACGTTAATCCAATGGCGTCGCTGTGTCCAGTTTATAACGCTAGCTTCAATAGCACTGATGGATGGAGCAAAATGGTGGTGAGAGTTTGCGTTAGGGCGAGAGCCCTCATTAAAAGGGAAGAAAATATCAATATTTACAGTATGGAGGTGAATTTGACTTACAAATCAGTCTAGAGGAATTGCTGAGGGATTCAACACAATAACAAATCAGTACCAAAGGCTGTTTTTGTTGTATCATTTTTCTGAGGTAAACCTTTTCTAAAAACTGATTATGAACAATTCATTAATAATATATCTACATATGTCGCTGGTTTACCAGAGGCCAGACTGTGTCTTAGGAACTAATGTTAATAACCCATGAACGCTTGTGTCCGCCACTGAATGAAACATTTTAAAAGATTTTGTTACTTTTTATCTTTCAATTGCGAGTTTGTTACTTTTTATCTTTCAGTTGCGAGTTTGTATCTCGGAATTTTGACCTATTTCAAAATTGTAAGATTATAAAGTACAATTCTGAGTTCAAATATAAAAAAAGGACAATTGTGCGTTTATATCACGCAATTATGAGGGGGAAAAAAGTCCCAGTTAGGCCTACTTTTTTTATTTATTTTTTTATTGGCGGAAACAAGCTTCAATATTAATCTGACCAACTAGCTGGTAATCATAGGTTCAAATTATACCATACTAAGTTATGACCAGTCTTAAAGGAATAGTTCACATCAAAATGAAAAATGTCATCATTTACTCGTCCTCAAGTTGTTCCAAACCTGTATTCTGTCTGTCTTCTGCTGAACACAAATATGATATTTTGAAGAAGGTATATAACCAAAAAGTTGATGTAACGTTATCCCTATTGACTTCCATAGTATTTTACATTTCTATGGAAGTCAATGGGGTCCATCAACTGTTTGGTTACAAGGTTTTACAACGAGCGACGGTCTGTCAGTCTCCGTACAGCTCGTTTATTCCATGTTTAAAGTTGATTTTCAGTGTTCTGACATCAGTGTGCTGATAATCCTGATGTTCTCAGGGAGCAGTCTGAGAGTTCTGAACCTGTGCGGCTCTTCTGGCGGGCCGATCAGCAGGCGACACATCAGCTCGACGAAAGTGGAGCACCAACCAAGAGCTTCAGCTTCGGTGAGTTGAGCTTCAGTGGATCTTCCAGTGTGTGTGTGTGTGTGTGTGTTCTGACCCTGGTGTGTTTCAGACCGAGTGTTCAGCGCTCGGGAGACCACCGCTCGGCTCTACCGGCATCGCCAAACACCTGGTCATTTCTGCGGTCGAAGGCTATAACGGTGAGGCTGGAACATCTATCCTGAAGATTTGTCCTGTAGTTCATCAGATTGGCTGATCCCTCTGAACTTAAAGTAGTTCACTTCACTTTCTCTCGCGCACACCGCACTGTCTTCACTCGGACGCGCGCTTCAATACGTTGCGGATCTATTTATGAGGCGCCGTCTATATGATTATGTGCGCGGAGAGTTTGTGTGTGTGTGTGTGCGTGTGTGCGTGCGTGCTTGCGTCTCAGATGAGTATGTGCGTGGAGAGTTTGTGTGTGTGTGCTCGCGTCTCAGATGAGTATGTGCGTGGAGAGTTTGTGTGTGTGTGTGTGTGTGCTCGCGTCTCAGATGAGTATGTGCGTGGAGAGTTTGTGTGTGTGTGTGTGTGCTCGCGTCTCAGATGAGTATGTGCGTGGAGAGTTTGTGTGTGTGTGCTCGTGTCTCAGATGAGTATGTGCGTGGAGAGTTTGTGTGTGTGTGTGCTCGCGTCTCAGATGAGTATGTGCGTGGAGAGTTTGTGTGTGTGTGCGTGCTCGTGTCTCAGATGAGTATGTGCGTGGAGAGTTTGTGTGTGTGTGCGTGTGTGCGTGCGTGCTCGTGTCTCAGATGAGTATGTGCGCGGAGAGTTTGTGTGTGTGTGTGCGTGTGTGCGTGCGTGCTTGCGTCTCAGATGAGTATGTGCGTGGAGAGTTTGTGTGTGCTCGCGTCTCAGATGAGTATGTGCGTGGAGAGTTTGTGTGTGTGTGTGTGTGCTCGCGTCTCAGATGAGTATGTGCGTGGAGAGTTTGTGTGTGTGTGTGTGTGCTCGCGTCTCAGATGAGTATGTGCGTGGAGAGTTTGTGTGTGCGTGCTCGTGTCTCAGATGAGTATGTGCGTGGAGAGTTTGTGTGTGTGCTCGCGTCTCAGATGAGTATGTGCGTGGAGAGTTTGTGTGTGTGTGCGTGCTCGTGTCTCAGATGAGTATGTGCGTGGAGAGTTTGTGTGTGCGTGCTCGTGTCTCAGATGAGTATGTGCGTGGAGAGTTTGTGTGTGTGTGCGTGCTCGTGTCTCAGATGAGTATGTGCGTGGAGAGTTTGTGTGTGTGTGCGTGTGTGCGTGCGTGCTCGTGTCTCAGATGAGTATGTGCGCGGAGAGTTTGTGTGTGTGTGTGCGTGTGTGCGTGCGTGCTTGCGTCTCAGATGAGTATGTGCGTGGAGAGTTTGTGTGTGCTCGCGTCTCAGATGAGTATGTGCGTGGAGAGTTTGTGTGTGTGTGTGTGTGCTCGCGTCTCAGATGAGTATGTGCGTGGAGAGTTTGTGTGTGTGTGTGTGTGCTCGCGTCTCAGATGAGTATGTGCGTGGAGAGTTTGTGTGTGCGTGCTCGTGTCTCAGATGAGTATGTGCGTGGAGAGTTTGTGTGTGTGCTCGCGTCTCAGATGAGTATGTGCGTGGAGAGTTTGTGTGTGTGTGCTCGCGTCTCAGATGAGTATGTGCGTGGAGAGTTTGTGTGTGTGTGTGTGCTCGCGTCTCAGATGAGTATGTGCGTGGAGAGTTTGTGTGTGTGTGTGCTCGCGTCTCAGATGAGTATGTGCGTGGAGAGTTTGTGTGTGTGTGCGTGCTCGTGTCTCAGATGAGTATGTGCGTGGAGAGTTTGTGTGTGTGTGTGCTCGCGTCTCAGATGAGTATGTGCGTGGAGAGTTTGTGTGTGTGTGTGCTCGCGTCTCAGATGAGTATGTGCGTGGAGAGTTTGTGTGTGTGTGCGTGCTCGTGTCTCAGATGAGTATGTGCGTGGAGAGTTTGTGTGTGTGTGTGTGCTCGCGTCTCAGATGAGTATGTGCGTGGAGAGTTTGTGTGTGCGTGCTCGTGTCTCAGATGAGTATGTGCGTGGAGAGTTTGTGTGTGTGTGTGCTCGCGTCTCAGATGAGTATGTGCGTGGAGAGTTTGTGTGTGTGTGTGTGTGTGTGCTCGCGTCTCAGATGAGTATGTGCGTGGAGAGTTTGTGTGTGTGTGCGTGCTCGTGTCTCAGATGAGTATGTGCGTGGAGAGTTTGTGTGTGCGTGCTCGTGTCTCAGATGAGTATGTGCGTGGAGAGTTTGTGTGTGTGTGTGTGTGCTCGCGTCTCAGATGAGTATGTGCGTGGAGAGTTTGTGTGTGTGTGCGTGCTCGTGTCTCAGATGAGTATGTGCGTGGAGAGTTTGTGTGTGTGTGTGTGCTCGCGTCTCAGATGAGTATGTGCGTGGAGAGTTTGTGTGTGTGTGTGCTCGCGTCTCAGATGAGTATGTGCGTGGAGAGTTTGTGTGTGTGTGCGTGCTCGTGTCTCAGATGAGTATGTGCGTGGAGAGTTTGTGTGTGTGTGTGTGCTCGCGTCTCAGATGAGTATGTGCGTGGAGAGTTTGTGTGTGCGTGCTCGTGTCTCAGATGAGTATGTGCGTGGAGAGTTTGTGTGTGTGTGTGCTCGCGTCTCAGATGAGTATGTGCGTGGAGAGTTTGTGTGTGTGTGTGTGTGTGTGCTCGCGTCTCAGATGAGTATGTGCGTGGAGAGTTTGTGTGTGTGTGTGTGTGCTCGCGTCTCAGATGAGTATGTGCGTGGAGAGTTTGTGTGTGCGTGCTCGTGTCTCAGATGAGTATGTGCGTGGAGAGTTTGTGTGTGTGTGTGTGTGCTCGCGTCTCAGATGAGTATGCCCATACAGAAATGTAATATATGTCAATATATGTAAATTATAATGTTAGTGCCCATGTATGTCTGCTGCATATATGAGAATATATGCAAAATTCATATATGTAAAACACATATACATATATGAAACATATATTTCAAAATATATCAAAAATGGCCGTTTTCATGTAAGTGCCATATATTTTCCCGTATATGCACATAAATGTGAAATATATGTAAGACGCATATATGTATACACGCATATATGGCGCATATATGTATACACGCATATATGGCGCATATATGTATACACGCATATATGACGCATATATGTATACACGCATATATGACGCATATATGTATACACGCATATATGTATACATGCATATATGTACTTATTTCTATAGTACATACTTTAACATGTATTAGGGATACAAACCTTATATCTGAATGCCTTGAAATTAAATGCCTATAGTTGGAGATTGTCTATTGTGTGAATACCAAATATAGTATTTTAATACAATAATGCAGTGTTTTCTTTGTCATTTTTGACAAATACATCCACAAAGTACCATAACCATATGCCACAGCTTTAAAAATGCATCAGTATCACATGCATGTACACTGTAAAACTTTTCACTGTAAATTTACAGTTAAATACTGGCAGCTGGGTTGCTATCCACATACTGTATTTTTACAACACTACTACAGTAAACAGCATTTACAGTACTCCACTGTAATTACCAAATACAGCATATACCACATTTTACATTAAACTTGTCGACAGCAATAAATTGTATTTTTACAGGGAATACTGCTTTTATTATTACATAATTAAAATATTATACTTTAAGGTTTCATAAGAGTAGTCACACTAGGAAAAAGAAAACATTTTCTGGGTTTTAAAACATTTATTTAGTTAAATTGCCTTCTGTGAACATGTTGGCTGAATTACTTTTTAAACATAAAATGCAATTTTAACACTTAAACAGGTAACAGTTAGCACTTAATTAAAGGAATAGTTCACCCAAAAATTTTAATTAGCACATGATTTACTCACCCTCAAGTCATCCTAGGTGTATATGACATTATTCTTTCAGACGAATACAATCAGAGTTCTATTAAAAAATGTCCTGGCTCTTCCAAGCTTTATAACGACCATAGTCCATAAAAGTGCAAACGAAATCCCATTCAAAGTCTGCAAGGTTTCGCAGAAGTGAGGACACCTGTAGGCTTACAGTGGTGTTCTTGTTTTGCACAACTTGGCCAGTTTTCTTTGAAGTTACTTGTCCTTTCTTTGTTTTTGATCCACGTTCAGGATTGATGTCAAGAAAGCGTCTAAAAGGCAGAAAAAAACAACAATTAAATATTATTAACTGAGTGTATATATTTTGACAAAGAGAGACAGCACAAAAGCGGTCTAAAACTGAACAACATGAAAAAAATAAAATAAATGCAATGTTGGATGTTGTGAAAAAAAAAATGCAATGTTGGATGTTGTGATCAATAACTGATATTTTTTCTGCCCTGGTAAAATACATCAACTCAATGTGTCTGTTTACATGCACACTGTCAACTAACTAAATTTTTGGAAGTGGGGTTGCCAGATTTAAAGTTTTATTCTACAACTTTTGTCTACTCATCACCCAGCTCATTAACAATATCATCCCCTCATCCGGTGCCATCAGAGTATCAGTGGAAAGGCAGTCTTTAGACTCTCCGTTTATATAGAGCACACACTGCCAGAATCCAGCCCAAACCTTTGTGACAGAAATAATTTAACTTAATTGCAAGCCTTGCAAGTTTATTGCATATATGACAACATGATTTACCAGACTAAATGCATGTTTGCACCCAAAAATTTTAATTCTGTCATTATTACTCACCCTCAAGACTTTTGTTCATCTTCGGGACACAAATGAAGATATTTTTGATGAAATCTGATAGTTTTGTCCTTCCATTGATATCAATATCATTGCAACTGTCAAAGCCCAGAAAAGTGGTAAAAACATTGGTAAATATATAGCTACAGTGGTTCAACCTAAATATTATGAAGCAGGGTTTCTGCACATTTTTTAAAGTCAAATTTAAGGCTTTTTAAGACCTTTTTAAGACCCGAAGAAATCAAAATTAATACCATGCATTAGGGGTGAGCAATATTGACAAAATATGTCTCGATCGATATTTTCAAAGTTTTCTTGATAATAATTAGATAACATTTTACGGATTGTGTTTCTGTGCTTGGTGCCATGGCTTGTTTAGGCCTGTTGACAGCTGACTGACAAAGATATTCATATTCTATGCAGTGGTCAGTTTACAGCAGTGACAGAAATTAACATTTTTTATTAAGGGGTAATATATTTGCCACCTTAAATTGATTTCAAGGGGCATTTTCACCTATATACGGACATTTGTAGATGTTTCAACAAGATATCTTTCACATCTACTGCAGTCAGATTCACCCGTGTTCACTCTGAAGGAATCACTCACATGGCTGGGCACTTGTATGACACATCAAGGATGTTAAGAGGCTAAAAGCAGGTTTAAAAATTGAAGTCAACAGGGTGCAAATTTTAAAAAGAGGATAACACGGTGTAGGCAACACCGATTTTTGTCGTTGTTCTCTGTATTGACCGCACTCCAAATTTACAAAAAAATGAGCTCAATGTTAAAATTGACCGGAGTTCTCCTTTAAGGTTGCACTAGTTACATGGATTATTTAAACAATGTTTTTACTAGCTTTCTGGGCCTTAAAAGTTGCAAAGACGTTGCTGTCTATGGGTGGTTCAGAAACCTCTCAGATTTCATCAAAAATATCTTAATTTGTGTTCTGAAGATGAACGAAGGTCTTACAGGTTTGGAACGACATGAGGGCGAGTAATTAATGACAGAATTTTCACTAATCCTTCAACTGAAAACAACTTGCACCGATATATCTTAAAATATATGACTGCCACTGTTTTATCTTAAGATGCACACCAGTAATGTTTTTTTTTTTTTTAATGATACATTATTATAAAAGCTGCTTAAATACCCTAATTTTATTAAGGCCTAGACCTGGCTTAAGCTAAGCCCTGTATGGAAACCAGGGCCATATTGTTCATACCAGTAGTCAACATAATAAATACTGTCAAGTCAAGGTTAGTGACACAATTCAGTCTAATATATATATATATATATATATATATATGTATGAATGGCAAATATGCCAATGACTAACCTCTGACCAAACTCAAGGTGCTGCCTCTTCCTGGTACTGCAAGCTGAAGTTATAGGAGGAGGCAAACAGCGCTGCCAGGCCAGTGATGAAGAGGCTGTGATCCTTCACACACACCTTGACCTTCCAAACTTAATATCCAGCACTGGTTGCTTAGAGATTGACCTGTAATGGAATAAAAAAGAAAATAAAAAAAAAGAATAAATAAATAATATTAATAATTAAAATAACTACTGTGGGTTCCACTGTGGTTCGATGTAGTTGTCTATTCATAGTTCTATGAATTAAATTTTTCAACTAAAAATTAAAATTGGTTAGAATGCTAAAATGCACTGGCATATAATTTTGTTTGTTTTAAGCATAAACTCACTTAATTTTGACTTATTCTTTCAGAAAACAAGACAATTTTTACGTGTCTAATAAATGCTTCTTCATGTAAGAATTGTAGATATCTGGACTGGAAACAAAATAAAAACACTAATTAAGAAAAACATATTTTGCAGTGGGGTGAGTAAATGATAGCTTTTCATTTTAGGTTTCATCTACCCCTTTAATGTTTACATACCAGGAAATAAGTCGTGGACTTTCTGGCAAATGTAGATTGCTGGACATCAGCGATGCAAATTTCTGAAACAATTTTTAAAAAGGACAGCACAACCTTGATCAACAGAACCCAAAACATAAAACATATTACAAATTAATGAGATTTGCTGAATAATCTCTACTTATCTGCTTGAAGGATAACACCGTCTAACTTCTTTGAATTAGGGAGTAGTTGTAGGACCATGGGATGGCAATCAGGAACAGGCCTACTACATTTGAAAACAGCATTAGGAACATGGATTTTCATGTGCTAGCAAAATTCTGACAACGATTCAAAAGCACGATCACAGAACTGACAGAATTTGACAGCATTTTTTTTTTTTACAACATAGACTATAACTGTAACACTACTTAAAAGCACTTACATTAACAATGGCCATCAGATTACAAAGCCTAAAACGAAAAAAATATCAAATGCACGTCATGCAAATAGCATGGTAAAGGTTGTCTATTATATGAAATGTCGAAGTTAACGTTACTTGGTAAACAGGTGGAACAGAGTCAGTGAATTGCTTGCGCGGCCACGGTAGTAAACCGCGTTCGCAAAATCAAACCAAATACGTGAAAACAATGTAGAAATGCGAACGCAAAAAAAAACAAAAACTTATATATTGGCTTACCGTATCACTCAGTTGAACAATTCTCCATCTTCTCAAACTCTAAATCCCACTTATCGTCACGCGCAGGTTAGATTATTCAATGACAAATTCTTCCATCCGTCTTCAGGTAGCTGCTACCGTTAACGTCGTCCATTTTCTGCTGCGTCACAGGCAACTAATGTTTGAAACACGAACCGAACCGAACCTCAAAAAAGCTTTAAAATTGCTCACAGATTCGCAGACATTGTTTATCTTGATAACAGGAATGATTATTTGTTCAGTTGAATCCCGCTGACAAAACGAGTTTGCCTGTTGTAGCTGCCTAACGTTACTGTCTGCTCGCATGACGCGTCACATTTGAACTGAATTGAGCGCGAAAGAAATCAATCCCACAATGCAATGCCTTTTCAGTCAGTATGATGGTAACGAATTTATCAGGACGAAAACATAAATGTGCTGTATATTTACAGCTGTTCTGTAAAAGATACAGCTTAATACTGTATTATGGAAATACAGTAGCCTACAATTCTGTAAGAAATTCGTTGTAAATTTACAGTAAAGGGTTACAGTGTATGTTTACATACATTTATTAAATATGTTGAAAACAAATATGTATGTCACATATTTATAATTAATGTTGTCCATATATGCGAGAAACCAATACTATACTGTAATATATGCAGATATATGGTATCATATATGGATGAACTCAAATATTTTCTTCACATGTTTGGACACATACATGTTCATATATGCTGCAGGCATATATTGTGTTCTCAGATAAGTCAAATATATGTATAGATATATGTTGCAGTCATATATTGTGTTCTCAGATAAGACAAATATATGTATATATGTTGCAGTCATATATTGTGTTCTCAGATAAGTGAAATATATGTATAGATATATGTTGCAGTCATATATTGTGTTCTCAGATAAGTCAAATATATGTATAGATATATGTTGCAGTCATATATTGTGTTCTCAGATAAGTCAAATATATGTATAGATATATGTTGCAGGCATATATTGTGTTCTCAGATAAGTCAAATATATGTATAGATATATGTTGCAGTCATATATTGTGTTCTCAGATAAGTCAAATATATGTATAGATATATGTTGCAGTCATATATTGTGTTCTCAGATAAGTCAAATATATGTAGAGATATATGTTGCAGTCATATATTGTGTTCTCAGATAAGTCGAATATATGTATAGATATATGTTGCAGTCATATATTGTGTTCTCAGATAAGTCAAATATATGTAGAGATATATGTTGCAGGCATATATTGTGTTCTCAGATAAGTCAAATATATGTATAGATATATGTTGCAGGCATATATTGTGTTCTCAGATAAGTCAAATATATGTATAGATATATGTTGCAGTCATATATTGTGTTCTCAGATAAGTCGAATATATGTATAGATATATGTTGCAGTCATATATTGTGTTCTCATACAAGTCAAATATATGTATAGATATATGTTGCAGGCATATATTGTGTTCTCATACAAGTCAAATATATGTATAGATATATGTCATGCTATTTAAAATATAAGTACATATATGGCCATATATTACATTTTTGTATGGGTGTGCGTGGAGAGTTTGTGTGTGTGTGCGTGCTCGTGTCTCAGATGAGTATGTGCGTGGAGAGTTTGTGTGTGTGTGCGTGCTCGTGTCTCAGATGAGTGTGCGTGGAGAGTTTGTGTGTGTGCTCGTGTCTCAGATGAGTATGTGCGTGGAGAGTTTGTGTGTGTGTGCGTGCTCGTGTCTCAGATGAGTATGTGCGTGGAGAGTTTGTGTGTGTGTGCGTGCTCGTGTCTCAGATGAGTATGTGCGTGGAGAGTTTGTGTGTGTGTGCTCGCGTCTCAGATGAGTATGTGCGTGGAGAGTTTGTGTGTGTGCTCGCGTCTCAGATGAGTATGTGCGTGGAGAGTTTGTGTGTGTGTGTGTGCTCGCGTCTCAGATGAGTATGTGCGTGGAGAGTTTGTGTGTGTGTGTGTGCTCGCGTCTCAGATGAGTATGTGCGTGGAGAGTTTGTGTGTGTGTGTGTGTGTGCTCGCGTCTCAGATGAGTATGTGCGTGGAGAGTTTGTGTGTGTGTGTGTGCTCGCGTCTCAGATGAGTATGTGCGTGGAGAGTTTGTGTGTGTGCTCGCGTCTCAGATGAGTATGTGCGTGGAGAGTTTGTGTGTGTGTGTGTGCTCGCGTCTCAGATGAGTATGTGCGTGGAGAGTTTGTGTGTGTGCTCGCGTCTCAGATGAGTATGTGCGCGAGAGTTCCGCGCCTTGCGTGTGTGTGTGTGAGCGACTTTAGATGTGACGTTGTGCATTTCATATGTATTAGTTTGAGCATTCAGCAGTAAACATATATGTGTGACTACTTTATGTTTATGCAAGGGTTTCATATGTGCGTGAATGAAGTTTGATTTAAGCCCTAGACGGCGCATATCTATTCGTTCTGGTGAAATCACAAAATATAATGGACACAAAGTGTCCCTGCTTGATATACAACCATGAGCATAATCGGTTTAAAATTATTATTATTTTAAACTACGAATGCGGATTAGAACCCAAACCTCTGACACGCTTGACTAAAGTTCAAGTTCAGCTGCCAGTGTTCCTCTTCGGGTAAGTCTAGTATTTTAATGCCAACTGCAGATCTTGCATATCAAGTATGATGTATATTTATATGAGGCTATACTGTGTGTGTTAAATATTTCTGCGCAGTGTCAGATATTTCTCTGTTTTGCAAAAGTCATAATATGAGAAGACAAAATTTTGATCTTAACTCAAGTGTTTTCGGGCTACGTCAGTAGCCTTTTAAACGGCACAATTTTTCATTTAATCAGAAGACTTTTCAGAAACACACACACACACACACACACACACACACACACACACACACACACACACACAGACAGGTATTATTTTTTTGATAAAGTGTGTGCGGTTTAGTTTTCTTAAGTACCGTTTCAAGAACCGTTTAAGCACCGGAACCGTTTGAAAAATACCGAGTAGGTACTGGTATCGGATAAAACCCAACCAATACCCAACCCTAGTTAGAAAGAATGAATAATATTAGTTGGAAGTGAAGTGACTTGTGAGTCTAATGTTTCAGGGAGTTTAGATTTGAGTTTTTGGGTTGTGCACTACTGGGCCACCGTAGCCTTGGCTCAATTTGAACATTCTGAAATGAAAGTCAATGTGGTTTTTATGTCTTATCAGAAATCTCACCAAGGCACATGATGACCTTTGGCCAATGGTTTCCTCTTTTCTTGTGTGCGTGCAGACCTTATGTAGCCCCGCCCCTTTCAGCGCTGCTTGGGTCTGCTAACTCTAATGTGTTGTTCTGTTTGTTTTTCTACAGGACATTGGACGCCTGGTGGAATGAGTTTTTAAATAAATGTTATGTTTTTATTGAAATTAAATTATTTTAATGATTTTATTTATTCGTATATTATAACTTATTTTTTATGAATTGTATTTATTGTAATGTATTTAACATATTTTTAATGATCTTCATTTATTCTAATGTGTTTAAATAAACTTTTTTTTTTATGCACTAGTATGAGTATTTATTATAATGGATGTATTGAAATTAATACATTTCTAATTAAAACTAACCTCAGTTGACTTCATTATAATTTTATTCATTTATTATTGTTGGTATTCTTTAGTGATAATTAAATGTTTATACAATGGGGACAATTTGTATAATTTCTAACGTACAAAATGAGATGACATTTATTGTAGTCTTTTAATTATGCAACATTACCAACTGTTGAAACCACCAAATCCACTTTTACCATTGGAAGTGTTCTCTTTTAATTGTGTATTTCTGAACTGTTTTATGCATTTGCATGGTTTACATTCAAGAACATAACAATATTATTAGAGAAAATAAAGTTTTTGCACAAAATTCTCACTGAACTGAATGACATAGTTGACCCACAAATGAAGTTTCTGTTGTTAATCACTCAAGCTCATGTCGGTCCAAACCCGTAAGACTTTCCTTCATCTTCAGAACACAAATGAAGATACTTCTGATGAAATCTGAGAGCTTTCTGTCCCTCCACTGACAGCTACACAACTACCACTTTGACGTTCATAAATAGATCGTAAAACTAATCCATATGAATTAAGCGTTTTATTCCAAAATTTTCTGAAGAGACTCGATCGCTTAACATGATGAACAGATTGAATTTAGGCTTATATTCACACAACAACACTCATCAGTTGTGGTAAACTGAAGCTCAAGCATGTTTGAGAGAATGAACCTCTCTGTTTCTCACACATCAAGCGAACATGCTTGAGCTTTCGTTTACCACAACTGATGTGTGTTGATGAATGTTCATGTGTGAATATAAGCCTAAATTCAGTCTGTTCATCATGCTAAGCGATCGAGTCTCTTCAGAAAATTTAGACTAAAAACCCTCAATTCAAATGGATTAGTTTTACGATCCATTTATGAACTTTTTGAACGCCAAAGTGGTAGTTGCGTAGATGTCAATGAAGGGACAGAAAGCTCTCAGATTTCATTAAAAAGATCTTTATTTGTGTTCTGAAGATGAAGAAATATTTTACGGGTTTGGAACGACATGAGGTTGTTGAGTAATTAATGATTAATTTCGTTTTAGGACCAACTATCCCTTTAATTAACATTTGACTAAATTAGATTTCTCCAAATCCAAGGTCCCCTTTAAGTGCTGTGTTAAGCAGGTCAGTCAACACCTCCTCTTCTCGGACGCCTCGAGGCAAAGAGAGCACCGTGCCACAAGCTGAAGCAAATGGAAGCCGGCGGTTCTCTTGCGTGTAAAACTCGATTCTCGGTTCTCCGGGGAAGCCCAGTGGGGGAATGCTGTCTGCACCAGTAATAAACACCAGCATCTCCTGAAAGGTGATAGTCGATTGTTTTTCTGTAAAATTAAGAAAAGAGGGTGTAAAAAAAATGCAATATTATATTTTACTGAAGCTTATTGATCTGCTGTATAAAGGCGGTATCACACAACTGTGCTGTTCTTCTGATTATAAGAACAGCTGTGATTACCTGTTAAAACCAGGCAAATACTGTATATTGACGACAGTCAGAGTGATATTGAAGAAAAGCATAATTATAAAATATGACAATGTTATAAAAAATGATCCCAGTCTGATTACCCTGAATTGAGTCCAGCAAAGGATTTCTCAGAGGTTGCTTCCCTCCTCACTCCAGCACATTGTGAACAGGGCTCTACATTCATCTCTGGCTAATTCTTTCTGCTCATTTGCTCAAGGAAGACCTTCCAGTTTTATTCAACAATCTGCCACAAGTTGCCACAGGAGTTCATGCCATCCTTAAACTGAGCGATCACGTCTGCTGTTCTAAAATAAATATGTTCCAAGAAATGTCCATACTGTATATTATTTAAAAATAAAATAAAAACATTCAGTTCAGTGTCCTCCACAAGAATTGTCTCCCTTTGTAAATATGAGCATGTAAAATTGTCTTAGCTGTTTATCCTTTTAGTCTTTCATTCCAAAGCCTCTGGACGGAGATGAAGTTACACAAGCGGGGATCTGACATATCTGGATCCAGAGACTGTTTTACTCATATTTGCCAAGGGTGCCAATATTAGTGGAGGGCACTTAAATAAACATGATTCAAACTGTAGACTGACAGTAAATGTAAAATGTAAAATATAGCTGCGAGCAGCGATTACGGGCCCAAGCCGGTGGCACCGCAACCCCGGTGCCTTTAGTTACCTAAAGGCACCGGGGTGGCGGTACCGCCGGCTTGGGCCCTCCATCGCTGCTCGCAGCTATATTTATATATATATATATATATATATATATATATATATATATATACATACATACACACACATACATATATATGTATATGTATATATATATATATATATATATATATATATATATATATATATATATATATATATATATATATATATATTATTGTTCAAAAGTTTGGGGTCAGTAAGATTTTTAATGTTTTTAGGAGAAGTCTCTTCTGCTCACCAAGGCTGCATTTATTGATTAAAAATACAAACAAAAACAGTAATATTGTGAAATATTATTCCAATTTAAAACAGCTGTTTTCAATTTTTTAATATTTTACATAGTAATTCATTTCTGTGATCAAAGTTGAGTTTTCAGCATCATTACTCCAGTTTCAGTGTCACATGATCCTTCAGAAATCATACTAATATGATGATTGATGCTCAATAAATATTCATTATTATTTTCAATGTTGAAAACAGTTGTGTACAGATTTTTTTTTTTTCAAAATGCTTTGATGAATGTTAGTTCAAAAGAACAGCATATATTTCAAATATATATATTTTTAACATTATAAATGTCTTTACTGTAACTGTTGATCAGTTTAACTCATCCTTCATAAATAAAAGTACTGATTTATTTTATTTATTTACCCCAAAAATAAAATTTTAATTATTACTAACCCAAAACTTTTGAGCGGTAGTGTTTAACGTTACAAAAGCTTTAGATTTCAGATAAATGCTGTTCTTTTGAACTTTCTATTCATCAAAGACTGTACACAACTGTTTTCGACATTTAAAATAATAATGAATGTTTCTTGAGTATCAATCATCATATTAGAATAATTTCTGAAGGATCATGTGACAGTGACGACTGGAGTAATGATGCTGAAAACTCAGCTTTGATCACAGGAATAAATAACAGTTTAAAATATATTAAAATAGAAAGCAGCTGTTTTAAATTGGAATAATATTTTACAATATTACTGTTTTTGTTTGTATTTTTAATCAAATATATGCAGCCTTGGTGAGCAGAAGAAACTTCTCTGTTATGTGCGCGCCACAGACTGCACGCACGTCCGCTTAGAGTTCCGCCTTTTGCCTTCCGTCAATATTACGTTATTAGAAAAAATTTTTTTTAGAGAATCGATTTTTTGACATTTGTGAATCGATTCAGAATCGTCCACGTCCGCATCGCGATGCATCTAAGAATAATTTTTTTCTCCCACCCCTAGATTTCATACAAATAAACAGTTACAATTAAGTCACTTACATTTTAGATGCAATGTTGACTGTTTTTGTTCTGTTTCAGCAGCGAAAATAGTTAAACAAAGATCACGGCAGAACCATCACTTATCACGTGTTTTCTCATAACTGAACGATTCAGCATTTTTAACGAATCGGTTGACTCAAAGATTGAATGATCAATCCATAAACATCTGTCTTAATCATGATCGACTCATTCGAACGAATCGTTTGAACGAATGAATCAATGACTCGCTTATTAAGATGGATGCCTGGCGACACCTAATGGCGGTTTAGTGTTGTTTATTCTTTCCCACATGTGTGTGATTTGTGTGTGCAACATTATCATTATTTTTCTTTCACTATTATATTAGCGATTTAAAAGCACCCACTCGTGTCACACGTCGATTAACCGGTGGGAAAATATCCTCAGACACATACCTAATAAATGTATATTTAAATACAATATTGGCCTACCTGGTAAAAAGTTTTATATACTATTTTGATGTCCTTTTGGACACAAGAGGGCAGTATAGCCCTATGTTTGCTTTTTTGTTGAACCAAATAGCACTAAATAGCCTGTTTTAACTTTTTCATTCTTCTTGAATTGCAAAAACAGAATAAAATGGGTTTAGTTCGATATTTGTATACTTTTATATAGAAATAAATGGTATATAATTACATTTTTAGAAGATTTTTAGTGTTTCCTTTTTGGACATTACTTTAATCCCTCGCCATAGCAAAACCGTTTAAGATATTTATTATCCATTCACAATTTAGCATATTTAATGTAGTTTCATCATGTTGAAAAAGTTTGGTACGAATAAAATAAATAGTTTAAGAGGAGTGGCTAAAAATTCAGAGGCTGATTTAGCAAAAAAAATCACATTCAGACCAAAATATCTGACTTCCTGATGGCCAGAGCTATTGAATGTAAATTAGAAAGTTGTCCGGCTTGATGAGAACAATATACAAACTATTTTTTCTTTACTGTAGTTAAAACTAACCCCCCCACTTTTGTCAAAAGCATGTTGAAAGTGACACACTTCCTGCTGCCAGTTGGTGGCGCTATAACTTTGACTCACAATAGCTACATCGATCTGATCGGCCTCTTACCACGAACACACTGCTGAAGTTTCATCAAGATCAGTTAATGTATGCAGAAGTTATACCACTTCGTGTTTCTCTTTTCTCGCCATAAATTCGATTCCTCGCCACAGCCAAACCGTTCGAGATATCAAAAATCCGTTCGCAATTTAGCATCCTCAATGTCTTGATTTCATGCTGACTGAGTTTGGAGGTGATTGAATGAATTCTCTAGGAGGAGTACATCACATTCCACAGCAAGCGTTTTCCAAACAACCCATAATAGCCGACTTCCTGTTGGGCTGGCGTGAAACTTGACAGAGGGAAAGTTGTTCGGCCCCATGAAATCTATATGTGTACCGAGTTTCATATTAATTCATGCAAGCGTGTTTGATATATGGACCAAGTTTTCAGACCCTGTTCAAGAGGGCGCTGTTGAGCCCCCCTGCCACGCCCGTTTCTGAAACTTTTCACATGTCTACTGGCTAATAAGTGTTATGTGTCTGTCGAGTTTCATCCAATTTCAAGCATGTTAAGAGTCTCAAACGCATCCGAAAAGAATATTAAAATTTGATGCGTTGCCACGGCAACAGTATCTAAGATATCAATAATCCTTTCACAGGTCTACATCTGCCGTGTGTTTACATTATACATATAAAGTTTGAAGCAAATCGTGTAAAATTAAGAGGGTGACTTCAAAGCATTTTGAAAGTGACACACTTCCTGCTGCCAGTTGGTGGCGCTATAACTTTGACTCACAATAGTCACATCCTTGTGATCGGCCTCTTACAACAAACACACTGCGAAAGTTTCATCAAGATCAGTTAATGTATGCAGAAGTTATAACACACTTCCTGTGTCCCATTAATCGCCATAAATTCGTTTCCTCGCCACAGCCAAACCGTTCGAGATATCAAAAATCCGTCCGCAATTTAGCATCCTCAATGTCTTGACTTCATGCACACCGAGTTTGGTTGTGATTAGACGAATATTCTAGGAGGAGTATTTCAAATTCCAGAGGATGCGTTTTTCAAACAACCCATAATAGCCGACTTCCTGTTGGGCTGGTGTAAAACTTAGAGCACGAAAGTTGTTCGGCCCGATGAGATCTATATGTGTACTGAGTTTCATATTATTATATGCAAGCGTGTTTGATTTATAGACCAAGTTTTCGGACACCATTCCAGGGGGCGCTGTCGAGCCCCCGTGCCACGCCCGGGTACCAGCTTCAGTCCGGCCCT